>JAOQGH010000040.1:49989195-50193702 GCA_025769975.1 Gallinago jamesoni
CTATCATCTGTGACCTGGGAGAAGAGACCAACCCCCACCTCTCTACACCCTCCTTTCAGGTAGTTGTAGAGAGCGATGAGGTCTCCCCTCTGTCTCTTCTTCCCCAGACTGAACAACCCCAGCTCCCTCTGTCAAGCTCTCGGAGGACGCTGTGAGGCACAGGCACATGTCAGCCCGTGGGGCAGCGTTTCAAAGCACTGCCTCTGGCAACGTCACATCTTGAAGCAGGGTCCAGCTCAGCTCAAAGAGCAGGAAGGTAGATCCAAGCAAAACTGGGCACCATAGGGGTGACTCCATATCCCCCCCAAGTCCCTCCAGTACTTTGTGTTTCTTCCAGTGGCAAGCCAGGGGAGGTGGGTGTGAGGAAGCATCTTGCAACCCAGGAAACCTCAGAGTTTGGTATTGGCACTGCATTCACTCTGGGCTTTGAGGACTCTTACCTCACTCTGCAAATCACTTCATCAAGGGTATGTTCTTGCATTCTTTGAAATGGCTTTCTTGGCTAATGCCTCCTGCATTCTCAAGGGGCTGCTGGCATGCTTAAGGCTAATGTATATTAATGCTTGCAACACCTTGCAAAATTGAGCTGTTCATTAGTACCTCTGGGGAAGGTAGTTAGCGTTACGGTGTGCCCTGCTTCTCCATTTTTCATTTCCCTCTTCCCATTTTCCAGTGGGTGGAAAGGAAAAAGCTTGTGCGTGACCGTGCTGACCCGTGTGCACACACATCCCCCCACAGCCCGAAATGCATCTTACCAAGAAGATCATAGGCGTATTGTAATAGCAGAAAAAAGGAGAGCCGCCCACAGAGCAGCCCAGCCGTGCAGTGCTGTGCCTCTCTCTTGCCCCCCTGTCTGTCTGGTGGTGTGGCAAGTGCTGTTAGGGGGACAAAGCCCCCCCCACTGAGCTGCTCCCATACTGCAAGGGGTGTCTCTCTCTTCCCAGGACTGCCTGCAAGAGATCCGGACCTTCCTGAAGAAGCACATGGACTTCATCTCTATCCAGCTGGGCATCACCATTGGCTTCACGGTAGCTATGTCTTTTCATTCACTTTTTGACCATGAGAGACAGGCTTCTGTATTAGCCCCCAGGAGCTAGGATTTCAGATGAGTTTGGAGACTGGCAGCAGAGAAACAAGCAGTAATAGACTCCATCGTGGAAATTAAGAAAGGGCCAGGGCCTGTCTTGGCGAGGCTAATGCCTGGTGGGGTTTTCCTGCTCCCACAGTTTTTCTGCCCGAACCAGGCATGGGAGCAGGGAGCAGGGGAGCGAGCTGCAGCAGTGTTTGTGTTTCATCTGACCAGGCTTGCCTGCTCATCTTCTCCAGCAAGCGAGAGGCCATGTCGCCTGGCGCAGGGCTTGCAGATCTGGTGGGAAGCTGGCAGCAATTGTGGAAAAGGAGATGCAGTAAGAGCTTTTAGTTTTAAGAACATGTTTTAGGAAACTTGCTGCCTCTCCTTGCCCAGTGCTTGCTGGCTGCCTCCCAGCTCAGCCTGGGAAGTCCCCTTGTGTGGCCAGAGCTGAAAGGTCTTGAAAGCTACTGAGCACCAGGAGTGGAGCTGGAGAGCTGTGCTGAAAGGGAAGGTCTCATCCTATTAATGACCACTAATGAACCCAGTGAGGTGCATCTCGGGCAGTGGGTGAGTGAAGCACAGGCTTGAAAGGAGGAACTGCAGAGGAGTAAAGCTTGTTGCCTGGACTCCCAGACACCGTCTTTGAAGAAGGATGCCGCAGAGGAGGGATAGGATCATCTTCAGAGGATGGCTTGGGTAGAAAGGGTCTGTACTGAATTTGTGAGTCTTATTTGGGGAAGGAAGGAAAAAATGAAATGCTGAGAGTAGCGTCTGTTCTTCAGTGGTGAGGGGGCTCAGGGGCTGCATGGAGACAGTAGCTTCAGAGCTGGAGAGCACCGCTAATTAAAACAAGCCTGCTCTATTCACACCCACTGTTTGGCAGAGGTGCATCACTAATTACCTCTACATGAGGGCCCTGCATGTGTAGTGAATTATGCCAGAAAAATGTACCTGCCAGGAGACTCATTTCTTCACCACAAAATGATGTTTGGTCTGCCGTGATATCTCCATGCTGCTCCCCAGCTGAGGCAAACTTTCCTGACTGCATGTTTGGAGATTGTTTTACTACTTGTGTCTGCCATGGTATAACTATGGGTTAAAAGACTCTTCTCCACCTGAATAAAACCCAGCGGAGCAAATAATTTTGTGTTTTATACCACTGGTAGTAAATTAGGAAAGCCCTCAGGTACTGCTATGGAGATATAAATGTAAAATCATGTGTGAATATTTGTTGTCACTTTCTAATTTTTCTCAGGTAGAATCATATGGGGTTGGAAGGGACCTCTGGAGATCATCAAGTTCAACCCCCCCACCAGAGCAGGTCTACCTAGAGCACATTGCACAGGAACTTGTCCAGGCAGGTTTTGAATGTCTCCAGAGAAGGAGACTCCACCACCTCTCCAGGCAGCCTGTTCCAGTGCCCCACCACTCTCACAGTAAAGAAGTTCCTCCTCACGTTTAGGTGGAACTTCTTATACTCAAGTTTGTGCCTATTTCCTTTTGTCCTGTCACTGGGTACCACTGAGAAAAGACCAGCCCCATCCTCCTGCCACCCTCCTTTTAAGTATTTGTACACATTAATTAGATGTCCCCTAAGCCTTCTCTTCTCAAGACCAAAAAGACCCAAGTCCCTCAGCCTTTCCTCATAGGAGAGGTGCTGCAGGCCCTTAATCATCTTTGTGGCCCTTTGCTGTGCCCTCTCCAGCAGTTCCCTGTCCTTCTTGAACTGGGGAGGAAGTATTTCACTGCAGCTATATTCAGACAAAAGTGGGAGAGTTTTTATTATATATATATCTTTTTTCACAGCTTGATGATATAGCCAGAAAAGGCGGCTATCTTTGAAGCACGTGCGAGAGGAAGTCTCTCTGTACAGATGACTATTGTGATGGCAGGATGCAAAGGAAGCACGCAAGGAGGGCTATAGCTGCTCTGATGTCATTGTCCCTCAGTCAACAAGGCACACATGTACCCACATCAAGCTGCCAGCAAAGGCGCTTGCACATTAAGGCAGACTTATAGGAAAGAGCATGTTGTTGCAGCCCTTCTTATCCTTCTCCTAGCAGCCTTATCTTTGATGTGTTGCCTGTGTAAATGCTAATGTGTGATATCCCAGGCAGACTGTCACAATACAGAGGAAACACACTGTCCTCTGCGTTCACAGCCGTGCACGTGCATGGGGTGGGGTTTGGGTTTTGTTAGAGTCTTTTTTGGTTTGTTGGGGTTTTTTACTTCAAACAATACTCGAGGTTTGGGTTTTTTCTCCCTGTGTTATCTTTACAAAAGTCTATTATTATCAGTGAGATACGTTTGTTTGCATAGAGGAATGTTTTGTGGCAGGATTTTTAAATCTGAATTTCCTGGTTTCATCTAATTTCTTGCTATTTTTAGGAACAAGTTTGAGCCATACTGTGCTAATTCCAATCAGATACTTGAACCACATATTAAGGGTTTTTTTCCTCCGGCATAGGAACTGGTGTTCACCATTTTACTGGAAAACAGCTCTCAAGAAAAATGTGACATCCTGATACATAAAGTCAGAAGTTCCAAGTGGACTATCAGGAAACATTTATGGTCACTTATTTGCACAAATGGAGCATCACAATCAGTTAGTTATTTAATTAAGTGCTGGTCTCATTTATCTCCTTTTAGGTTTATGGGATGATCCTGACTTCATTCCTCTGGTTCTCCATCCACTTCAGCAGCAACCTGGTCCGGAAAGGCAAATACATCCTGCGAGAGAGGTAGAAACCTGCTGCCTGGGCATCCCTACCAGGTAGAGCCAGCTCTTGGTGCAGGAAGATGTCTGAAGTCACCCACAAAATCTCCAGGAAAGGCTTTGTGTGGTGTCAAGTAGTGGGATATGTGTCATGCATTTCCCCTTCCTGCACTAGGAGCTGTCATGCATTTCCAAGCTGGCCAGAGCAGGCGATGCTCTGCAGAGGAGCAGTCCCACCCCTTTGTGGAAAATGGACAAGAACAGAAACATGCACCTGGGCCTGGAGATGCAGATTGACTTGCTGGGGGACGTATGGGCTGTAGTTCCACAAGCAGCACATGAAGAGCCCCTTGGAACAAAAATGGAGAGAAAAGCCAGGCAAAAATCGTAGCATTAAACCAAACTTTTCTTGCACTGTCATTTGAGCAGTTTCCTGTGACCCCCAAAGATGCAATGTTTCTAGGAAGGTGGCTTTGGATCACAGCCCAGGACCAATCTTTTGCTATCAGCAAATACATGGACACAAAGTGTGTCATTGCTGACAGGAGATACTCTTTCCTAGCCTGGACACTCGTAATGATTGACTTTGGGCTTGCTTCTGATCATGCTCGAGTATGTAGGCATCCAGCGACTGTCAACTGTTTTTCCCCTGTTTTCAAGTATTGCCAGATTTACAGACCTTTTGGAGTAGATCAGGGAAAAAAATCAGAAAGTAGTGCATGAACTTTGAAACAAATGACTAACATAAGGACATATTCCTCCTTGCTAATGCAATACACCATTATTTTTTAATTCTTAGGATTTAGTCAGCCTCCTAGAGCTTGATGCCACACTGATCTCACAGGGGCTTGTTCCACTTCCATTCTTAGTGCTGTGTTTATCTGGCTTCACTAACCCACTGCGGCACTGTGCAACACAAAAAGGACTTTGATATTACACATACACGCAGGACTGAAGTTTAAATCTGTAAGAGAACAGGACTGATCTCCAGCCAGGTCAAACAATACAAAGTCCAACTTCATGTTCTCTTTACATCACCTTATCAATAACAAACAGAAATGTAAAAAGCCTCAATCAACTGAAGAACTCGGCTCAGTCTAGCTCAAATGACAGCTCCCTGGTGTACTTTGCCCTCATTGCAAGCAGGCAGAGCTGCTTCTGAGCTGAAACCTGTCATTGCAATAGATCTAGCACCTGCTGTAAAACCTGCTATAAACTGTGTGACGATGTTAAATGCCTGTTGAACCAATAGCAGCTTTCACTGCTCTCCTTCAATGTGTCTTAAAGCCATGAAAAACAGTAAGTAGCAATTGTTTATTGAGATAAATGTGGAAACCCCCGTGCTGATGTTCAGGACGGGTCCTGGCCCTCAGGCGGGGGGCTGTTACACGTACAGGAACAGCAGTACAGCCTACAGCACCTGGATAGCATTTTAACATGGCACAAACCTCTTGCATTGGAAAGAATTTTGGTTTGGGGGTGGAGAGGGCTATCGCTCCTCATCCCACTCCCTTGGAACCAGTGGAGCTTCACCATTGGCTTTACTGGAAGCTGGCTCAAATTCAAACCACTCCAGGGTATTACTCAAGCTACCTCCCGGCAGTCACCAACACGCCTCAGTCTGACAGGGACTTAGTGGTGATGTGTATTTGCCAACATACCCACTTCGTAGCACTGGAAAAAGATTCACTTATATGTATATATGAACTATTAAATATATTGCTCTCTGGAGAGAGACAATCTCCCTTGTGAGCTCCAGCTGCTATTGTCCAGGCCACTGTTATTGTTATTCCTCAGGCCAGCTGGCAGCTCGTGTGACTCATGGTTGCTTCAATAAAGATGAATTTCTTGCATCATTCCTTCTCTTTTTCTGTTGTGCATGAAGCTGCCTGCATTGCTCGGCAAGTTGCATCATGGAGAGCCCTCAGTAACTCTTTCAGTGCTGGGAAGAGATATTCCCTGGGCAGCTGGCACTTGCCAGTCCCAGCAGCCAGCAAGCCTTCGCACCCAAGAAGGAGAGGATGGCATTGGTCTTTTAGAGGAAAAGGAGGTGCTCATCGGCCTCATCCTACCCTCAGCCAGCTGCTGGAGCAGCAGGTAGGTACTGCACAAAGAGTAATGCACACAGGGCCAGGAAAAAAAGCTTAAGGACATGTTTAAGCAATAAAGACCAGAGTACTTACATGAAAGAAATCTCTACAATTTCACTTCTTTAAACACTAGGTAGTCAGGTCTTGTCCACCACTCTGTATTGGCTGGACAACTGATGATGTTCTGCTATACCAAAAACCAGTGGGGATCGAGCAAGTCAGTGGAATCCCATGTTATCCACGTGGGTTCCCTGCTTAATTCTCATCAATTAGTAGGAAAGATCTCTGTGAAAACTTCACCACCAGAACTGCTAAAACTTTAGGTGCTTCTTCCCAAGTCAATTTCTAATATAAAGGGATGATTATGGACAGGGATAACGTGTGTGTATATATATATATATATATATATATGACAAAGAAACCAGAAAGGCTATTGTATCTCCCTCCTCCAGCTCTTGTTTCCCTTGAATCACTTGTGATGACTGAAACTTCACCAGAAGAAGCAGGCACCTTTCCAGCACTGACCAGATAGGTGTGCATGTGTGTAGCTGCTGTTTTTACACCTCTGTAATGATTTCTACTGCTTGTGGCAAGAATGAGAACATGACCTGCACCAAACCATCTCACAAGGGGATGATGCACCTGGAGGGTCATCATTTCTTCTTCCCAACAAGCAGCAGATGGGAAGCATGCAATTTCTTGTCTTGGGGAGCTGGAAGTTCCCTTTCTTCCTCTGAATGCCAACCATGGGGTTTAGGGAATTTTTTTGGTACAAAGTACCCCAACAAACTGTAATTACAAAAAAGCAAACTTTGTTCTGTATGTATGTGCTGGCCATCTCGTAGTCTTTATTCCCATTTCACCCGCTGCTGGAGTTCCCCTGCAAGAAGCAGCACCTTTAGTGAGCAGGTGGCAGAGTGGTGCCTGGCCAGACGTGGTCTTCAACCAGAGCTCGAGCTGTGTGTAGCAGCATGGGATCCTGCTGCCCTGTGATGGCATCCTGCTGTCATTTTCAGGAGCAGGACAGAGTGTACCTTCGACTCCATGGTTTCAAGAAACCTGTTGCAGAAAAGCACAGTGTTACCATTTGGTTTGCAGTAACAGAAATGGCAGCACCAGGGATGGCTGGATGGAAGCTATGAATCATTGAGCAGGTTTTTTTAAACCTGTGCCAACAAAAAAACCCTGTCCTGCAGTCAATGTGTTTGCACTTACCAGTTCCTAATTTGCTGCTCACTAGGGACAAATTACAGCTCTTGAGCAACCAGAACAAAACCCCAGGAACTTATTTGTAAGTGCTGCTGAGATTTACCCAGTGTTGAGAAGAGCAAGAGATTTTGTCAAGATAAGAGCATGGAGCTGAGCAGTGGGGATGCAAAGCCAGCAGCTGGGCTGGGAAACACCTGCAGACCCAGGCCCTGCACAATGGGAAGCTGGGTGTTATAAGCATGTCAGCACTCAGACTCTGGTAGGAAAGAAATCCTTATTTATGTAGGCATAGGGAAGAGCAAGGAAAAATAAATAAAAAAAAGAGACCGAAGGTGCAAAGTTCAATATTTAATTGTGAATTGGCTCCAATTAATTGTCAAGTAAGCTCCAGCAATTATCAATTAGTTCCGCTAAGGTCACCAAATTGTAGTTTGGCTTCTCTATGGGAACGAGTTATCTTGTGTTCGTTTTCCTTTTATTTTAGCTCTGTTTGAGAACATGGGCAGAGGGAGCAACCTAAAGCCAGGTAATTACGTACAGGGCTGGGGAACAGCAGCCCGTGGCAGCGGCAAGAAGCCTTTTGTTCTGCTCTCTGTCCTTCGCTGCCCAGGCACCGCTCAGGTCCTGCTCTGCTGGTGGGAGAATTCATTTCCCCGGAGGCTTTACATGGGGCTCACCGTGGGCCCATGGGTGGCCTGACCACAGCTCCAGCCAGGGGACCTTTCCCAGTGCCTGCTCCGAGGGCAGCAGATGCTGTTGTTCGATGTACTTGTCAAGCAGAACTGCAGGGGATCAGGGAGCAGGTTTGCACAGCAGCTGAGGATGCTCGGTGCTTCTGCAAATTCGTTTTTTCAGTACCCAGAAAAAAATATCTGAGGAGCTCACAGCACTTGAGAAAAGCACAGGTCAAGCTATTTACTGACTCTCCAGAGAGATGTGGTGGTGATGAGAGTGGGAATCTTTCAGCCTCATGGTGCTCTGGCTTGGCTCCAAAATGTTTTGCTATTTCCTGCCCTTATTGACTCTGTGTTTGCCAGTTCCCACCGCCAGCAAAATACCACTTCCTCATGCAACAACCCTTTTGTTGTCCCTAAACGAGGGACAACATTTGTAAGTGGTTCTTCATCCAGTGTCCAAAAAACCAATTAACACACTGAGTTGAGATATTTGTCTTTATTTCAATTTTGCAGAATCAGGTGTCAGGCATTTAACAGCAGCCAGCACAGCACACATTTCTGACAGCCCAATATTTATAGTGATAAGATACAGCTGATTCATGAGCTACAGTTTCTTTACCATCCCTCATCATACATATGCGTTCAAGTTAATGTTGTAAACATTTTGGGAGATCCCCTTATTTAGCATGCTCATTATTTACAAGGGAGTGTGCATTTTAATATTATAATCTCCTAAGGTTCCTCTTGGACACGCTCTTATCTAGACTCCATTCCAAAGACTATGCATCCTGTGATAGAGACAGAGACCGGACTGTACTCACTCCGTGAGCCTTGGTCACCTTCAGTGAGCTCTCAATGTGGTAATCCTACAATTCAATTTCATTGATGTAAGTTTTGGTTAATTGTTTCTACATCTAGTCCAGGTGCTAGAGGGCCAATAAAGTTTTGATTTCAGGACTTCAACTAAGGTTCAATCAAAGTTCTATTGCAATTTTATACAAAGCACTTCTGTAACTTTTTAACCATATTCTTTTGACATCACCTTTGCCATGCAACTCTGATTCACACCTGCAGCGAGCTCCTAGTGGAGATACTGCTGAGCAAGTCCTTCTGAAGCCTTGTAAGTTGGCAAATTTGGGTGGGCCTTTGCAGTCCCGGGGTGGTAAGGAACCCGTCCCCTGCCAAGGTAAAGCTGCATTTCTGAGAATGAAATGTTTTTCAAAGAAACAGTTGGTAGACAATTTTTTTTTTAACCATGTGTAAAAACAATGCATTTACAAAAGCAGCTGGCTATAATTTTCCTTTAGACATGCAGCCAGCGGTGGGAGATGGTCCACGCAGGAGATCTCCGCCAGCGTAGCTTAAGGCGGGTAAAGTCATAAGCTGCTTTGAATACTTGGTCAGATCACACATGCCCTAAAACTTTCATATGAACTGTCGTTGCAGTTCTCTCTTTTAGTAAAATAATATATTGGGGTGAAAAGGGATTTTTTTTCTTAACTGTGTGTTTCCTCTTCTGAGAGGCTGAACAGCTGGCAGTGAGCATCAAACCTATCCGCTGGGAGACATAGCACCAGGTGGGACGGTGGGGGAGAGCATGGGAGCAAGGAGGGGGAGCCCCAGAGCAGCCCCGGGGACTGTTTTGGAAAAACACACGTGATGCGTGTTCTGCAGCTTTGGCCATAGCTGCCAAACCCGTGACGAGTTGCAGGCCTGCCAGTGAGGCTGCTCCACTTGCTGCCGTGACGTTCCTCTCACCCCCAGCACAGATCCAGTGCTATCTTTAGTTGCCCACGTCTTGGGGGTCCATCAAACAAATTAATGCCTGGCAGCAATCTGCATTTCTACCCCTGCCAGGAAAAAAAAAACCCTGTCTCTTTATCTGGAAGAGATACAGGGCGGATTCTTGTGAGGAATCGGAACATCTTGGGAAAAATACTTTCAGCTGAGCCCAGAGGTGCCACCCACAGCTAATACCCTCCTGTCTACCAGATGCTATTCCCTTAGATTCCTGCAAGTGAAAAGGAAAGGTCCTACCTAGCATTTTTGCCAGGAAGATGCATATCCCTGCGTTGCTCTCCCTGGAGTGGCTGGCAGCCAGCTGGCCGGGTTGGTTATGTTGTCCCAAGGCAGATGCCCCTTCTCTCCCTTCAGCATCCCCGAGTGCTATTGTTTAACCCCTGGGTGCACCAGCTTGCTCACGAATGTGCTTGCTTTCTTTTTACCCCCGTTACATCAGCAATAAGCTATTCCAGTCTTTATTCACCTACTAATGAATTATACATTGATTATACAACAGAAGCTCTCTGCATCAGTGGGCTGGGCTCCTGCTCTCCCACGTGGCACCTCAGGAGGTGCAGCTAAGCCCAGTCGCAGCTCGGCCCTCTCTAATGCCCTGAGGAAGGGGAATGTTCACTTTTTGGGCTCGTGAGCAGCAGAGCATGAGCTGAGAAGACAGACTGTCTGGGCTGGATGGGGAATTCCGCTCGGGTTTGCTGTCCCTCTGCCACAGCTCTGGCAGGAGACAATGCTGTTCTTCCCCACCGCCTCCCCCCCACTTTCCTCCTCTTCTTTATATAACCTGACCGGTCACCATAGATACGTTGACATAAATATTTAAAGATGGCAGAGAGACAGAACACGCAGACGGGAACCATTTGTTGAGTTTATTAGAAACAGAAACTTCAGGCGCAGCTACAGGTCTCCGCTTGCCATATGCCCCCAAAAGGCTGCGAGGCAAACATGACCCCCCCCCCAGGCTATCATGGTGCTTTGGCTGAATTTGCAGAGCTGGGCACAGAGATTTCCCAATAAGCAGGCACCAGCTGCTCCCACAGGGGCACAGAAAAGATATTCTGGAGATGTCAACTTAGATACAGGGATGAGATCGTTAATGTTATTTTTTCTACTCAAAATGAAGGCATTGGCTGCCTCCCCAGGGGTGCAGGTGAGCTCCATCTTCCCACTGCCATGGGCCAGTCCATGCCTTGCAGCCTGCCTTTGCTCAGTCCCTGTCTCAAAAAACAGTATTATGGGATGTTGGTTGCCTAGGAAGTTATTTCTATGCACTCTGGGACTACTAGCCTTCCGCAGGATGATTTTCTGAGCTTCTTTTCATGTATCTCCAAAATGCCCTATTTAAAGATTTTTGGTGATGCTGTTGTTTCTTGGGGGGTTTTCTATCACCACAGGTAAACTGGAAATCCAGGCTATTTCTGCCATATTTTCCACAGAAAATAAGATGCGGTGGTTAAAAGCTAACTGGGTAGGACCTCCCCTGCAAAATACGTCCATTTTACTCCTGCAGTTTGTCCATAATTTTTGCGCTGGCTGTGAGGAGGGCAGGGGGATTGCCATGCAAAGCCATGCAGCCAGAGTAGCACATCAGCAGCCATCCTGCGGTCCCGAGTGAATGAGGAACTCCCATCCGTTCCCCCAGTTCTCCTAGACCCCAGATGTTAGGTGTTTAGAGCCTGCCTTGATGCTAATCACTTCACACTGTGGTCGACAGCTCTCTAGGCATGTGTCTGAGGTAAAAAGGATGCAGGTCTGTCCTCTCCCCTCATCCCCTACATTGCTTTTTATTAAACACAAGTGGTTTTTTAGGTGGAACTGCTGGAAGGTTGGTGGGCATCTCCCTGAGAGAAGCAGGCTCCAAGTCCCAGGGACTGGGCTCGCCGAGTCCTGCTGGTAAGGGACGGCGGCTAAACCCAGGGCTGGGAGGCAGCTCAAGCTGAATCTGCTCTAACGAACACAGGGCTCTATGTGAGTCATACCCGTAGACGTCAGCCAGACCAAAGCCCACAAGCCTGACACTGACTTTTATAAACAGGTTCACTGTTCCGGTTTGAGGTAAAACCGAACTAATTTTACATTTTAGTTAGGCCTCCTCTAACTCTCTGAAACTAATGGCGTATTGTGGAGAAAACTGCTCGTTCTTGGGATGATAAGGCCAATGTTTGTGCTAAATGCTAAATGCAGAGAGGGTCTTGCTTATACTTATTGCTCTAACAACGAAGGTCAGCCAATTTTCGTTATTTGCCCCTTAGGGGGTCGGAAATGGAAAAGCATAGAGGGGTCCCACCTGTGGAGAGGAACGGACAGGACAGGTGACCCAAACCTGACCAACTGGGGTATTCCCTCCCATCTGCCCCATGCTCAGTATAAAAGCTGAGGGATCAAAGCTCTTCTCTTCCTGCAATGGCTGACATCTGAAGAGGACCCTGTCTGTTCATCTGCCTTTGATCCTGATCCGTGTGTTCCTGACTCCAGAGCTGGAACCCAGTTCCCATCCATTGCTGAGTCCAGTCTGGGACTTCCCCAGTGCCTGCTGGTGATGGGACTGTCAGCCTGGGAGCTTGGTGCGGTTTTGTATATATTGTATCTATTTCATTATTATCTTCCTTTTTTTTTTATTTATTTTAATATTAAACTTCTGTATCTCCTTATCTCTTCCTTTCCTCTCTTTATTTTTTCTTTCTTTGGGGGTGGGGAAGGGCCATCTGTTGGTCCAGTTGCAGTGATTTGGGCTGGAACCACAACATTCAGAAAAACCAACCAACCAACCAACCAACAACCCAAGCCCAGCAGAGGAAAAACCCTGCAAGCATTTCCTCACTCTGCTGCTTCACTCTGCCTGCAAACTCAATTGCAAAAGCAATTTAAATGGCCTCTTGGGGACAGGGTTGTTGTTGTTGTTTTTTTTTATTTGGGGGCTTTTTAAAAATCTTTTTTGGAGTTTACTTTTTTTTCTTTCAGTCATGTGAGGCTTAGGAGGTTGGTAGCTTCTTCACAGACCTGCCTGCAGCTGGCAGCTCTGTAAATGACTATGGGCGCACCGCTGAGCACTCAAACCCAGCCCGTCCTCCTAAAGAGGGAAGTCATCAGCCCTATTCATAGCTCTTACACTCGATACCAGCATGTGACACCAACACATGAACTGAATTTCTGTAAATTAGTTTTACTTATTTATACGGCAGCATTTTATAAAGAGCTGATAAAGCCACTGAGAGTCTTTGAAATGCAGTTTTGGTACTTCATGGACTGTACAGCAAGTAGTACAGCGTGACAAATGACTAGACAACATCTGAAAGTACATGTAATCTTGCAAAACATTATATATTGTCTTGACGCTGCCACGGTTGTGGATTTTTTCTTCCTGTACCATAATGTCAAAGTTTTCACATGTAATCAGATGAGCTGCTTAAAAAAAAACCAAACCAAACCAAACCAATTCAAACAATATTTAGATAAAACTTGAAATCCTTTTCCACTTCCAAGTTTTGGAGATGACTTCTTTGGTATGGCCAGATGGGTGAACCCAGCTTAGAATGTAACTGGGAGCTACTCAATGCAGGAGATGGCGGGGTTATGCCCCTGCTCCCCTTGCCAGAGCCACATCTGTACCTGAGCCCTGGACAGCATGTGGCTCCAACACAGCCTGAACGAAGGTCCCAGAAATGGGACTGAAAAAGCATTTATTTCTCTTTTTCCTTTTTTTTTTTTTTTTTTTCACTTCCCAACAGGAGAGAAAAAAATAAAACCATAAAGAAACAAAATAAAAGACAAAGTGACAAAAAAAAAAAAAAAAAAAAAAAGGAATCCTGAGCTCCCTAGAAGCAGTTTCAATGTCAACTTTGTGGCAGTGATTGCAGCTGGGGTTGCCAGCCCTGCAGTGCACAAAAATTGATTTGAGAGTTGTTTTCCTTCGTAGCCAGCAGGGCTGCTGCTGCTGCTGCTGAAGGCCCTACTGGTTTGCAGCTGGTTCCTTCCTCTCCCTCACACAGATTCTCCAAGCAGCACCCCTTAGAGTTTTTCTGGAAACAGCCAGCTAAGTATGTATGAGAAGCTTCTTGCCTCATGTACCCTCCTGTCTTCAACCTCTCTGGTTGGGGTGGGGTGGGGGGTATTTTTGTTTAAATATTTATAGCTGGAAAGGATGAAGGTGTGGGAAAAGAGATGTGTGGGATGCCATGATGTAGCAAGAGGGCAGCTTTGGGGTCCTGCCGTTGTCCTTTGGATTGACAAGCAGGAACCACACAGGATTACTGCTATTGCTGTAACCAGATGGGTCACACTGATAATTTGGGATAGCAGTCACATGCACAAATAGCCTTCTGAACCTCCAGCTTTGTTGGTAAGGCTGGATGATTGGATGTGGCTTAGAGACAAAGGGTTTACACATCCATGGCAAGCCCGCAATCAGGGACATACTTAGCATAAGTAATTGGGAATGGAGCCAACTTCTATTCATCCCCAGTCCCTACCACCGTGGAGCCCTGTGGGCTGTTACTGAGAGGCAAAGAAGGGTCTGATGAACAGGACAGAACCCTAGACCAACTCATCCCTGAGGGCATGGGATGATTTTGGAACGAGTTGACTCATTTTCAGCATCCACGTGTAGGAAACGCGTGCTTACCTAACAGCACATTTCTGCTTCTGGGATGCATGGCAGGGAAGACTCTATCAAGTGTGAAAATTTTGGGCTCAGAAGCTGCCCCCCTGAAATGTTTTCACTAGTGGAAAGTGTCCAAACAGAAATGGTTCCATGTACGATGCTGCAGGTGGGTGCCAAGTTCACATTTAACAGGGTGAGGTCCCAGCCTTTGCTGGACCTGCTGGCTGCGGCCTTTACCAGAAATCCTCTTATGCTCCGAGTATGTGACTTACTGTCCTGCCCCTCGAAGAAGCAAATGAGCTTGCTGGAAGCATAATGTGGGGTGAGAGCAATGGATATTTCTCGAGATAACCACGTGGGCCAAAGTGGTGTTTGGCCAAAAGATTGGGAAATTTCATTGTGCTTCTGTTGCACAGCTTTGGGGGTTTTTTAACCAAAATTTAACTAAAGTTTCCAAGCCATAATGTGAGGCTTATTTGAACTGTGGAACCCATGTGACCCAAATCACTTTGGTGGGCGGACCTGAAGCCCCCCAGATGCTCATGCAATACAATAACGGAGGGAAAACATCTTGAGTTCTGCTGAACTTGATGCAATTGCTTGCAGCCATAAAGCCACAAGCTTAGGGAAAAAGGGTTTGGCAGCTCAGAGCTTAGGATAAAATAGGAGGGGGAAACAAATGAGGAAATGCTTCTCTGAATTTCAGACTGTGAATTGTAATGTAAAAATCCTTTTCGCCTTTTTTTGGGGGGGGGGGAGTGGGGGTCCCTCATGGATGCACCCTAAAACTTCTGTACATAGAAATACAAATCCTGTTGCACCCCACACCTGTTCACAGCACTTTCTCCCTGTGCTGATTCGCAGCAGTTTCTACACCCTTCCAGGGCTGTCTGGTGAGGTTTAAAAGAGATAGGTTTACGAGATAGTGGTACTACAGCCCCCCAACAACCCTCCCTGTGGTTACCACTTGCATGTAGTAAACCCTTTGTTGTGAGCTGCCCCTGGTGGGTGGGAAAAAGGAGAAAAAGGGGAAAATAAACAAACACAAACATAAGAAAGAGAAAAAAGGAAATAAAGGGAAAAATAAAGAAACATAAAAAAAGGAAAAAAGGAAGTAAAGGGAAAAATAAACAAACACAAACATAAAAAAAAAACAGAAAAAGGAAAAACAAAAAAGATAAAGCAAAAAGATAAAGGAGAAAAAAAAGAAAAAGAAAAAGGAAAAAGAAATACGAAAAAAGGAAAATAGAAGAAAGAAGAAAGAAGAAGGGGGAAGAAACACGGAAAAAGAAGAAAGAAAAAAGAGAAAAAAGAAAAAGAAAACAGAGAAAAAAGAAAAAAGAAAAAAAAGAAAAAAGGAAAAGAAAAGAAGAAAGAAGAAAAGGGGGAAGAGACAAGAAAAAAAAGAAAAAAGAAAAAAAAAGAAAAAGAAAAGAAAAAAGGGGGGAGATAACAGGAAAGGAAAAAAAAAAGAAAAAAAAAAGAAAAAAGAGGGAAAGACGCAGTCGGCCCCCGGTTTCGGGCAGGGGGGGGCGGTGTGTGCGGACCCCCGGTACCGGAGCGCGCGAGGCGGGGCGTGTCCGGGGGCGGGGCCTGTTCTCCCCGCCCGCGCCGCCGCCGCCGCCTCAGCCCCGCAGCCTCAGCCCCGCAGCCTCAGCCCCGCCGCAGAGATTGAGGAGCCGCCGCTGCTGCCGCCCGCCTCGCCCGCGCCGCCATGGGGGTGGAAGGCTGCACCAAGTGCATCAAATACCTCCTCTTCGTCTTCAACTTCATTTTCTGGGTGAGACCCGGGGCAGCGCGGGGGGAAAGGGTTGGGGAGGGGAGGAACTGAGCCCACCCCAGCGCTTGAAATAACGGGGCTCCAATATGGCTCGTCTGCCCGCGCCTGGTGTTCACCTCTTCTCCCCCCCCCCTCCGCTCAGCGTTCAGACCCGCTGCCTGGGATATGCCTTAGGGGGTTGCTTTTTGGGGGGGGGCGGTTGTGCCTGCTTATCCTTTATTTTTATGCGTGAAATGTATATTTATTCATTCGCACGTGCATATCTATTTATATGTATTTTTTCTCCACCTCTAGCGAGCTAGATGTTGATAGGCATCCTTTCCCAGCGGAAGGGCGGAGGGGGGGCCTTGCTGCCGTTCGGAGGCTGGGGGGGTGGAGTGGTGGGACCGAGCTGGGGTGGGGCGGGGGCTGCAGCGGGTCGGGGTCTCCTCCGGGGGCTGCCGCTCCCGAACCCCCTGTTGCTGCGGGTCTCGCTGGGAACAGCGGCGTTTCCCAGCCGGGGAGGGAGGGAGGGAAGGAAGGAGGGAGGGCTGGATGCTGCCGGGCGGAGAGAGGGGAGGCGCTGGCCCAGCCGCCCGCCGCAGAGGGGAGGGGGCGAAAAAAAAAAATATATGGGCGATCGGGGCTGGTGTCGCTCTTGGGGTGTGCGTGGGGCCGGGTGGCCCTGGAACCGTGTCAGGACCCCCGCGTTTGCGCCGCGCCAGAGCTGGGCACCGCCGTCTCTGCTGCCTGGGAAGTTATCTCACAGGATGCAAATCTCGCCCGGGCTGGAGAGGTTTGTGTTTCCCGAGAAAGTTTCTCATGAAATAATCCACCCAGACGTGCGGCCAACGGAGCAAAAAGCTGCCTGTCCTGGTGTCCCTGCAAGCCGGGTTTGTCCCGGTTGGAAACACCCTCTGGCAGCGGGGGGCTGGCGTGGCAAGAGACGCCCTCTCCCCGCTCCTGCGCCTGGGAGAGGCGAAATGTGCCCAAGCAGGCTGCTCTCTTAAATTATTATTTATTGGAGGTGTTCAAGGGCAGGCTGGATGAGGCTTTGAGCAACCTGGTGTAGTGGGAGATGTCCCTGCCCATGGCAGGGGGGTTGGAACTTGATGATCTTTAAGGTCCCTTCCAACCCAAATGATTCTGTGATTTATTTTATTTTTCAAATAGGCTGTTTTCCATTCCCCAAAATGCCATTTTTCTCACAAGTGAGCCCAGCCCCTTCCCTGGGAGGCGAGGCACCACTTGCTGAGCACTGGCTGCGTGGTCAGGGTGCCTCCCTTGTCCTCTGCTGAGGAGGAGTTTAGAGGTTTTCTGGGTGTCTTCTTGCAGCAGGGAATGCGGGGAGGAGGGCTGGGGAGGCGGGGAGGGGAGCAGTGCCTTCCAGAGACCACTTGGCCTCGACAACCAGGAGCTTCCACCTGCTGCCTTCTCCCTGGGGTTGCATGGTGAAGTTCTTGGGGGGGGGGGTCGCCACCTCTAGGAGGTGTAGGGGGCGTACTGCTGTGTAGGAGTGAGAGCTGTCAAATCCGGCCTGATTTCAGGCTTTTTCACCTTGTTTCTGGGTGTACTGCTGACCAAGGGAGAGATGAGGAGCTGTGACGACAGTGGTGCTAATTGATACCTGATGCTGATACCTGATGCGTGACCGGCTGCAAGATGAACGCAGGACAGTCCTGGGGTATTTTTTTGTTTTTAACCTCTTCCTCCACCCTTAAAATGTCAAGACGGAGGCGGGTAGGCGCTCTCTGAAGTGTTGTTCCTTCCGAGTTACCGTGCCTGTCCTGGGTTTTTTTCTTCTCTTCTGGTCCTAATTTCCTGCAATTCTTGTCGCCAAAGCTGCCGGGTGTGGATGGGAGGGAGGAAGGGTCTCCTGGGCGGCAGGAAGGATGCAGGGGGGCTCTACACAGTTGTTGCTCCTGAGCAAGCTTGCTCACTCGCTCACCCAATGTGTGTGTTTGCAAAACAGTTTATCGTTTATAAACAGGCATTTTGCTCTCAAGAGGAATAGCCCATCCATTTGGTTTCCTTGTTAGGACTTATGGTGCCTTACCATGCCACTTGGAGGGAGCCCGATGCCTGCTCCTGGTGAGCACCTGGGGGGATGATCTATCTCCTCCAAGGAGGGGTGCTTGTGAGCTGGGACCCACCGGTTCCCCAAAACACCTCCCAGTGCTGGGCTGGCCTGAGGCTGGGCTCTGTTAGAATTAACGATGCTATCTGGAAGGCTGGCCAGGTGAAGGGTGGTTGAACACCAGTCTTACGGTTTTCTAGCCCTTTTGTGTTGTTTTTTAAACCAGTAGTCAAGGGGAATTCTAGATTTACCACTGTGCAAAGGCGATTAGCAGACAACCTTGCATCCCCAGCTGGGGACAGGTGCCTTGGTCGCCACCAAAGTGCAAAGGTCCTTTTTAGGGGGTGGCATTTAAAGGCTGGATGTGGTGCTGTGTTGGCACCCCGCTCTGACCCTGGGGAGGTGCGAGGTGAGGCCCTCATAGCCCTGTGGTCCTGCCAGCTGGTTGACACGCAAGAGCTGCTGGGCTCCTTGTGCTTATTTGCTTACCATTTGCCTTGCGCCCGGCCGAGGTCGGGTGCTGTTGATGAAAACAAGCAGGAGACAGAGTCCAGAGTTTGGCAGGCTCTGCATCGTGCTGCACGGGAGCTTGCTCCAGCGCCTGAGAGGAGGAAAGGAAGCAATTCTCAGCTGTAACGGTGTTAACAAATAAGAAAGAAACTCCGATAACTTTTTTAAGTAGCCCTGCTGTCCTGCCAGAGCCTAAATAAACTGACGCCCCTTTGGCTTCCCCCCCTCCTTCCTTCCCCTGGCAGTGCAGGGGGAGTTTTACAAAGCTGCTTGTTGAAAAGGAAAAGGTGGCCCTGCTGCCAGCTCCCTGGTGCGCCTTGGCAGCCCCCTCTGCCTGACGTGTTTTGGGTTTATTTTATTTTTGGGGGTGTTTTTTCCTTTGTGTGTGCGTTTTTAGAAGAAGGTGTGAGGGTTAATGCTCAGTTCAGAGGGGGCTCTCAAGGAGGGAGCAGTGGCTGCTGCAGGGACCACACGTATAAACGGGTGCCCATCCTGCAAGAGAAAGGGTCCCCACATGTTTCATGGTGGCATCTGTCTGCTGAAGTGGTGGAGGAGGAGGCCACAGGCAGCACTTGGGGACCTCACCCGGTTACTAAAACCCAGGGCTGGTGAGACAAAAGCCTTTCTGTGCTGAAACTGTGGGGTGGCTGATGGTAAGGGGATGCTCCCAGCAGAGAGATTCTTTGTCAGGGAGTGGAGTGATAGGATGAGGGATAATGGTTTTAAACTGAAGGAGCAGAGATTTCCTGCAAGGGTGGTGAGGCACTGGAACAGGTTGCCCAGAAAAGCTGTGCATGCCCAATCCCTGGAGCTGTTCAGGCCACGCTGGTTGGGGCTTTCAGCAACCTGGTCTAGTGGGAGGTGTCCCTGCCCATGGCACGGGGGTTGGAACAAGATGATCTTTGAGCTCCCTTCCAACCCAAACCAGTCTATGATTCCCTGCCCAGTGAGAGGCAGCAGTAGCCGTACTCATTACTGGGTGGTGTTGGTGGTGTGGTGGGCAGTCCCAGCTCACCCTTAAGCCCAAAGCGGGGCTGGTCTGGGCACATGGTGGGGTGGAGCTGCTCCTGCATCCCACTCTCAGGAGTCGGCTGGAGTTCAGCTGCTCTCCTGAATTATCCCAGTCTGAGAGCAGAGCTCGGTGTATGCGGCTGAACTGACCACCGCTGCAAAGGGTCCCCGGAGAGGTCGAAGGAAGCTGGAGAGCTATTTTAAAATGTATTTAAACATAACCAAGGAGAAATTGGCTTGCAGGAGGATCACCCTGCTTATTAGCTAACACGGCCAGTGGCAGCCTTCCAAGTCTAGAGCTCCGCTGACTGCCCCACCAGAGAGGTGTCTAATTAAAAGGAAGAGCTTGCTCCTAATGCCATTTTCCAGGCACTGCGTAACTCTTTCTCTTGCTTGTGTTGAGGGGATGTGGTGCAGTTGGGGTGCAAAGGGGGTAAAGGGCAAGAGCAGAGGGAAGGTGGAAGTGAAAGTCTGTCTCAACGGTGATCTGTTGAGGAGTGGTGGAGTGGAGTATTTTCTTGTGCAACGTTAGAAAATCTGTCTGCTGTCCCCTGGAGCCCACAAAGTGTGTACAAAGATATTTCGCTTTGGTGATGGGAGGTGGCAGTGGACAGAGGTGGCAGCTCTCTGTGGTGGTGGTGTCCCACAGTGACAACTCTGCTGAGTGGCTCACAACCTTCCCAGTGTGAGGAGGGAGGTGGCTGGGTGCCGCTCTTCTCGGGTTTAAGGGGAGAATGGAAGAGCTGGGGTTTTGTGCAGCGCACAGCTCTGAAGCACGGGTTTGAAATAACTCTCTGGAGTAAGAAAGCAGTTTGCCCCTCGTGGGTGCAGGCTTGTGCTGAGCTGCTGAAGTGCTGTTAGGGGTAGCGGCTGCAGAGCAAGGGGCTTGCTTTGGTTACTGGTCTCCCTGGGAATGGCAGAGAGCCTTGCGAGCAGCAAGGATGTGATGCTGGCCCAGCATCTTCTTCCACTGATTCTGGGTTCAGTATCCTAGAACTGATGTTTCCACGTATGTTTGACCCTGCATCTATTTAGTGCCTGTCTTTGAAGGGTAAGGGAGAGGTTTTCTTAGTAGGTCCAGTACCTGGACCTAAGTTTTCTTGCTGATGGCTCTCTGGGATGTTTTTCTGGAACCTCTGTCAAGTGAATGCAGTCCTGCCATCACCTACGAAACTTCTTCTGAAGTCTGTATGTAGAAGGTTACTTAAGCAGGTCTTTTAAAGAGATCAATGCCTTGCCTTGTGGGGGTACCCGATTCCAGTGAATGGCTGGGCTGCAGCCACAGGGAGGGAGCATCACTGGTGGCTGGAGAGGGGATTGCTCTGTTTTCCCGAGGTGATTCTTCTGTCCGCCACCGTAAGGCCTATCTCCTGCAAGAACATTCACCAATGTACAAAGCCTTGAGAAACGCTTTGATGTTGTACTGTGCAAGTGCCTTTCACTGTATTATTAAAAAGGGAAAGCATTTGTATTACGGTTGTAGTTAAATGCTTATGTATGGGGCCAAATTAATTTTAAAGCAATATCTGAAATTGTTTTCCTCTCCGTCGGGGCGATTAAACCCTGCTGGTAGATATCAACGCATAGTGATACTTCTATCAGCAGCATGTGGGCTTGATGCTCTCCATCAGAGGACCCGGGGCCTGGATTTTGGTACTGGATTCTTGCTCTCCTCCCATCCATCGAGCTTTATTCGGCTTCTGGCGTGCTGCTCCTCTGGGAGTGTTCCTCTGGCACTTGTTTTGAAAAGCCCTGCAGTGTTGTGGGGCTGGTAACTATAGGCACCGGTGGAGAATTTCGCCCCGGCCGGCGGCTCTATTAATAGCGGCCACTGGAAGGTGGCGGCGGCTGCACTGCTGGGAGAGGAGGAGCAGGGGCTGCAGGCTGCCTTCCTCCTCCTCCTGCCTGCAGAGCACGGGGCTCTTCCCAAACGCCCTGCCAGCAATTCCTGGCAAGAACTTGCCTGCAAACCTGCAGCCTGAGCTTTGGGGAAAGACCTTGCCTGTGCTTTCCAAGAAGAGTCCTATCTGTTGCTGTGGTTTGCGAGGGTCTGGGCTGAGCTTGACTTTTATAGAGTTCAGAAAAAGCTTTTGCATCACGCGGCTGTCAACCTGCAACCACGTTTGTCTGATTTCAGTCACTTCCCCTACCTGCACCTTTCCCCAAAAAGTCTTGCAGCGAGGGGTGTGTGGATCCTGATGTGTTGGTACTCTGGGGCATCCTGCAGTGTGCCCCAATGAGCAGCATAGGGGCCATCTGCAGCGCTTCTCTCCTTAAAATTTTAAGTGAATTTTTGGTGTGAAGTCCTGCCATGGTAACATGAAGAGCCTTGCAGCATCAGATCAAGTTCCCGGGTTTGTGAGCAGCTGTGCAACTCTCAGCCCCCTCTTGCACCCCAAGCCCTTTCAGCACTTCCGTGAGGTGCATCTATTTGCAGTAGAAAAGAAATTCAACTTCTGCTTTCCAGGAAGCGAGGTGCAGGGTACAGGCAGACTTGGTGCTGGCTGTATGTGTGTGTCTGCCACCAACGGTCATGTCCTCCTCTCCTGCTAAACCTCAGTCCTTGTGCTGAACCTGTAAGGTCCTAGCATGCATCTTGCAGGGGCTTGTATTGCCCTTCCAAAGGTAATTTCCATCAAGTTACAATTTTCTGTCTCCTTGCTTTTTTCCCCACGCATGCTAGGTGCAGTGACAAAGTGACGTTTCATTATTTATGTTCCACATAATGGAGAAAATGGTACCTGCTGCTCCACCTGGAGACCAACAAATGACCTGGGAGCGAAGCATTCGACCCCGAATTAGCAGTTCTTTCCTGGCTGTGTGAGGGGCTTCTTGCGTGGCAAGATGCTTCAGCCTTGGCAAGCCAATTCATCCATCTGTACCCTGGCTCCCCACACCTAAAAGGAAGGTGATCCAGTTTTGCTCTATCTCCAGCTGCTTTGCAGATCGTGCTGGAGATGAGCAGTGGGGAGCCCCAGTTGGACTCCCTGAGTGGGGTCTGGGCGCTGTCCCTACAAAGGGCAACAGCTTCCAGGCAGTGGAAGGGAAGCCTGAGGCCTGTGCAGAGTGAAAACATGTTAAAAATCTCTAATCGTGTACCTGAATCATAAAATGACTAAAATCCGTTCCGCTTTCTTGGCAGCATCTTGCTTCTTGTTAATAACTGTGGTATTTCACCGGCATCGTGGCACGGGCTCCACCGGCGGCGTTTTTGCAGCAAGGCAGGAACTTCTCTTGGCTCTGGGGTTCCTGCAGGGTGGGAAGCAGCGTCCCGGCAGCGAGACCGGCCGTGGCCACGGAAGCGGCGCTGCTAAAAATACAGCATTGTGAAACTGCTGGCACCTCCACTTTCCTCCTCTGCCGGCTTGAGCTGCAGGATGTCTGCTTCATGCCTGGCAAGCCACCCTATAGCCAGAGCTTCTTTGTCCTCTTCCTCCTCCTCCTCCCCACCAGGAAACCTGTTTTGGAGAGCGGTGTAGAGAAGGGAGCAGGGCGAAAAGGACTCGGGGCAGCTGAAGAGAGCAGGGAGTGATGCATGTCCTGGAGTACCTGAGTGTCTGGGGAGCAGTTGGCTATGGGGTGCCCCATGTTAAAGAGGAGAAGGGGGGCATACCTTGGACCCCTAAATCATGGGAATTTCTCAGGGAGGGGTGACTGAGCTGTGAAAGCTGGACTTGTTCCCTTGCCCCACAGCTCCATCTGGGAAATTTTTAGGGCACAATCCAGGAGGGACCCTCCGTTATGTACAAAGTGGATGGGGCAGCAAACTGGGCTGCCCACCGTTATCATGATGCTCACAGAGTGATAGCTCATAACGTGGGATACCATCCTGCCACCCCTCAGAGGGCTGGGGGACTGCTTTTGTCCTCCCCTGGGCAGCATCCAATGGGGGCTTTGCCTGGCCGTGCCAAGTGGGAATGGCGTCCCTGCAAAAAACAGGCCTTGGGCAGGCAGGATCCAGCTGGAAAAGTCTGGCTGTCTGTGGAAGAAGCAATAAATCTCTGGAAGCTGGAAAATAGCAGTCAAGAGGAAACGCTGGATCCTGCTGCGCCACCTCTGCTGCGCCAGCAAGCTGCTCGGGGTGCCATCTCCAGGGCCAGCCCTGTGATGCAGTGGAGATCCTGTGCCCTGGATGGGGTACCCTTCTAGGCTCGTGATGGATTTTTGGAGGGGCAGGAAAGCTGGAGGAGGTGTTATTTTCATCAAGGGGTCGTTTTCCTTTGGGGTTTGGGGAATACATCTGTGGGATTTTATTTTATTTTATTTTTAAACAAAGGCATACAAAAGTGCAGGTTGGGGAAGGCAGCAGAATGAGAGCTTAAAACACTCCAGAGCAAAGGAAAGTGCAAGGCTGTAAAAGTAGGTGGTGGAAAAAGGGATATTTAATGTATGAGGATATGCAGCCTGGAGACCAGCGTGATGCTGCCATCAGTGGTTGGAGCTCTTCTGGCTCTTGTCTCAGCAAAGAGCAGTGACTTTAGGATGGGGAGGGAAGAAAATACTGAGTTTATTTCTGGAACAAGATGTTGTGTTAAAAATGAGGTTATCCCAAGCAAGGTGCAGTGGAAGGCAGGGTTACTGTGGTGAGGTTTTCTCCCACTTGTTGTCTTTCCTTTGGGAAGAAAGATGTCTTTATTTTGTTCTGTGCTTCTTGGTGGTGGAAGGGTGTATGGTTTTCATGGAAAAAGTTACTCATCATGGCCTAAGCCCTGTTTTCATTAGTAAGTGAACATTGCTTTCTCTTAAGAAATCCAGCTGCTGTTGGATTAAAACTTCCATTCAAAGGTCCTCTGTTAAAAAAACAAATGGAGTCAGGCAGTGTGGGAGGGACAGACGGACATGGGGTGTTCCTGGGGCACACTCAGGCTGAAACCAGGAACATCTGAAGAGGCTTCAGCTGCCTTCTCTAGGCAGACCTCACGGCTGGGGTGGGTTTGAGGCTCTGTCCCTTCAGCTGATGCTCCTGAATGTTTAAGGAATATTTTGAGGATAGCTTGCAGCCTGCTGTTGCTTCTGTGTTGGGCGTTTTGGGGCACATTTGACTGGAAAGCAGCTGTTGCTGCTGGCAGTGGTGTCACCCAGCCTTGGTGCGGGTGGCAGGGAGTGCTGGGTGGTTCTGCTGGCTGCGGAGGGCAGCGTGCTGGGACAGAGCAATGTTTCCTGGCAGAGGAAATCCAAACCAAAAAGGGCTGCAGTTTTTTCTTCACCTCTCTCAGCCAGAACAGAAACCCCAATCTTCCTCAGGGCCTCTTCTGCCCTGGGAGCCACCAAGAGACTTTTGCTTTAAGAGTAGCACTGATTAATTTGGGGACATTCTCTTTCTCCCGAGAGGATAAACACAGGCTTCGCTATGTCCTCAGACAATGAACGAGCCATGCCAGGCTGGATTTGGGTAACTTTCTGCAAAGCCACGAGATGCCTTATTTGGAGCTGGATTTGAGTGTGGACCAGCTTTCATGACTTTTCTCCTTAGGGAGTGTTTGGAGAAGCTTGGGGGGGGGGGGTGAGGGACTGTGCTGGTGGGGAGGTTGCATTGGTTGCTGTGGGAGAAGCGTTAAAAGCTGATTATGTTTGGTGGCAAATTGGGGAAAAGCTTGTAAAATCTCCCTCCCTCTCCAGGGTGGGGATTTTCGCCCCCCGGAAAGTGGAAAAGCCCCAAAATCAGCTTGCTCTGTGAGTTCTGCATAAATTGTGTATTTTTGCCCAAGCTTTGATGGCACTCCTCTAAAAGTCTTCTGGCTCGGATTTGCAGAAGTGAGCAAGGAGGAAAGCCACCATCTGACCTACCAAGGGACAAACCCAGACTCCCACTGACGTCCTGTCTGGCAGATCCCAGTCCTCACACATTCACCAAGGCTCTGCTGCGCTTGCACAGCTGGAGACTTTGCGCTTTTACTGAACAAACACCCTTTTTCCTTTTTTTTTTTTTTTTGTATGTGACCTTCATGATGCCTCTCCTGCTTGTAGCTGACCTGACTAAGACCCATTTAAAAAAAAGATGGTGTTTCCACTTCTGTACTTTTTGGTAGTTATCTTCCCCTTTTTAAGATGAATGGTTTTGAGGATTTAGGACACTCAGAATTAAATTGGCATTTGAACAGACGTTTCCAGCCTTTCATAGAATTGATGCTGAGTTCTTGAGGATTGGGTTGGATTTTTTTGCGTGTGTGTGTGTGTTGCTTTTTTTTTTTTTTTCCCCTGTCTCATGGTTTTAAATGGAAAGGGGAGTGTCATGGAGAACATAGGAGTCCTGCTGGAAATGCTCTGGATTGAGTTCCTCTCAGTGATGCTGTCCCCTATCTGAATCCCGTCCTCCGCTGCTGTTCCCTACCCCTCTCTGGAAGAGAAAACAGTGAGGAAACCAGTCATAAAACTTCCTATTATTTGGGCATAAGTATTCTAGTGGTAAGATGGCTTGACGCTCCATAGGCAGAACACCTCCTCCTGTGGTGGTTTGAAGCCTGTTTTTATCCTTGCCCTGGGGCTCTGTCACCCATGTCTTTCTGCACGCGTGTGTGTGCAAGTGCTCTGCTCTTCTGCTGGACGACAGTGTGGCCAAGGCAGTGGTTTCAGGCTCGTTGGCTCACAGAGCCTGTTCAGCTCCATTGAGCATCTTCATGGCGGCCTCCAAAAGCAGCGTGGTTCTGCTGTGGCCTGAAGTGAGGCTTGGCTTTGCTTCAATCCCTGCGTTAGGATGTTAAGGAAAGCTGTGTGTGCTGGAGTAGGAGGGCTCCTCCCAGCTCATAGCCTGCCCATGGGGACCTGTGTTATGGTTTCTCTTTTTCGATCACTTTATGAAATTAAGCAGGCAGTGAACCAAGCAGTGGAAGTGATGGCCACAGGGGTTCCTGTGCTCATGGGACACTTGGGAGGATGACTAAATATTAATCAAAGCAATGCTGTGAGGGCAGCTGGTGTGAATCCTTGTCTGTCCCCTCCTGATGTTGGGCAGGCCTGAGACCCGTGAGGAGGGGAGTAATGGTGTATAACACCAAGATGCTGCTGGAAATGTTACCACGTCCCACTGAGTTTCTTAGTCATCTGTGTGCTCCTAAATACTGCTAAATGTCAAATGTGGGCATCATGAAGAGTGTGTTTGAGGGGAGCTGGAGCTGGTTTGGATCCCCTGCAAGCGGGTGAAGCAGCAGTTCAAAGCCATGACGTCTCTGCTCTTGCTCTGTGCCACTAGCAGTTTTACTGCTTTTTGGTATTGTGTTGGTTGGACAAGCCTCCCCTGAGGCGGAGCAGGTTTTGGGGGTGCAGAAAACTCTGACCCACTAGATCTGCTCAGACTGGAAGCCTAACCCTGGATAGGAAGTAAATGTACATGTGACACTCGGGGCAGAGGGAAGAACTGGTGGTCTCCTCGCTTTCCGAGCCACAGTCTCCCCGTCTTTCCCTACTGAGTTCTCAGCAGATCAAACAAAACCCAAAACCCGGTTTGTAAATCAGAGAAATGGAATGGGGTGATAACAGCCCATTGGGAAAAGGGAATAATTTGGGCTGATCCTACCTTCTGTTGGTAAGCTCTCATTTTCCTAAAAGCCTCAGTTGCACATCTTGTGCTTCTTGGGTAAGGCTAAGCCTTCCATTTCAGTGGAGCAGTAAAATAGCTCTTGGGGAAGAAATCAGCTGCAGGAACTGGAAAGGGTATGGCATGTCCCCAGGATGAGGGGTCTTCTTACAAAGCAGGGAAGATTGTGTGGCTCGTAGTATGGGGCACAAAGCATGTTGCAAGGGTAGAATGATGGTTAGGAAGGATGTTCTTGTACGTGAAAGGAGTAAATAAGAATTTGGAGAAAGATGAGAAGCAAGCCTTCTGCTCCTGCCTGAAAACTGGCACTTTGGGTCCAGCACAGCGTGTAACGCCTGCTTCCCTCTGCTTTCTCTCCAGCTGGCCGGGGGCATCATCCTGGGAGTGGCCCTATGGCTCCGGCATGACTCACAGACCACGAATATCCTCTACTTGCAGCTGGGGGACAAGCAGGCCCCCAACACCTTCTATGTTGGTAAGTAGGTCTGGGGGATGCTGGTGTCGCTCCGTGGCTGTCACACCCCAGGGTGGGCTGCAGTGTGCCCAAAAGCAAGGTGGGAAGCTCTGGGCGCGCTGCAAGGAGGTTGGACTAAAAAGACCTCCTGGTCCCCCAGTGCTCCCCAAAATATCCCTTGCCAAGCCAATCAAAGCCTTCATTAAATGTCAGCTGTGGCCCAAGCACAGAATCCAAAGTCATGGCAGCTAAAAGCACAAAAAGATGTGTTGCGGCGTAGCAGATTTTCTTCCAGTGCTGTTCTCTGCTGCAGTCCCACTCAGACCGTGTTTGGGAAGAGGGGGGACTTCTTCTAAGCGTGTCTCCTTTCCTATCCAAAGGGATGGAAAAGTAGCCGATGGAGTGGCTGGCAGTGGAAAGTGAAGCTTGTCGAGCTCGTGACTCATGTTCTCCAGGAGGGGCAGGCAGAATCTCTGTGTGTGACGCTTAAGCTTAGCATGATTTTTATTAAACTGACAGCATGCTGGCTTGCTGGAAGATGAAAACCCTACTTTTTGCCCTATTCTCCAGTGATCCCTTGCGGGCGAGGGGGAGCAGCTTGCAGGAGGGGTTGGCTGCCAGGCATGGGCCGGCTCAGGGTGCAAGCATCTAATCCAATGTCCTTTTCTCCCCTACCTGAAGTTACCTTCTGGAAAAGGTTTTCCTTTGATTTTTCCTGCTTGCCCATGAAGCAGCATGCCCAAGCCCTTCTCCCTGACTGTGCCTGGTTACAGTAGATGCTCCTGCTTTAAACAGCAGTGGGTTTTCTTCTCTTGCTGTCTCTCCTCGCCTCACCTGCCTCACAGCCAGAGCTGTATTTATAGCGTTTCCCCTTCATAGATTTTCGGTTTTAAAGAGAGAAAAGGGAACTCTTAAGAAGTCAAACTCTTTCCTTTCCAAGAACCAGCCCAAACATATCCTTCCTTCTGGAGGCCGGCAAGTGGTATCTCCCTAGTTAATGCATTTCTCCCAATACCGAGGAGCACCTGGAATGCTGGGGCTGAATCCTCCCCTCCAGCTTGTTGGGCATCCTTTGCTCTTCAACCCCATGTTCTTTCATCTTTGTCCTCAGCCTTTGCTTTGTAGAAGGCAGTGGGGAGTGGACCACAGGTCCTGCCGCAGCAGTGATTTTCCGATGTCTCTGAACAGCCCATGATTTGAGGCTGGCTGTCTTTTTAAAGTTATATTCAGCAACAGATCAGCCTGGATTCCTTCTGGCAGCTGTAATTTCCATGCAGTAATAAGAGCAGAGCATTTCTTTCAGCTGCTGCCTCTCCCAGCCAGCTCTTTTGAGTCTGAAGGCTGGGATTTCTTTTTGCTTTTTCTTTTTTTCCCTCCCCCCCCCCCCAACTGATACTCCTTCCTTTTTCTCTTCTGGCATCCAACATACACATGCACACAATGTTCCTGCTTCAGGAGCAGGAACCTCTCTGGGATTGGGGTTGGCCTCCAGAGTTGGAGGCTGGTTTTTTCCCCTTGCAAACTGCTTTTTGATGTCTGGCATGGGGCACTGCTCCCAAGATCCGTCAAGAGGCTTTTAAAGGCCAGCCAGGCTCTGCTACGGTGCTGCAGGACAGGGGGAAGCAATAAAAACTGTCAGAGGAGGAAAACTTGGGCTGTGGGGTTTGTACTTGGTGATGAGGAGGAATGGGAAAGTGGTGCTTCAGTGTCCCCTGATTTCTCTCTGTGTCCTTTCCCCTGCCCCAGAGTTGCAGCTGTTTTGTTAAGGGCTGTGTCTGTGTGTGTTACAGGAGAGGAAAAATAATTAACACAGGCGGTTTGTGTGGAATTGGATGGCAATGGGGAAGTGGGAGAGGGAAGATGTGGGGAGCAGGGCAGCCATTGGGGCGCCAGGTGCGATGCTTATCTGCCTTTAGCCTGTTGCAGGGCTTAATCTCTCCTCAGAAATTAGGCAGGTTTGCACCGTGGCAAGCTCAGGTCTCTTGGTTGCAGCTCTCGTTGGCAGATCAGGCTTCCCCCAGGCCCCGCTGCAGAGTTTGTTGCTGGCCGTTGCCACAGATTGATTTTCACAGAGGGACTTATGATCCTTGGGAAAGAAAGGGTCCAGCTGTGCAAGGGAGCAGGAGAGAAGTTCTTTGCTCTGAGCAATCCCTGCAGCCGGATGGCCACAGGCAGCTGCTTTTGCAGCCCCCCTGGGCACAGGCCCCCCCACTCACACATCCAGCCCATGAGGAGGGAGCTCCTGGGGTTGGGGTTTCCCACAAGCAGTTCCTCCCCAGCGATTTGGCACTGCATCCATCAAGTTCTCTTGTGGAGAGGGTATTAAACAAGCTTGTGTTTTGTGGACTTTTCCTCAGCACGTCTCGCAAACCATCTGATCCCCTAACCACTTGTTGCAGTCTTGGCTTCTGGCACTTCCATTTTGGCTGTGGACCCAGTGCTCCAGCAAATGGCAGGTTAACCACTTCGGTGCTGTAAAGACCAAGTGGTACCAGGGATGGGGAAAGTTGGAGCACCATGGTTTTGTGATTTTTGTGACTGTAAAGGAAAATGCTTGTTCTTCATCTGAGCTAGGCTCACGGCTTTAATATGCATTTATTTGCTTTATTTGGAGTTGAAAAACTAAAATCCTTCTTGCCTGTGTATTAATGCTGTGTCTGAACTGCCCTGCATGTCTGGAGGCCAGGCAATGTGTTAATAGACCAGAAAAAGTCCTTCAGGGTAGCTAGAAGCATTGATAAGTTGGACGCTAAGAACTGGTTAACCACTTCTTAGACATTTATTGACCCTACATAAAGTACAATTTAAAAACAACAAACAAACAAAACTCCACTGAGATTTGCTGAGCCTGTGGGGAAAAGGCTGAGCGGGTCCATCTCTGCAGGTAGCAGTACAAGGGGGAGTGATCTGGTCTCTCCATAGTTAGTTGCTGCTGTGGTGTGGTTTTAAAAGCCCCTGGGGATCTTGAGGAGGCAAGTGACACTGGACTTACTGCATTCGCCCCGTCTTGGTGGGAGGATAGTGAAGATAATGTGTCAGGGGAAAGCCAGGATCCCCATCCTTCGAGGATGCACGGACATGGCCGCTGCAGGCAAAAGACTTTCAGCAGAGTGGGGACAGAAGCCTCAGTCGGCTCTTGTTCGCGTTAAATCCCTACCCCTGGATTTCACATTTCCCCCCTTGCTGGGCCGCCTGGGTGCTGGGAGCGTTGCTGGGGGCTCATCCCCACTGCCCACCCTTCTCGTGCTTTCCCTGAAGCTGCCTGGCGCGGGGTGGATGGCCTGGGTTTCGCTCTCGCCCGCCAGATCCAAAATAGGAAATGTGCCCCAGCTGCTCACAGCAAGGGACAGGGCGACGTGACCCACAGCTCTAATTAGCTCGGCCCTGGGAGCGGGGCCAGCCAGGAGGGAGATTGTAAAGGCATCCAGGGCTGGGGTGCGGTTTTCCGTGTAGCGCTGGGGGTGAGGAAGGGGTTGGTTTTGCTTCTGTTTAGGTTTTTTTTTGTGATATATTAGTAAATCATTTGCTGGCCAGCGTCTCTTCTCTGAAGCACAAGGGCACTGGCACCCCTTGGGAGGGATGTAAGGTTTGGGACAGACATGCAGCGGTAGGTTAAACTTGGCCACCGGGGCTACTTGCCACTGCTCCCATTCCCTGCAGTCCTGCTGGGTATCACTGCCCCGGCAGAAAGGCAACAGGGTTTTTTTTTATTTTGGGGTTTTTTTGTTTTTTTTTTTTACCCTAGCAACCAGGCTAGTGACTGTGGATCTGGTTCCCGGGCAGGCCAGGTGGCAAAGCCTGTGGAACACAAGGGGGGGATGTCTGGGGGCAGCAATGGCTTCAGGCTAATTTTAAGGCGGTAAGTGTGCCTGCAAAGCGGCGTGCTGTGGTAGCACTGGCTCCCTAACGAGCTGAATCACAGACTCTATTCACTGTCAAGCTCCATGCAAATACAATCCAGGATCATGATTTCTGCCCTGAAAATGAGTTCAAGCTGCTTTTCACGCAGGCTGGCCTTGAAGAAATGGGCCAGAAAGCATAGGGATGCTTTGAAGTCCTGCTCACAAGTGAGTACGCATCTGAGTTGAAGTGCAGTTGTGTCTGCATATTTATCCTTGAAGTCAACATGATGTCCATCACTGGAAATTTTTTGTGGGTGTGCAGTTGTTTTTCTGGTTTTTGGTTGTTGGGTTTTTTTTAGAAGTACTATTATAAGGCTTTTGGGGGGGGGTTGACCTTCATGGGAAAAGGGGATGCTGAATGGCAGTGCTTACGTGGGTAGGGATCGGGATGCCTGCCTGAGCTTCCCCAAGGCTGGCTCGCTGTGAGGATGCTCTGGCCACTCTTACCATGGGTCTCAGCTGTGGCCAGCAGTGCAGAGCATCCCAGCACATCCAAACAGAATTGTGTTGGCTGAGCAGTCATGGCAGAGCTGTCCTTTCCATCCATAACAGCACTTTTTTTCTTAATTGGCCTTTTCAGGATTGCCTTGGACAAAAAGCAGCGATGTCCAAGGTTTCAGGGATGTGGTTTTTGTTTCAAAGGGATTGGCACTGAGCTCTAGTATGTTGCAAGGGCTCTGGCAGCCAGTAGTGCTATGGTGAGTGCAGACCTGCCATGAGCATTGGGGAGTTCTTGGTATCTTGTCGTGGTGCCATCTTTGTCCCCATCCCTGCAAAAACATTAGGCATCCTTTAAAGGTGGTGCCAACTTCTGTATACTGTGGGGTTAGACTCAAGAGCAAATATTTTGCTAAATTTGTAGCGGAAGTGCTAGAGAAGAGTTGAGTCCTGGTCTCTGAGTCCTGTAATAAGCACTCATGATGAAAAACCACCTTCTCTCTTGGTGTGAGGCTGCAGCAATCCCTGCGGGTGCACACAACTGGTTCAGCGCTGGGTTCTTCTCTCACTGTTTGAGCTCTGCTTCTTCAAGACTCTGCGCCGGTGGCTTGCCAGCAGACACACGAGCTGTGGCCAGGCTTGCATGCTTGGGAGTGGAAACCAAGTTTTGCATTTGGCCTTGAACCACAGTGAGCAAGCACAGTGGATTATTAAAAAAAATTATATATATCTGGGGATTTTTTTTTTTTAAATAGAAGTGCATATGTTTTTCTCTCTTGGAAATAAATTTATTTACAGTTTAAGGGACTAAATAATTATCCTTAAGAAAAAAAAGGCTGAGATTTACTGGTTCTAGACTTTCCTCTAATCGCTGTCAGATCATGTCCTTCAATAATAGTGGAATTCTTTTTAAAATAGTAGTTTTGAGGCAAAACACTTTGCCAGTACTTCCCTCTAGGTATCCGGCTTCTACTGTATAACTGACAATACAAACAATCCTTTTTTTCTTATCACAGAATGCAATTTCTATTAAAAAACCAACTTGTATGGAATTGTAATTCAGTCTGCCGACAGCATGACCCACTCCTGCAATTCATTTTCTCTGCTGACTAAAATTGGTTATGACTTAAGGCCCTAAATTGGTGCCATTGGGTTATTTTGGGTTCAGATCTATCTGACAACAAATAACATAGTTGTCCTCCTACTTTGTCCCCTCCAGTCAGCTCTGCCAATGGTGACCTGTGCCAAAGGTGGCTTCTTGCTTTTCAGAGCTGGTTGAACCTGCAGCCTCCACAGTTTTCCTCTCAAAATCTGCCACATGTTTAGGCCTACAAAGCCCACAAGAAACCCTCCAGTGGGATTTGGGCCCTGTCAGTCGCTGAGACCCCAGGGCATGTAGAGGTGTCCAGGGCTGGGGCAACAGAGGATGGGCCAGCATCTTCCTTGCTGTCCTGTGCTATGTCACCATCGTCCATCCCAGTGCTGGAGATGTGCAGCAGAGCTCGTCCCAGCTCTTGCGAGTATGCTCAAGTTACAAAACCCAAGTCTCCTTCTGGCATTTCCCAGGTAGGCAGAAGAGAAGAAATCTGACTGTGGCATGTCTCTGCAGAGTTTGTTTGGGTAGGGGTGTGCATGCACAGGGACGTTGTTCTGGATTTTCTCCACCTCTTTTCTGACAGAGCTGTGTCCTTTCCTTCCTTCTTGCCTTGTTCTTGCAGACGAGGGCATCATGTACTGCCTTTCATCTCCCCGTGCGAGCCATGCAGCCCCAGGAGAGCTCTCCATGGAGTTCTCCATGCTTTGTGACACTGTTGCTCCATCTGGAAGTCATTAGCAGCCACAGAGCAGCAATGTTTTTCTTGGGAAAGGGAGTGGAGGGGAACGGAGGGGCTTTCCAGTTGTCATTTTCCAGCAAACCCTCTCTTTTTCCTCGCCCCCTTGCCTTTTGCCCCCCTTCCAAGAAAGCGGTAGGCTCTACTGGGCCAATTCCACAGGGCAGCTGGGCAAAAATGTCCAGGAGACCCTCCCTCACTGGCTGGCTGAAGCAGCCACCTCTTTTCCCTCCCTCTCCATCCTGAAGGGACTGTCTTCTCTCTGCCTGAATCTTACCCCCAAGTCTCAAGGAAGCACATTGTGGTCAGGGATTTTTGGCTATGGAGGGAGTGTTCTTCCAGGATTGGTGGAGTGGGGTTGCAAGGAGTCTCTCTCCCACCACTGTCTGGTGGTGCCACCCTTCCCAGCAGCAGGGGTGGTACTGAGCCCTGTGATGTTCAGCATCTCCAGGCCAGGAGCCACTGCAGGGTAGGTTGCCACCGCAGTCCGCTCTCCCTCCCTTGGAGGCTTGCAAAGTTCTTGGATGTGCCGAGTCTCCCCTGGGAGCCTGTCTGTCGGGAGAGTAAAGACAAAAATATCTATTACCTCTGTTCTCAGCCCCCTTTTAAAGTACATCCCACGGGAAGGGCAGGCATGGCTTTGGGAACTGCCTGGCCTTCCCGGGAAGCATGGTGTAATGTGGAGGGAGTTTGGTTTTTTCCTTTTCTTTTTTTTTCTTCTGGAAACATTGCTGTGCTGACCTGGGGGAAGAGGCTGGCTTCCATTAGCCTAACAAGTTAAAGCTGCCGGGAAAGGAGCGATCTGGGGGAGAGGTAGGGTGCTGCCTGGAATGCCCATGCCTGGAGATGCACAGCATCTCTGATGGGGATGGTGGGGCATGGGAGGAAGGCTGGCTGGGCCTGCCCCGCTCCCTGCTCCCTTTAGAGGGACTCTGCTATGCTTGTTCCTCCTTTCCTCCTTTTACTTGTTTTTTATTACTTCCATTTTTTTTAAGTCTGTTTTGTCTACTTGTGTTTTTTTTTTTTTTTAACTTCTCAGCAGGGACAGGGCATGGGTTTTACAACCCCGCAGGCACCAGCTGTGCTGCTTTAATGCCAAAGCAAGTACTGGCATTGAATATTGCCTTTTTCTCCCCCTTTCCTGCTCCCAAAACTGAGCATCCCACTTCCTACCTGGCCCGGAGGCTAAGAGCCCTCCATGGAGGTATGATCTGTGTGAGCTGGGAGACAAGATGGCCTCTTGGCTGCTCTTTTTTCTTTCCCCCCTAGCCGTGTCCCGAGAGAAATGCCTGATGGCTGTCGTTCCCGTGGATCTGATGTCTGAGGGCTTTCCATGTGGCTAAAACTTTAGGAGATCCCCACAGCCCAAAGCAGCACATTCCCTGCTTGTATCAGGGAAGGGGGATGATGTTTGCCCGTTGATAATGCCTTTTCTGCTGCTTTATGTCCTGATGTAACATCCTGTTTGCTCTTGAGCAAAGATATTTCATCATGATTGCTGTGTTCCTGCTTTGAATTCAGACAGAACCCAGAGTCTTTCTGTAACGAGGAGGTAAAACTAAGATCAGTTGACTCTCTCTCCTAAAGCTTTCTGTTTTAAAGCCCCATCTCAAAAGGAGGGTAGAAGACTCTAGGCAACGTTGATGGCACCCATCCCTGCTAGTCCTCCGGTGACTTCCCCAACTCCAGGATACTGGTCCTGCAGCTCACAGCTTGCTTTTCTGAGTGGCTGGTTGCACGTGGCAGCTTTAGCAATCACGCTTACGGGTGCCTTATCAGAGAACTGTGCCGTAAGGTTAGAAACCCCACTGTAACGTTGCTCAAATCTGTGGAGGCATGTTGGTACTGTAAACTCGTAGAAACTATTTGTTCACTGTACCTGTTGCTGCAGCTCTGGTGGTTCCCAGGGTTGTCTCCTGCTGCTGTTGGATGGAGCAGCACGACTGCAGGCGCTGCGGTTTGCATTTCATACCCCTCTGATTTTATTTTTTGTTTATGGCAAGCAGCAATTCTTGTTTTAAAACCCCTGAGAAAGCTGCAAAACAAATGAGCGGGGAAGTGGCCTGTGAAAGGCAGATGGAGCCTTGCTCATGCAGAATTGTGCCAGTTCGGGTGGAGCCCTAGAGGAGCGAGTACCGCATCGGTGAAGAGTTTCTCCCTCAGGACAGTCTGGCAGGAGTTAATCCTGTCTTGGATGCTTACATAGTGAGAAGGCTTGTGCTGGGGGAATCTCCTCTGACTTTTCGGCAGATAATGTGCCATTCAGGACTCAGGACGGGGATGACAGGTGCCTTGCTCACAGACGTGGAGCCCAAAACCACGTGGGCTGTCACCCTCGCCGACTGCCAGGAATGAAAGCTAAGATGTGTCAGGCTGTTTTCTGGGAAAAGGGCTCGGTTGTTCCTGTCTGGGCTAAGATTGCCATGAAATAGCCCCCCAGCTGCCTGGCACCCAGTCTGGAGGCAGAGATCCCACCGCTGGCCCCATCCCTTGAGGGCAAGGATGGGTGTGGGAAAACAAACACCATCCAAAGCATGTGGTTGGGCACCTCAGTTGCCTTCTTTTTCTTTTGCAGCCTTCAGCATGGCACTTCCTTGGAGAAACACCGCTAACATTCATCATACGAGACACTATTGTTGCATTAAATATTTTGTGCTTGTTTTTAAATTAACTCCAGAGCAGAGTCCCGCTCCGTTGCCTCCCAGGAGGTTGTAGTGCTCTGGCCCTCGGGAACACAAGGTGACTCCATGACGGACACTTGTTTGTCCCTGGGAATGAAGCTGGCCTTTGTCCCAAAAGCCTTCCAGGAGTTTTTTTTTGTCTTTTTCAGAGTTTAGGCCAGTCATTGCCACCCTCTCCCCTGCCTGGTGGTGTGTTTCTGCTGCTCCCACCCCACCGGTCTCATCCACTGGGCTCTGGTCAGGGAGCTGCACATGGTGCATGGCTTCTTCCCTTCCCTCCTTGACTTCTTGCTGTTTGCTCGCCTGATGGTGGTGCTGGCTCTGACAAGGAGTTGGCAAAGAATGAGGAGGGAGAGAAATGGGAAGCCAGGACCTTGCTTGTCTGTCCAAGGTCTGCACAGCCTGTCTGGGGTGGGTGTTCAGCAGGTCCAGTTTGGTTTTGGCTTTTTTTAAGCTGCACAAATCCCAGCAAGAAGCAAGTACAGAGGCCTGTGAAATATTTCTATAAAAATAGCAAATGTCTCTGTTCCCTGTTAGTCTCCTCCATCAGTTGAGGTTCTTGCTGGGCTTTTTATCTCCTACTTCTCAGAACAAAACTTTCCTAGCTGCCAGTGACCGTTATGTTTTCCTGATGATCTCAATGTAAGACAGATATTTATTTTTTTACAGTGAGAACAATCATTCACTGGAACAACCTCCCCAGGACCGTGGTAGAGTCCCCATTGCTGGAGGTTTTCAAGGGTGCTAGATAGGCTCATCTGGGCTCACATTTCCCCTAAAGGTTGAACCAGATGATCTTCTGAGGTCCCTTCCCACTTGGGCTGCTATCTGATTATTCTGTGATCTCTTGGCTATATTTATTCAGCCTGGAAGTTGCCTTCATTGTTTATTTTGGAAAATTTGAGAATAAAATCATCTCCCCATCTGTGGGAGTGACCTGGTCACTGAGGTCCCTACAGCATCATGCTGCTTGGTCTCCAGGTGTGCTGCATCTGCTTGTTACCTATCTACTGACATGATTAGTCTGAATGGTGACTTCTAAGATGTTGAAATGACTTGCTGCCATCATGGTTTTGTCTTCTCTCTGCTGACCTAATGTGAGGACAAGTCAGAAGCTGCTGCTCTCAGGGATGAGCAAAGTTGGTTTTCCCACAGGGACTTGTGAACAAGATTCTCCCATGGAGCCACCCAAGGCTGTAAGATGGAAAAACCTGACATAGTTTGGGTTGCAAACCTAAACCAGCAGCATTACTGGTATGAGCTGGAGTGGTGAAGCCTGGTTCTTTGGTATTAGCAGATTCTGGTGACAATAAGCAGACTTTTTTTTGAGAGACTACTACTGATATGTTGCTCTCCTTGGAACAGTAGTTATGTAGTGTCTGAAAATCTCCATCAATCTCTCTGGAATTTGGTGGGCATCCAGCTGACAGCCTTCATTTTACAGGATGCATTCCTGCCTTCCTGTCACCTCTAGCCCCTTTGGGGCCCCTCCTTCCCACCCACACCCCAAGCTGCGGCTCCCCATGCTGGCGCTCTGCCCAGCTACCACCGCCGGTCCCTCCACCTCACGTCATCTCCAATCACTGGGATAAAAATCACCTAATTTTATTTAAGGCAAGCTCACGAAACTTCAACTGCTGGCCTGTCCCTTTCAAGAAACTCTTGTGCTTGTTTTTCCCCTCACTTTGCACCTTCAAGCCAGGAGGAAGGGAACTATCCCATCTTAGGGAGCTTCAACAAGCCAATGGCCTGTTGGGTTTTTGTGGCTACAGGGCACTGCTGAAGCCCCTTTGATACCAGAGAAGTTGTGGGTGCCCCATCCCTGGAAGTGTTCAAGACCAGGTTGGATGGGGCTTTGAGTAACCTGTTCTAGTGGAAGATGTCCCTGCCTGTGGCAGGGGGGTTGGAACTCGATGATCCTTTAAGTCCCTTCCAACCCAAACTATTCAATCATACCCATCAGGAGGCGCAACTCATGCTTTTTTCCTCCTCCTCCTCCTTCTGCTGACAGCAGTTGTTGCTGTGAGGATGTTGGTGTTGCCGTCCACAGAGCCCGTCAGGTTTTGTGAAGAGGGGCTTCCTGTGGGGTCAGCGCGCTCCATTGTGCCGGCACTTCCCCTGCAGCTGGCTTCCTCCCTCCCGCGGCACCTAAATATAGCGGGAGGCATTGTGCGAGCGCGGCGCTGGTGCGAAACGCCGACTGGAGGGTCCCGGCACCGGGTCGGTGTTTCCTTCACTGCCTCCTGCTGCGGTGGCCCTTGCGTGGGCACTTGCCTTGGGTTTGGGTGCCGGCGACTTTGGCTCCCGCTTCTTCCCTCTTTCAAACAAAAGTTGACCCTTTCCCAAGTTTGACGTGCCCGTCAGGGGATTTTAAACAAGTATGTATCTGGGGTTTTTTAGAGAGGAGTTTAGCTTGGCTTAACTGTGCTCTCAGTGCGTGCCCTTTAGACTTTGCACTTTAGCGTTTAAACAATCTTCTGATAGCTACAAAGATAAGTAAAACCTTAAACATGACAGGCATGTATGAGCATTTTTCATCTTGAGCTCTGCTTATATTTCAATGCTGTTCCTAAAGGGGCATTGACAGACTGATTAATAACTTTAAAAATATTCCACCTTGTAGCAAAAGAATCGAACAATTAATTGAAGGGACGTGTCTCCCAAGCACTAGCAAGATATACTGTATCACTGTTACCTCTGGGATGCTCCCCGTACATTTATTCTCATCCTGATTATTTTTTTTTTAACTGTCAGTTAAAAAAGGCAACTGTACTCTCGCCTCATTTGCAATTATTTCTTTGATAATTTTTTGCATGTGTCAAATTGTTTTGGATGGAAAGTAGGATTCACTTACACACAGTAGAAACACAATACTTGAGAATATCGGTTAACCAAAAATGCACTAAATATATGGGATACATCAGAAGAAAGCTGTGTTTTTGGAAAAAAGCAAATTTAACTGAGCTGGTAGTGTTTGGCTCAGCAATTACCATGGTCAGTGAGACTCTGGTGATTACTAGTGACAGCGGGCCTGAGCCTTGGGCTAAGCTCTTATTTCCTGGATGAATAAACTTTCATTCCTGTTTCCTGACACCCACCCACCCCACCCCCAATGCCTAATTTATGATCTTTGTACTAGTTACAGAGCAAGTTGACTGTGCAAATTTAATAAGTTGAAGTAAAAAAAAAAAAAGTCTTCCTCTGTAGAAGAACCAATAACAAGCAAAACCCAGATTATAAGCAGCGCTTTTCCCTTATTTTTGTGGCTTATCTGTCTAAAACATTAACCAGATAAGTATTTGCATGAAGTTTAATATAAACAAACTATATGCCTTATAGCTTATTTTAAAAAGATACACTACCTAATAATTTTCGTCTCCTCTGCTTAAATATTTAAAACAATATGTATGCTGTGGGAACTCCTACCCTGCAGCTTTGAGGATGCTGTAAAGCCTTTCTCTTACCTGCTGTATCTTCTGCCTGTTACTGCTCAGCTCTCTGCATTTCCTCTGATTTTGAGGATGATGGGGTTTTTAAATTCCAGCATCAGCAGCTTCAAACAGTTTGAATGTATTGTTCTACTATGTCTGCCATCACATCCACTTGTATCTCCTAGGCCTTAATTCTGTACATCCCTAATTAGCCACCCCGGGGGAGCCAGCATGGACAAGAGGAAATGGCCTCAAGTTGTGCCAGGGGAGGCATAGATTGGATATTAGGAAAAATGTCTTTACCGAAAGGGTTATCAAACATTGGAATAGCCTGCCCAGGAAAGTGGTGGAGTCACCATCCCTGGAGGTATTTAACAGACAGGTAGACGTGGTGCTTAGCGACATGGTTTGGTGATGTTTTTTGTCAGTGTTAAGTTGATGGCTGGACTTGATGATCTGAAAAGTCCCTTCCCACCGAGGCAATTCTATGATTCTATGTGCGGCCAGACGCTAGGGTGCTGCCATACAAAGCTCTGCAGTAACATGTTTTCCTTGTGCTCTCCCCTGCAGGAATCTACATCCTGATCGCGGTCGGAGCCGTCATGATGTTTGTGGGGTTCCTGGGATGCTACGGTGCTATTCAGGAGTCTCAGTGCCTTCTGGGAACGGTAAGAGGCACAAAGCTTTGGATGCTGCCTGGTACCGTGATTGATGTCCCTGCCATGTCCCTGCTGGGTGGCACATGGCCATGCCTCCCTTGCTGGAGACTTCTGCAACAAATGGGGCTTGGGAGGGTGTGTGAACACATAGGGAACCAGTTGACCTCTGCAAGGCAGCTGGCATGCTGGCAGGCGCGCTGCAAGCTCTTGATTCTGCCTGGCTGCAGGACAGGGGCTGAAGCCAGCAGCATAGCAGAAGAGGTGCAAACAGCAGAATTCTTGGAGATTCATTTTCTCTGTTATATATGAAACACCACTACCCCCCCATGCTTTTTTTCCCCATCACAGTTTTGCTGTTTTACCAAGCACCCACTAAACTCTCTTTCTTACCTGCTGTCCCCTACAGCTTCCCCTTTCACTCTGTTTCAAGACTGCCTGTGGTGATTCCAGTTCTTTTAAGGAATCATCTTCTATTTTTATCTGTTTGGACAAGGAAACAGCAAAGATTTCCCACAATATCTTAGCGAGGATATCTAGGTACATCCTGGAAAATACATTACTGAAATGCTACAGGCGTCCTTGATGTGAGGCAGCAGCTCGGGATTCCTGGCACGGGATGAGCTTAATTGTATAAACTGCAGCCACACCAAAAGCCTTTGCCTTGGGGGTAAGGGAGACACATTTATTTAAAGCAAGTTCTCACATGTGGTTCAGCTTTAAACTCAACGCAAAAAAAAAAAAAAAAACTTGGAAGGGCTTTCCAGCACTTGGCTTTGTTGGGCTGGAAGATTCTCAGTGATGGTGTAGTGACCCATGGATGTGGATTCAACTGGGACAGAGGGAAATGGAGATGAAGCTGCTTTCCCTCACTCTGAGATGGCTTCACCTCTCATTGCTTCTGTGTCCCAATAAGAAGGGGTGATTCTCACCGGCTTTTATAAAAAAGCCTCTCTTATTCACCCTTCTGAATGTCGGTGAATGAAAGCTGCTGTAGGAGTTTGCAGGCATTATCGCTGCTGCTGAGAAGAGGAGGAGCCGGTGAACAAATCTGACAGGGGTTCTTGTAGCAAGGTCTGGCAGCTTTGGATTATTTTTTTGTTGTTGTTAACACAGGTGATTACAGAACCTGAATTACCCCTCACTCCCTCTTGAAGTTGGAAAGAGGATTAGAAGGGCAGATGGTACAAAGTACCTGAGGCCTGACAGTGAAACCGGCTGCTTTGACTGAAATTAGCAGCTCTAGCCACCGTGCGCTGCCTGTGTTTGCTCGCACCTTGGCTTGCCAAGAGAAGGCTGGGGGCACCTCGCGATGACGCTTTCAGCTGGTCAAGGCTCCCACCGTGCTCCAAGGACATTTCCAGGCAACGTCCTTAGGGTGTTGCAGGGAAGCAGCTGCTCTCTCCTCTCCTGCAGCTGGCTGATGGAGTTACTGTAAGCTTATTGCAAAAGGGCAAAGTACCAGGAACCTCCACACTATCAAAATCTTATGCTGAAGAGCAGCATGGAAGCTGGGTGCTAAGACCCGAGGAAAGCAGTAGGGAGCCGCTCGGCATGGAGCAGGCTCTGCTTCCCAGGAAGAGACTGGGGCACATCTGACCACCCAGCCGGGAACGTGGCCATGTTCCCATAGCATCAAGCTATGATGTTTTGTAGCCAGCTCAGAGAACTGAATCTGTGGGAAGTTCTACCTCCAAATCTGGGATAAATGAGCCATCCTTCACTGGAAGGTAACCACTGCAAGAGTGAGCCCTAGTGCTTAATTAGAGAATTACAGTGGCATCGCACCCACAATTTAAGGATCCTTGGGCATATGTGGGACCCAGTCCCCAAAGATGTTCCTGGAGAACCAGGGATAGATAGGTGTTTAAATAGGAGTTGGTTGTTCGGGAACTGAACAAGGACGTTGGAAGTCCTTTCCTGCTGTCAATAGTCCTGTTTCTATTTTGCTGATAACCCTTTGCTCTTCCACATGAGTGCCAGGTCATTCTGGAAACTCCTGTTTCCTCTATTGTTGAAGAAAATGTCCTGAATATGTCTGGAACAGAGATTGCCCAGAATCCAGGGGCTGTTGTCCCACCCCATACTGTGATTTTGTCTTCCTCTGACTGCATTCATCCCTCTTGCTTCTTTACTTCCATGGCAACGCTCTCAATCTGGGGCTTTTCCCAGGAAGAAGTCACTGAGGGTGATGTTGTCATGGAGGTAATGGTGGCTGTGTGTGGAACATGCCTGTACATGCCCTCTCACTTGACTCTGATGTATGAGCTTTACAGCTTCCCATTCCCAGTCTGACAGATCAACCATCATAATGTGTTCCCGAGATCTAAACAAAAAGATGGAGGGAGGCTTTGGGGGGATGGCAGGGAGGAGTGATGGAATTGCACAAAGAGGGTGGGACTGTGGGAAAACATCAGTGTTAATATTTATGCAAAAAACTGCAGTAGCCTTGCAGGGCTGTGGATGCCAAGAAAGCTGGCCATAAATCACACCCTGATGCCCTTTAGCTCCTCAGCAGCTGAAATGTGCTTTTAACCCTGCACTGGCAATTCCCATCTTTGGAGCATCTGCGGCAGAGCAAGAAGCTTGTCTGGACAGTCCTTCAGCCACATGAAGAAGAGCAATGTGTCTTGTGGTGTAAAGGGCATCCTCGTTCCTGCCAGTCCCTCCTTGAGAAAGGCTGTGCCGATCCCAGCTCCACCATCCCAGCGGGAAGTCTGGACATGGGGTAGCATCCAATGAGTTATAGGAAAATGTGTTTGGGCTAAGTATGGGAATGACAGAGAAACTGCAGTCAGGCGAAGCCTTGCTCTGATCTCCTCCATGAGTAGAAGTGCTGCTCCACACCTCTACCCACTTAATTGCTGGTTTTGCTTGTACCCAGGTATGTTAATTGTCCCTCTCTTGATTTTCTTTGCAGTTCTTCACTTGCCTGGTGATCCTGTTCGCCTGTGAAGTTGCGGCTGGAATTTGGGGATTTGTCAACAAAGACCAAGTAAGATGACTCCCAAACCTGCACTTGTGGGACTGAGAGACTGGGGTAGAACAACAGCAGATCCCGGCATGAGCTGTTTTGCTCTTGAGCTGCTCCCAGACTGAGTCATGGGGGCTTGGATTAGTGGTGTGATCCAGGAAGGTCACCTAACTCCTTTTGGCCAGGCTGATGAACTATAAATGTGAGCACTTAATGGTAGCGGCTGCCCCTTACGGTATATAGTGCAATATCTGGAATAAAAATAGCTCTGTCTTGCTCGGGTGTCCTCTTGCTGCCATACTGTCAGTCACAGTGTGATCTCATTCATGGATGAAGTCGGGAAGGGAAGCCATCTGCACATCCTAGGTGCCAAAGAGCAAACCCAGCCACACAGCCCAGAGGGGAGGGAACACCATACAGGGAGAGCCTGTGTTGACGGGATTGCTTAATGTTTCCTGATCTTTGCCAGTATCATATAACTCACTTCAGGCTGTTCATCTGCCAGGACTGAGCTTGCTGCTGATCAATACGCTGTGCATGCAAGGGGTAGAAGCCATCTGTCTGTCCCAGGCACTGTGCTAGGGACTGCTCAGATGAGGTCCTATAGCTGGAGGGGGGTAGATAAAGGGTAGGACTGAAAATTGCAGCTTTTCACCTTCCCTTTCTGCTCACCCTCCCTTCGTTATGGTCACACGTGCTCGCACACAGGCAGAGTTTGGTGTCAAAAAGCAAAACTGTCAATGCATGGGAACCACGGCCATGCTGCAGCAAGCAGAGGGCTGGGTGTTGATCGGTCCACCACTGGGAGTTTGGAGGAGAGAAGAGGACCGCTTGTGCTCCAAGCCAAGGTCAGACTCTCTGGCAGAGTAGGACATGTGTTTACTAAGAGATGTAAGCCAGCTGCGTAAGGAGGTGGTGGCCTGCTCAGCTTTCACGTGCGTGGAGGCCACAGATGACCAGCTCAGCCGTGAATGGGAACACCCTTGTAGTCATTCATTGGAGAGAGCATGACTTCATCGGAACAAACTCTTCCGTGGCTAAACATATTATTATGCAGGCAGGGTGCTGTTTCCTAGCAACTTCGGTGAGCTAATTAACCTTTGTGGAGGAGCTGTGCCTCTTGCAGATGTTAGTTTGTGAATCCTGAAGAGTGCAAGATGTGTAACTGAACTGACACCAAAAGAAGTGAAGCCTGAGTAAGGGGCTCTCCGTGCGCTTGGCCGTTAGAGCATAAAGCATAAAGTTTAGGATTTGCTAATACAAGAGCGATGACCTTGGCCACTTAAAATTAATTTTGCAGTTTAAAATGAACGGTGGCAGCCTGTTGGCCTCCGCTGCTCTTGCAGACTTAGTGATGAATGAGCTGTTTGGAAATCCCCACCCACAAGGCAGGCAGCTTGCTTCTCCTCTCCTCTGTCGGGGGCATCTCGGGAGCGATGCGGGCTGGGAGGAAAGCACTGAATGATCCCAGCCACCAAGAGCCACTCCTGTGGGGACATTGTTCCACCTGGGTTTGCAGCCCCTTGAGGGGACAGTCATCCCCGATGATGCTGGCACGGATAGCTGGAGGCAGTCTCTCCCTTAGCCTGCCTTCTTGGAGATGCTTTAGATACAGGATGGCAAGAACTAGGATTTTTATTTTCTTTTTTTTTTCGGTGTGCCAGAATGAAACAGTTTGGTCAGAGAACATCATCACCCTCCATAGCACACGTTTTAAAAACAGTGATGGAGACATGCTGGGGTAACTGATTGAGATCAGGCTCCTTTTTGCTGTAGTTTCTTGTGTGCTAATCCAGCTTGCAGAGACAAGAGTCGGTGGTCTAGAAAGTGTCTTCCCTTTCATACTTGCTCATATTTTTTTCTTTTGCTTTTCTTGCTGTCCTCCTTTCATTTGTCTCTCCCAAATTATTGAGGAGAAGCCACAAGGCTAGTTTCCCTGAAAATGAGGGGTTTTTTGCATTGTGGAGTAGACTCCCCATTGGTGGCTGCAGTTTACCAGTCCAGGTGACAGGGCTAGAGTATGCATAAGACTTCTCGTATAACCATTTACAGGACTGGGGTGCCCAGCTCCAGGTAGAGACCCTGCCAGAGTTTGACACCCATCTAAAAGCACCAAAGCTTCCTGACCCAAAAGAATCCCCTGACTAGGCTTTAGTGTGTAATCTTTCCCAAATTCCTGCTCCCCCACCCCAAGCCTGACAGCAAGCCGCAGTGCCCATACCCACAGATGGCCCTGCTTGTGCATCCCTCCTTCTCCTGACTTCCCCAGCATGTCTTGGTGGGAAACGTGTTGCCTGCTTGCTTTGTCTCCATGGGTCGGGTGGTTCAGAACAAGCTGTATCTGCATTCCTGAGCCCAAAAGCCAAATCCACGCAGGCTGAAGGCTACCTCAGAGCTTGTTGTTCACCTTCTGGGGCCTGGATGTCTGCCTGCTTGAGAGAGCTAATGGAGCACTTGGATAGTGTTGGCTGGAACCTTCTGGTTGGTGGATGAGGTTCTTAGTATTTGCTGCTCTTGACATACTATGGCTGGAGGGTCTTGAGCCCTATGAAATACAAGCCTTTTTTCATGCATCTATGCAAGTAAACGGGCTCCAAATCTATTTAAAAACTGCTCATCTACCTGCAAGTGCCGTTAGAGGGAACCTGTCCCCTTCAAGCACGTCTGCTTGCTGGGCTTCCTTCTGTTCTGGCTGAAAGGGAGTTTTTCCCCTCTTTCCTAGATAGCCAAAGATGTGAAGCAGTTCTACGATCAAGCGTTTCAACAAGCGCTCATGGCGGAATCAGAGACGAACAATGGGAGAGCTGTAGTGAAGACCTTCCATGAAACGGTAAGATGGCCTTGGTCTTGCTGCACGCCTGGCTTAGGCTACCTGTAGTTGGCCAAAACAGCCGCTTGACGGGTAGGATTCTGCGTGCTGTGAGTTACACCCAACTTCTACCTGTGGTTTGTGAGTGGATAAGCGGTGAGGAATGACTGTCACTGTGCAGACTGATCATCCCCACCAAGGCAGAGACAGGAAGTTGAACTACAAGCCCGCTGGCAGGGAATGAAGCCAACACTGGATTTTTTTGATCATTAGGAGCAAACTGAATCAAATGTGTTCTCAGCACTGGGATTTTGCAGCCTGTTTTCCAAGCTGTGTGTAGAAATCTCCTTTCCATAGGAGCTTCTTACAGCCAGAGGAAATAAGAATGTGGGAGGAAGAAGTAAAAAGCAGGGTCAGGAAAATGAATGGGAAAAGCAGGCTCTAAAGCAGATAATGCTACGTTCAGATCTTAGGCTGTCATGTTTTATGTTCTTGCATGTCAAAAACAGAGTTGCACCCTCTTCAATATTCTATCCTTTACACCGTGCTGGGAAGTCCTACCCCAGCGCTAATTAAGTTGCTTCTCATTTAACTCAGCACCCCTGAGTAAGTAAAATTCAATGGAAGGAAACTGTTGCTCTGAAGAGCTAATCCTAGTACTTCCTCTGCGCAGCAGGGAACAAAATCTGTAGAGAGAGTTGGGTTCCCTCCCCTCCAGGATACCCATGCCAGACCTGCCTGGGATTGTTGTAGGAAGCAGCTGCATTGCGTGGAAAGAAAAAAATTGAATTTGGAGAGTTATTCCCTCTTCCTTGTTTCCCCCTCCAAAATGCCTCCTTGATCTTGGGTTGTTTCAAGGATGTTTAATGGTGGGGAGAGCATTGCGTGAGTGTTTGCTGTCTGCTCACACTGGGTTTTTGTTGTGGTGTTGGGATTTTTTTCCCTCTCTCCATGTAGCTGGACTGCTGTGGTCCCGATAATGCAATAGCAGCTGTCACTCCTCTGTGGAGAGAGGACCTCTGCCCGAAGAAGGACTCCGTGCTGAAAAACATTTTTGAGGTAGGCATGTCTGCTTTTTGCTCAGCATAGCTCCCGCGAGGAAACTTGGGGCTCCCAGGGTAATTTGGGGGGTTATTAGATAAAAGATAGAGATTTCATTTCTTTGGGGTGGTACTGAGGAGTGCCAGAGGTTCCCATCAGTGTTTCCTTCGCTGTCCCTGCTTGAGCGGGCTGGCAGGCATGGAGGGGTGAAGGCTGGTGTGAAGTTCTCCAAGCAGGACCCAGGAATACAAGTGAAACGGGGGAAGCAGAGCTGCCTTTCTGGGTGTCGGGGGTGGGCAAGGGGGAAGCAGGCTCTCTGACCAGCATGCTTCTCTGCTTCAGGCCTCGAGCTGCCACAAAAAAATTGATGAGCTGTTCTCCGGGAAGCTGTACCTGATTGGTATCGCTGCCATCGTGGTTGCTGTGATCATGGTAAGCGCGACTGCACTCTGCCCTGCTGTTGTAGGAAGGGGAGAAATCACCTCAGGGTGCCTTGGTCCTGTTCCACCTGGGATGGATCCATCCCTCTCCTCAGGATGCCCTTGTGGCTTATGTGGTGAGACCGCGGGCTTCACTGTTCCCTCAGGGGGTCGGGGGGTTAGGGCAGGTGCCTGGCAAGCGTGGTAGAGCACCTGCAATGCCATCCAGAAGGGCAGAGCACAGTCGAGCCTCCTCGCTGCCTTGAAAACCGCTTGTTTCTCAGGCCACTGTGTTTTGTTTTGTCAATGGGATCTGCAGTGGGAAGGGATTTGCTTGCTTTGCCATGGTGTGTTTGCTTCCCAGGGAGCAGTGGGTGTAATGCCAGGGGGATCTTGAAGTGTTCGCTGCATAGCTGGCAGCCGGGAGGCTTTCAGCAGACCACCGTTGCTGCCAGCAAGAGAAGGGAGAATATAATTTTATCTCAAATTGGCCAAATCCTAATGAAAACAGCAGCAAATCCACAGCATCTCTGCCCTTATCTCTCATGTGAGAGTGTTTATGTGGGGTGGAGGACCTCGGGATGGGGGTGGGGTGCTCCTGCATCACACTGGTCAGCGCCTCACTGGTGCCGCTGTGTCTCCCAACAGATCTTCGAAATGATCTTGAGCATGGTGCTGTGCTGTGGCATAAGGAACAGCTCCGTCTACTGAGCCGTGAGAGATGGGGAGGGGAAGGGGGAGCAGGGCAGACGGCGCTAGAGTGCCCCAAGTGCCACCAAGTGACCAGGAGACATTTCAACAAAAGACAAAGAAAACTATGTATATAAATACTTCCAATATTACCATACAGTACTTATCATTTTTATTTTGAAGTACTTTTTTTTTTTTAATAAATAAAACTTTCCCGTATCCTTGTGGCTGAGTTAGTTACACATCAGTTTTGTGTGATGGGGAAAGCTGCTGTAGCAGGAAATCGAGTCCTTCCTCCCCCTTTCCCGCCCCCCATAACTCAGAAATAACGTTGGTGGAAGATGTACAGAGGAGAAGGCTGCAGCCTTTTATCAGAAACCTTTGCCTTGGTTTTTACTCTCTTTTTTGAACACCAGCCTTTTTTATATACGTATTTGGATGCTGAAGCAGGATTTAGCATTTTTGTTCATTTGTACTCATCTTTTCCTACCATAACCCCAACCCCCTGGCATTTCCAAGCTGTCTGTAGGGAAGCCGGGCAGACTACCTGAGCCTGGGGAGGAGGAAACAGCCCCGGTTGCCTGGGTGTGATGTGTCCTTGGGACAATGCCAGCGCATTGTTCCTCTCTGACCTGTTTGCATCGATAGGTCAATCCTCAACAGGAGTCACACTTAGACTTATTTTACACTCTGAAGAGTGGAGACATTTTTGGCTTTTTGGTTTTGTGTTGTTTTTTTTTTTTTCTCGGAGCTATAACTTCATAAATTATCTCGTTTCCCTCGATTGGTTACATTAAAGGCGTGAATTTTAGTTCCAGTTTTTCAAGTGTAACAACCTGAAAATTGTCACTTTTTAAACCTCCTTCAGTGTTTCTTTATACACATGTTTTTGGGAGAGTCTAGTTCTGTGCTAAGTTTCCACTGTTACGCTAATGCTTGCATACAAATGATGTTGGAAAAAAGAATAAAACTTAAAAAAAAAAAAAAGTTCTTAACCTTAGAAATCCTGCATTTATGTATTGCAGGATGATGCTTGGGGGTTCCCAGCCGTATGCATACATGATTAAAATTTCATTGTTTCATCACTCTCTGTTCAATGAAATTTTCATTACTTATAGCATATTGTCATGCACTGTAACACTGCTGGGAAATTTTCATAACCTCATGTTGAAAAAAAAGTTTATTTTTAAGACCTTCCATTTCAAGTTACATCAACGGCAGGAGATCAGCTCATTGAAGCAAAGGAATTCAGGTTTTTAGATCACACCAATTGAAACACTTTCTTGTGACCTGGTAAGCTTTGATTGCCAATTTGATATATGTGGCTTCTGTTGTGCACCACTCTGTTACTATGTAGATAGAGGGGGAGAGTGACCCAGGAGCTATGTAATAAAATCAGAGTGTCTCTAAAAAGATGATCTATATGTATAGTTCTATAGATATATATTTTTAAGCAAAGCCTTTTCCTTAGCCGTATGGGCACTTGAGCTGGAAATGATAGTGTCTCTCAGCTCTTTGCCACCTCGAAGCAGGTAAGGGGAGGAGTTGAAACTAGTGATCATCTTCCCCACTCCAGGAATGTTTCTGTTTCTTAAAGTATTCCACTCCCCCTTCATTGCAACGAAGAGCTGCAGATCGGATAGGGAGGGAGACCTGTGATCATTTTAAAATAGTACCGTCCACTGCGTGTGGCTGCCATAGATGTCACCACGGGATAGGAAATTCCTGCACTGGGGCAAACCGATCAATTTGGAGGCTTTTACCCCCTTCCACTCCCCCCCTTTCCTCTTCCTGCCTTCTAGTATATAGGGCCTTTAAAAAGTATATAGGTAAATATAAATATATATATATATATCAAGTTATTCTGGGTAAGAGGAGGAAGTGCTTCAACAGAACTTCATATTGAGGGGTTGGACAAGAAAAGATTCAGCCTTAGAAATAGCCTTAAAGCAACACTGCCCTGAATGTCCACGTTGTGCACATGGAGAACAAGAGGAGGTTTTGCAGTAGGTAACCCCTTCCCCTGCTCCCAGCGTAGCTCCTTGAGGTCATCTACCCTGTTATGTGGCTCTATGTATAGGCATCAACCAAGCATGTGTGTTTACATTTATGTGCATCGGGATTGTTAGCATACAGAATGGATGTGTAACTTGCCGCCTTTTTTGTTGACCGTTGATAAATGTGTATAAATATGCCATTAAGCATTTTGATTCTGTTTTCTTTCCTTATACCGTATTTTTGATATTGTTCAGTATTCAGTTGATGCTGTGTATGTAGCTGGAGCTCTGTTTGAAGACAGGCTGGGTCTCGATGCAGGTCAGGTGTCTCCTTGGGCACTGTATCTTTAGGGGTCTGGGTTGTCCCAGGCAGGAACAATTGGGAGAAAGTGGTACATGGAGAGGGAGTCTGAGCTGTGGGAGGAAGAAGAGCAGGACATTTGTGTAGACCGTGTCCTGCATGGGCTGCCATTTGCTCTCTGGCTCATTTCAGAGGTGGCTTGTCACTGTGGGGAGCTCCAGAGGGAGCTTTCTGAGCTGCCACCCACCCCTGCAGCTGCTGCAGGAAAGGTGCTGCAGGAGGGGAAGGGCCATCGGCTGGGAAGGTCATGGGAAGGGGCAGAAGGGGTTTTGCAGTGAGAGGTTAGTGCGTTCTTTAGAGTTACAAGCTGAGGGTCCCTGTGTTGTATGGCATGGTCCTCAGGAGGGGTCAGTCCTGGGAGAAGAGAGGAACTGTCACTCTTAAGAATGATGAAGTAGCTGAGAAACCCTCAGAAAAAAAACTACCCACTTGGGTCTTGTCTAGTCTGGCCTCCTGTGAAAAAGGAGTTTAACCTGAGTTAAAACAAACTGGAGAGGGAGTTGTGAAGGGCAGGGGGGGCTCGTCCTGTCATAGGCACTTAGGATCCAAAAGCGACAGGGCTCTTCTACCAGTTGGTCAGTTGAGGTGAAGGGGAAGAAAACCTATTAGGTAGGACCCCTGCCCTGCCTCAGACCCTCTCATGCATATCTGCACGTTTGTGTGTGCAACATGGGCCCCCATCCCACTCCCCTCCACACCCCAAAAAACCAAACTAAGGCTGAAGCATCCTCCTGGAGCAAATGACAGTTGAGAAAACAGTTATCAGCTGAGGCAGGGAGAAGGAGGGAGGCTGCTGAGGATGAGGAGAATCAACTGTCCAGGTCTAAGTTCAAAGACCACATGGAAAGGTCAAACAGAGCCCCTGACAGCTTAACTGAATGCTTGGGATTTTTTTCATACTGTGGAGCATGCCACAAAGCAGTGTGTTTAACTTCTTTCTGCCTTTATTTTTTTCTTAAAGAAATGAAACAAAAATCAATTTAATAAACATTTCTCGTAGTGTGCATAGTGTGATGAACTGCTGCAGTTTTACAACCAGTTAACCTTAACACCAGGATGCTTTGTGAACCAGGCTTCAACAGCATGGGTTTTTGCAGCCCCTGGGAGGGGGGTCTGGGGGCAGGCTGGGGACGCATCCAGAATGGTGCTGAGGGAAGGCAAAGGGGCTGCTTGCCAGCAGCTGTGGCTGCTGCAATTGTGCCCACCCTCAAGGGAAGGGGGGGCACAGCTGTGGAAGAGCCAATGTGTATTGCAAAATAGGGTGACTGTGCTGAAATTCAGGGGGCTGGGATGGCAGTACCACGTACACTCAAGGGGCTTTTTCCAAAGTGACCAAAAAAAGCCTGAAATGCCCTCTGCTGCCATCTGGCCGGGGGCTGCTCTGATTTTTGCAGCTGGTCTGGTGATGCCACTGCTGTTTCCGTCGTCTGCCCCCTCCGCACCATCAGGGGAGAGTAAGGGGGGAGGCCAAGCGCTGTGATCCCATGGCTGCCTGCCTTTCTCTGCCCTTTCTTGGACTCCTTGCTGGTTTTGAAGCAGGGATGTCCTGTGGTGGCTGCCAGCCGTTGCCCGTGCCGTTACAGAGAGGGAGGGAATGCTGGGCGAGGGAGAGAGATGTTCAGCTCCCACAAAGAAAGGCCAGCCCTGCTCCCGGCGGCTGTGCCCGTGCTACAAGATCATGCCCATCTGTTGTTCTTTCACTTGTTTACCTGAATGTTAATGGAGTCAGACATAATGACTTCTGGAAAGAATAAAAAAAGTTATATTTAAAAACAATAAAAAAAGCAAACCTCCTTGTTAGTGGATTTTTAATGATGTGTTGTCAGATCTCATTTCTTTCCACCACGTACAGATTTCTGCCATGTCTTCCAAGGGAACGGGGTTGTCTTGTTCTTGTCTTCAAGCAAAATTCAGGCTGCAGGGAATGCAGTCCTTAGCTGACCCTCTAGGTGGTTTCCCATGAACGCGATGCTCTTTGTTTAATGCCTGAAAACATTTGGATTGTGGTGCTGTGTTGTTGCTCCAAATGGGGATAAAATTATTCCTGCTTCTCTGGAGCTAGGATTAAGCTGATGTGAGTCACTGTCAGACTCAGGCTAGTGTTCCACGGGGGGAGAAAAGATAGTGCGAACAAACTGGCAAAAGATGGAGAGTGTTTGGCATCCAGGGCGTGTGCCTTGGGACCTCAGCCTGGGAGCATAGCTGGGATCTTAAACCTTCCTTGGCCCCTTTCTTTGCATCTCGGGTTTGAGCAATAACACTGATGTGCTGGGAACAGATCAAGTTGTACGTGAGGCTTGAGCTGAGACGGGGAAAGGACAGGGCAAACCAGGCCCCTTTAAGGTGCTGATATGCGAAGACACGGGTTAGTCTTGGAAAACAGCAGTCCTGCTGTGCAGGAGCATGTGAGGCCACAGGGATAAACCACTGTGAAAGGAAGGGGTGGGTGGAATGCTTGCTTGTTGTCACATTGCACCAACAGCCCTCTTAAACATTTGCTTCTCTGAAAGATTTTTCTCCAGAGGTATGAAGGACTTGGAAAGTCACTGGAGACCTTACTGTGGACTGCCAATTCCTAGGAATGTGACTGTGGAATCTTTTTTTGTGAAACAAGAATTTTCATAAAATAAAAATACAAGCGTGAATTTTTTTAAGCCAGAGCAAGTTGGGATTTTTTGCAGTGGAATTCTTTTCTATCCCCTCCCAAACTGTGTTGTTTTTTAAAAAACCACAATCAACTCTAGACAGTTTCTACAGAGAAGTTTTGGAGGTATTTTTTGTAAGCCTCTTCTGGGCTGTTTATGTTGTAAGTAGCAACGAACCTAATTGATTCCTACTAAAACAGCTGGGACTAACATGTATAAATTGCTTATGTCCGCTTCCTAATAAGAGGCTGTCTAAGCTCTAACCAAGATTTGCAGTATTCCCACAGGAGGGGAAAAAAGCAGCCAGCTCTCCCATGCAAGAGCTGTTGATGGCAGAGATTTCTGTAGAGGAAAACACCCTCGCTGCTGGATCCTGGCCGCAGCCTCTCTCTGCCTGCCAGCTCTGCTTGCAAGCTCAGTGATGAAGGACGTGTTAGATAGGGCCTGTGCTCACTTTCCTCCTCTGAAACGATATTTCCTTTACTGGGCATGGCAGTGTGGCCCTTCCAGTTAGGGGAGAGGAGGGAGTTTCAGCCCCAGGGCAAGCTGCTGACAGCAGAGGAGAAGACTTCTGGAAAAAAAAAAAAAAAAAAAAAAAAAGGTGACTATTTTAACAATCTCATTTACTGGCAGGGTAGGACTGGGAAGCTGTGGCTGTACCAGAGAGGAGACAGGAGCGGAAATACAGCCCCCAGTGAGGGACCATCTGCCATCAGCGAGTGCTGAAGAGGAGAGGGAAACTACCTGACTACCTCTTGATTAAGTGATGAAGACACAGGCTAGAACCCCCAAATCCCACATGCACAGTGCTCTGCAGTTGAACTAGAGGCACGGTGTTAACCTGTATATTTTTGTCTGACTGCTCCTCTCAGTCTTGGCCTGGGGAGCATCAGCTACCCTTGGATGGGGCACAACCTAAGGAGGAGGTCACAGAAGCGCTGTTCCGGTGCGAGCTCTTCAGCCAACCTCTGGAGGCTTGTCTGAAGCAGGCAGCCTGACACTACCACTTCAGAGCCCAGGGACCTGGAGCAAACAGAAAACACATCCCGGCAGCTAGAACTGCTGCATAACTGCAAGCCACCTTGTTTTCATGCTTGCAGATACATTAGAGGATACATAAACTTTGTAGCCAGGCATGCTAGAGTGAACCACCAGGTGGTCTCACTGCGTTTGGATGACCCAGCTCAAGCGCCAGTGGTTGCAAGTAACATTCTAATCAGCATTTAATCACACCTTTTCCTTAAAAAAAAAAAAAAAAAAGTGTTTCTTGGCCCTGCTTTGCTAGGGTATTCACTCACGTTGAAACACAGCTTTGCCGAGTACTGAAGAGGTGTTGGTGTTAGGCCAAGGTGAGATGGCGCAGGGAGAACACCTTGCCTGCCAGTTGCCAGTAAACTGATAAGATCTCCTCTGGCAAGAGTTACTGCTGTTAAATGCAGAGCCCTTGTGTTGGTTCATAAAGCTTCTACAGGTCATGTTCTAACAAAAGGTCTGGGGATTTTTAGAGGTTTGTGGGTTTTTTTCTTGATGTTACCTTCAAGGACCTCAGCTGGTTCCAATGATCTCTTTCAGCCCTTAGCTGTTAGTGTTGGGTACACTGGGGCCAATGATAGGAAAGAAAGAAAAAGAAGCAAGAATTAGAAGAGGTTTTTTAGTACAAATATTCTGTAGCTAAATCAAAATGAACAGAGACACACACACACACTACCTCAACTGTTTGTGTTTCTTTTAAAAGTTTCCAATAATTGCAGAGAGTATTAATTTTCCTCTTAAGTTACTTCAGTTTGCTCCCACACATGCAGCATAACAGAAAAGGGGTTGCAGGTTCTCCCTGCAGGTCCTCTCCAGGCCAGCGATAACATTGTTACTGTGAAGAATGAAGTTGATAAAGACCTTATAGCCCTCCTGCATTAGAGCTCACTCCACAACAGCTAATTTTATGTAGTTACCTTAAGGGGAAAAAGCACCAACATGGGTAAAGAGCACTGGAAGAAATCACACCTGCTTGCAGGTGAGCCAGGACCAAATGAAAGTACAAAGTAAAACAAGCGAAGCTGGGTGTAGAAGAGAAGCCGCCTCAAGCACTGAATTCTGGAAAGTCACCACACGGGGATTTCAAGGCCATTTGTAGCCTTTCCTTCCCGCAAACGGGAGAAGGCAACTGGAATTATTTCCCTCAGCCTGTACCCATTTTGGCTTGGTGTGACTGCCTTCCTACAGCAGAGAAGGATGTGGTGGTCACAGCCGTGCTTTTGCCTGCAGTAAAACACTCCTTTCCCTCCCCACCTCCCCCCAGGAGCTCCAGCATCAGCTACGTGTGGCTATACCAGCCTAGCTTCCTTACTCCTTCCAGATGAAGGAGATGGTGCAAATGCATCCGATGGCTCTGTCTGGCTTGTAGTCTCCGGGCTAGGGAATCGCCTCCAGCCTTCCGATAGCAGCCAGGAGAGGGGCCAGTGGTCCCTGCCAGGCACTTACCCCAGGCTGTGAGCGCAGAAGCAGCAGGAGCCTGCCAGTGAGCAGCGGAAACAGTTACCGGATGGGTGCCAAGCGACAGATTTCTTTGCAAGAAAGGAGCATGAGGCACCCAGTAACGGGGCTGAGACTGGTATGCGTTTGCATACACCACCCCCATACGTGGAGATGCACTGGCTCCCTGCAAACATGTGGGACCGCCTCTGCGGAGGAGCTGGCCCCTGGGAGCCCACGCACAGGACCGGCCGCAGCCCACTCGCTTGGATGATGTCCCACACTGCAGCTCAGATCCGCCTTCCTGCCCCCCACCCATCTGCAAGCCACCTTAGTTCATGCCGGCGAGGGAAAACGCTTTACCATCTGTACATCTTCAGAGTCTGACTCACTATTTTTATTTCAGCTGTCGCCAAGCAATAGCAAAAATCCCAACACAGCAGCATATCCACCACTGCGAGCTGTCTTGTCCTCAGCCACCAGAGAAAAAGCATCTCATCTGCAGCGTGCGACACTAAATCTTCTACAAAAAGACAGGAAGGAGGAAAACAGCTTCTGAAGGTGACCTTGGTCGTTAACATATACAGCATCCAGGCAAAAACTGAAAACCTGTAGCCTGTGGAAATGGAGGAGTGGGGCTTGCCTCTGAAGGCACCCACATCCACAGGTGATGGAGATGGTGGAGGTGGCATAGCCTTCTTCTGCTCCTCTGACCCCTAATCGAGCATTAAAACCACTACTCAAAACAAAAGACCGCCATCGTTTGCACCGGTCCATGGCCTATGTACCCTGCTTGCCTCCAGCTTTACAAAAACAGGGCACGCTACTGCTTACTCTCACATGTTCTAGCCTTTTCCTCAGTAGCCCCAGACGCTCACACCAGCTGTGTCCCCGGCACCCTAGACAGTGTGACACGGGGCTGGCTGCCTTCACCTGTGGGTTACTCTTGTCTATTTACGACACTCCTCCTGTCCTTTCCAACTCGCATACCAGAGGACTCATGTTTTCCCCTCTTCCTCCAGCTGGGAAGCCCTTTGAATGCCTGGGGCTGTACTACCATATGTGTATACGTTAAAAAAAAAAAAATAATCACAGGATCACCAAACAGGGAACCGCCTCTAGAGCTGTTGTTTTACAGCTACAGCACGACTCCAGCCAGACAGAAGACATTTTGTGCTAGCCTCGTCATCACTGCCAAAAGTATTCCAAATGCAGCCCTCGCCTCATAAATTACCCTAGTGAGCAACACTCCAGCGGGCCAAAGGATAGATCTGAAAACTGGCAACACGAATGAAGTGGCTGCAGTTTGTGTTACGGGGCGACTCACAGAGAGGCCCCGCTCGAAAGGGATCCGGTGAAGTCTCTTCAGCTGCCTCCCCTCCAGCACACCCACGGGCAAAGCCACTGGTGTCACAGCGGGGCCAGGATGCCACAGGGGGAAATCAAAGTGCCACCGAAATCAGATAAACCCCGGGCTATGTGGCAATTTCCTTCTTTTGTTGCAACACATGGCATAGATGAGCTTTGCTTACACTCAAGGCCTACAGAGAACCCCTTAGAGCAGGGTGAGGTGAAGGTGGGACCTCTAGAGGCTCAGGCCCTTTGCAGGCAGTAATTAAACTTAATTTAATTTAACGATGAAGACCCAGGGCCACACCGGGGGAAAGGGTGGAGACAAGCCTCACAAACTGTTGGGCCCTACCTCTTCTTTTTTCCTGAACACAGAGTAAACAAGCTAAATATCGAAGCCGCTTGGGGACGCAGATTTACACCAAAAACGTAAAAGTTTTTACTGGAAGGAGGGAAAAAAAAATGGCATCTTTGGCCGAGACTAATAAAACAGTTTCAGACAGAATTCCACTTCTCAACGGGCACACAAAGAATGTTCGCCTGGGAGAGAAAATGGAAATTATTATTTTTTTGAACGGATCATGGTTTTATGTGCCAAGTGACTTGGGGTTTTCTGGTTAGAAAATAAATACATACAAATTTTAAAAAAAAAAACAAAACCAAAAAAAAACCCAAAACCCCAGTCACTTCCTCCTGAGTTTTCATTGTGACTAAACCCAGCTTTTCTGATGAGAAAAAAACAGCTCCTCTGCTTGGCATGTTTTTTTTCTCAGGCTCTGTAGGGCGGCGGCCGCCCCACCTCCACCCTCACGGCGCCGGGCTGCCGAAGAACCCACCGCCCCGCCTCACCGCCGCCGCGGCGAGGCCCCCGCCCCCTTCCTCCCAGGCTGCAAAATGGCGGCCGGCGCGGTGCACCCTGGGAGCTGTAGTCCCTCCGCCTCCGCGGCCCAGTCGCCTGTCGTGGCAGACCCGTAATATTTCCCCCGCTCCTTAGCTATCAAAATGTCCCCCGCTGAGGGAAAGGCGGGTGACTACAACTCCCAGGACAAAAAGGAGAGAGGCGGAGTGGGAGGGGCGGTTCCCGCCCGCTTCCCTCCCTCTCCTTGCCGCTTTGCCTCTAGGGAGTTGTAGTTTCACCGTCGCGCCCCGTAGCCCCGTGGCGTCTGGTAGGGACTCGGTGTCCCAGCGCACCCCGCGCCGGGGCCGTCGGCGGCGGGGAAAGGCGGGCGGCTGCTGCGAGGAGACGTAGGGCCTGTGCCGTGTCGGGGTACGGGGCGCTTCATTCCTTGCTTCCTCGCTGTTCCTGCTGTCTGTCCGGAAGTGGCGAGGTGCTGGGCGGGAGGGGGGCTCCGGGCGCCCCGGTGTTATGAGCAGAAGGGCGTGAGGGCTGGAGGGGGGCGGCAGAGGCCTGCGAGGCGAGCAAGGAAGTTATTCCAACAGGGTCGCGGCCTAGGGAAGGGAGTCGGGCTCTGGGCGGGCAGGCAGGTAGAGCGGCTGAGGCTGGGGGTTGCATCCGTCATTTTAGGCAAGGCCCTGGGCTCTGTCGTTGCCTCTTCCCCGGAGTGGGGTGGCCACTGGAGGTGTGAGCCGGGGTCGGAGGCTGCCGTTCTCTTCCTTGGCCTATCGGGCTCTGCGGGTACCGTCCTGCGCTAGGGCTGTTAGGCCATTGCCAGCAGGCTTGCTTGCAGTGCTGTCTCTGCAACCAGAGTGGGCTCTTGGCCATGGTTTGGAGTGACTGGGGTCTTTGTTTTCTGCACAGGCTGCAGGAGGACACAGGGAGCCTGAGTAAGACCAGCATGGAAGAGTCCAGTGAGGACCTTCCCTTCCACAGAGACGCCATCCTATCCCCGTTGTGCTGTGATCACGTCGCCATAACAAACGTGTGAGTCTGTCTGATGTGCTGTAAGGGTCAGTGTGTTTGGCTACTAAGGCTAAAGCATCTCCTTAGCAGCAAATTATTTACTTTCTGTGTAACTGCACTCAGGCAAGAGATACTCTGATTCACAGACTGTGATGAACATTTACACTGCCATCTGAAAACAGCAATTTTAGTATTCAGTTATGTGCTTCAGTGTCTCTTTTGGGTTGTAGTCATTACTTTAATGTGTTATAAAACTAAGCAGAAGGATGTATGATTTTTGGAAGATTATTCTTCATTAATTAATTAAGGTTACACTGAGTGCAGTGTTTTCAAAAGCAGTCATCAGATCCTTTTTGTCAAAGACAGCCAGACTTTACATGAAACACAGCATTCTATTGAATTCTTCAGAAGTTTTTCTATGTTTTAATGCTTCATGAAAATCTGGCCCTAACTATGAATATGACCTTTCTCTGAAAACACAACTCTGGTGTCCATGCTCTCTTTTTTTACGGCATTTAATACTTGCAGTGCATAACTATAATTTTTATACTTTCTTAGCTGCATTTAATACTGTTCATTTAGTAATGGTGTACTGCACATAAAAATTACAATTTTATTTTTCAAAATCCTCCCTTCTTTTCTACAGAATAAGGTTGGCAGTGTGAATGTGGAGACTGAATAAATATAGTGGTGCCTGCCTTATTAGGCTGTGTGTTGTTATTTTGCCAAAAATTCAGGAATATCTTCAGACTTTTATACTAACATGAGTTTGTGTCAGATTTAGAACTCTGATCTGCAGTTTTGGATGGTTCAGGGGGAAGGAATTATTTTTAAAACTCATTTCAAAACTACATTTCCAGTATCTTGATGGAAATGTTTGTTTTCTAGGGTGGAAGTGCTGAGATCTTTGGTGGCTTTAAATGACCCTCAGGAGGGGAAGCTGACTCAGTCTCAAGAGAAAGTGAGTGACTACAGACTTTCCATGTCTGTTTACTGCATCGTTTCAGAAAGAACCTATAATTAGGTAGTTGAGCTTATTCTAATAATATATTAGAGCTGATTTTGTAATTCACGCTTTTGTGAGCTGAACTCAGGTGTGTGTTTTCCAACTCCATCTCCGATTCCTGGCAAGCAGTAGCATGTTCATCAGCCGCCTCAATTCTGCAAGGTTCCCTTCAAGCAGGTGGCAGAGTGAATCGGGTATTCAGGCCTCAGATCACACTTTTACTGACTGAGGGGCCAGCTCTTCAGACCCTTGGTTGCACCCCCACCTTGTTTCCATACATAAGCATGGCACGTGCAACTAGTTTTCTGAATCCAGTGGGATTGATTTCTTGACCTGGCCTGTTTTGTGATTTGAGGAATCTAGTAATGACACGAGAGCGTAGAGCCAAGGAAGGTGTTGAGCTTGTACTTTATGTTACTGTAAAGCAATCCTGAAACTGCAGCCCTGATATTTTTGTGGCTTCTCTGCCACTGACCTCTGTCAGTGATAGTGTCCTTATAATATGCAGGACGTGATGATTTTTGGGACAGGAGGTAAAGTAGGTACTGCAGTAAAGGATCATAATGGCCAAAAGAAAGTGTGAGAGATTAGGATGTGGTTTTCTGGATATATACGTATGATAGATGCAGGGTGTAATTTGGAGAGGTGATTGCTTTCTCTTGGAAGATGTGCAAGACAATTATGGGGTACTCGGATTTGGTCAAAAAACATGTTCATCTTTTAGTAATTGGACCTTCTGTAACCTTTAATGAAATTGGTTGTGCAATGCTATTTTTAATTACTTCATATTCTAGTATTGAGTCTTGTATAAATCTTTAATGTGCATTCACTCCCTAAATAATCTTTTTATTTCAAGCAAAATTGCTTAGGAATCTCTGAAGCACAGCTACAGCTGCCTGTGATATTGCAGTAATAATTATTTTGCACAGCACAGAATGATAATCTCATACTTGATTGTCATTGCACAGTTGAATTTTTATGCTCCTTTGTATTCTAGGCACTAAATTTGCTGGGCATTTGGGAAAACGTATTTGCAGCTGTTCCTGGGCCTACATCAAAGACTTCAGTGGAGCGATAGCTTGAAGATGGGAGATCAGGATGGAGGTGAACCCTTTCTGGGGATAGTGGCTGGTGGTGCCACAGACTATGAAGGAGTTTTGCCATCAGACACGGTGTCACTCAGCGATTCTGATTCTGATGATTTGGGGTTAGCGGATGAAGTGGAAGTTGATACAATATCTCCTGAGGAGCCATCTGTAGATGACAGGGATTACAGATCAGGGGAGGTCCCAGACTCTTCAAACAGCAGTCACAGATCTCCTGTCCAGCCATTCCATCTGAGGGGCATGAGTTCTACTTTCTCTCTCCGTAGCCAGAGCATTTTTGATTGCCTGGAAGAGGCGGCCAAGTTGTCTGTGCCCTCAATGCCTGAAGATAATGTTGTTGATGGGAGGTTTAAGCGCCCACTGCCTCCAGCCACAGTTTCAAGTAATGTGGTTCCAGAAGGCCTGGGGAAGCAAGCCAAACCGGTGCAGGCTCCCAAAACGTCTCCTGCAGTGCCTGACTATGTGGCACACCCAGAGCGCTGGACCAAATACAGCCTAGATGGAGTTTCAGAGTCTACTGACAAGACTAACAGGTCAGTGGCCATGGAATTTCTAGAGGGTTTGAAGAAGAGAGGGGAGAAACAAAGCTCAGCTACCCAAGATAGCTACACCCCGTATTTCAACCAGAACCCTTCCAGCTGTGGAACTGGAAGGATTGTCTTCACCAAACCAATAAAAAGGGGTGTTGATGGACTGGAAAAGAAAACATCAGCAGAGGAGGATGATAAGAAACATGTGAAAACAGATCTGAAAGGAAATTCTCTTAAGATGACTGATGATTTAAGGGAGGACGATAAGGTAGAGTTAGGGCACTTAGACAGTGGAAGTGGAAAGGCAACAGAGGAAGAGGAATGCATGATGGTGGGGGACCTCAGTACAGAAGGCAAGCTTAGTGCAAGGTTTAGTGGCACAGGTGAAGAGCCATCGGTTGAAACAGTTGGATTCCATTGCAGTAAGAAGAAGAATAGGAAAAATTTCCGACCTAAAGTAGATGATGAAGGGGACGGGGAAGAGTCCTGAAGAGTGGAGCACACTTGCGACATCCAAGGACTTGTGTTGTCTTTGGATATATCTAGGTTTTTTCTCTGACTTTTTTTTTTCTGGTCTGGAAACCATGTGATAGCTTTTTGTCTAACAGTTTGCATTGGAGCCAGCAGGAACATTTTATATTGTTAGAAATTAAGCTACCTAAAATACTCTCCGCACTTTTGGTCTGTGACAACTCTGTGGGCACAGGATAGTTGCACCCTGGCAGGAAAGAATACAGTATGCTTTGTTTGATTGAGCAGCTCCCTGGTGCTTGCTCTGGAGTTGTATGTAGCCCTGAGCAGCAAAGAAAAAGATACGTTAGCTAAAAGGCTACAAGGCTTCCTACTAACCCCCAAATTTAGAGCTGTTGTCAAATCCTAGAACAAAGATGATGAGCTCACTATGTAGAGAATTTTAAACAATGAAAATAAAACCTAGTCTTCTACTAGGTATGATTTCTCCTGATCCTGTCCCAGTAAGGAACATTTTTATTTTTTTTTTAGCACATCCTCATTACTGTTGAGAGTGAAAGCACAGTGGAGCCCGATCATGAGTTTGGAGAGCCCAAATACTAAGTTTGGCTTAATATTTATCTTATTTAGCGTTACATGATAAAGATTTTAAACACAATGTTTCCTGCGGAGACTTACAACTCTGAGTGCGTCCTGGTGAAGACACACTCAGAATGGCTTCAGCAAAGTCTCGCCATATTGACTGTAGATCAGAATTTGCAAGAGCATCAGTTGTTAAGTTGGGCAGCAGCTTTTCCTCTTACTATTATGTTATGATGTGATTTGTATGCCCTTTCCAGGTGGCACTGCTTCTACATTGATTCCGTGTATGAATTTGGTGGGAATGAGGAATTTGTACCGTAACTGGATATTTTTATGTTCTTTGGGATTCAATAAACTTTTAGTTGCAGCTTGATTTCATCATCTCTTTAAACCATTCTGATTAATGCAGCTATAGGAGTTTTAACAAATGCTCAGTTTAATTGATTTGAGAATTGTCTCAAAAGTCTTCTGGGATGTTACTCTAAGCTTGCCCTATTGTGAGGGTAATACATTTCTAACATTTTCAATCTTAGAATATATAGAGAATCACCTCATATAATGAATCACATTGCAATGAATGTCAGTTATAGTAGTTTTTCACACAGAATGCTAATAAATTTTATAAATAAGGTTGAAATATTAAATTCTTTGAAAGGTTATATGATTTGAAACTCAAATTAGTTCAGGTTAGTTTGGACTGACTTTTTTTCCCAGTGTTCTAAATAGCCAACCCCAATGTTAGTATTTATAGCCATGTAGTGAAAGATTACTTCTTTAGAGTTTGTGATCTTTCTTGCTAGACTGTGTTTCCTCAAGGCTGCTTGCAAGGCTGTGTTTGAGAAGGCTGCTTTCTCTGTAGGGGGTATTGGCATCTTATTGATAATTGACGGATAGGCCCAAATCATGTGGGTCTTTGTGTTTGAACCGATGCATCATTTGGCAGCAGAAACATGAAACAATGTAAAATGAGTAATATTGCTCTATCTTTTGCAATCCACCTTTTAATTTTAAAAGCAGAATGTATTTTCTCATGAGTGTACAGTTTAATGATTTGCAGTAATTAATGGGTCACTGCTAAATACTTCCGTTTTTTCCAGTGCATGTGAGTGGAACATGACAACATTTCCACATAGATAGCTTTTGGTTTCCAGCGGATAATTAATGTGCTGGACACAATTAAAATAGTAGCTGTTTCAGAATGGAAGCTGCCACCAGAGCAGCACTTGCTGGTTGTAAGATATGCATTATTTTCTAGCAGAAAATGTAGCTTAATACAAACCTACTGGTTGAATAACTTCTGCTTGCCTAGGGTGCAGAACAGGTAAGGGAGTACCAAAATTCCAAATGGGATCGCTGAGGTCTGGGGCACAGCTGAATAAATTGGACAGATGCCTATTTTATGAAGACATCATAACAAGTCGAGTATCTATGAATAAATGACTCCTGTCAGAAAGGTATTTTTATCAGATCTCAGATTTATTGTTTTGGCCGCCTCTGGTAACAGAGAAAGCTTTTCTGCAACCTACGCTTATGTTGCATAGAAGCAGGGTTATGTGCATGAGGAAATTATCTTCAGGTAAAGCTTATCTAAGAAAGACCACAACCTACTACTTCCCCCTTCTGATGCTGTAAAGAAATTTCCCTTTAAAGGATGGTAGTAATACTCATTTTATTGGTGTATCTTTTCATAGAAAATTCTAATAAAGCCAGCCAACTTTTGTATGCTAAAAATGTACATGCCAGTTTAAGTAATGAAAAAAATCACACAGTCCAGATTCCTAGTTTGTAAGAAAATTTTTGCTACACATTTTTGCTTTAAAGTCTCTAATTTTTTATTTTTTTTCCCCATGAGTAAAATGAAATCAGAAAACCACTTAGGTGTAGCTGCAGTGGTCCGTGGTACATAAAGGCAAAGTCTCCATTAATAGCAGCAAGCTGAGAGCAGCTACAATTACAATTAAATTGTAATTTAATTGTACTTGGCATTTTATTACAATTGGCATTACAATAAAATCGAGAGCAGCGGAGGTTTGGGGATCTGACTGCGGGAGGGCCACCTGCTTCGTGTTTGGAAAGTGACTGCAAGCCGCCCCACCTTTGAGGACCACAAGATGAGATTCCAGCTTCTGGGGATGAGCAAGGAGCCCTCAGCCAGGAATACCAGCGAAGGAAGACGGTGAGTGCAATTTTTTGAGGATTGTAAGAACTCCAGGGTTGTAATAGTTCAGTATCCCAGACCCTTTCCTGTGGAAGTTATTGCTTGATTTCCTTTCTAGGCAACTCAGAGATATGAGCTTGCTTTCTTTGCCAAGGAAGCGGCTTGGTTTTTAGTGCATAAATGATCACCCTTCTAAAGGGAGATTCCCTTGAACAGAGGAATGTGTAAATGAGCAATGATGACATTGGATTGAGGGTATGGTATCTGGAGAACAGAAGGCAGATCGTATTTAGGAAATAAGGTGGTGGAGTCATCCTGGAGAAGAAAGTTTTTAGTGTGATTTGTGGAATGGAGTTTTGGAGAAAGAACCAACGACATAGGAGCAGGAGGGAAGAAAGCCCAAGTAATTGAAGGAGGAAGAATAAGAAATCCTCAGTAGTGTCAAACATTGACAGTGCTTGGTATAAAGACACTGTGAACTGGGCCTTAGGCCTTCATGAGATTACTATTTTACTTCTACAGTAGTTCAGTAGGACAAAATAAATAAAATTTAATTATCGATGTATGTGATGTCAGTCTCGGACTGATCTGCATGCTCTTCTCTTTCACTTCTTTCTGGCAAAGGCACTTCTGTGTTGGCATTCATCACACCTATTAGGATTGTAAAAGCCATGTGCTCGTTTAAAAGCCTTAGGACAAGGGGCACATAACAGTAATTACTTAAGAAACTTTAAAATGTTGAAAATAATCCATGATAAAAAGAGACTGTGGATTCTATTACTTTGCATTAGCTCAGTAAATGATAAAACCAGATTTTTTTATTTTTCAGCTATTTAAGTGTTTGATATTTATGCAGTTAAAGTTTATGCAGTTTAAAGCATTAAAATGGCTATGCTACGTGATAGTTTTTCTTACAGAAATGTTGATAATGAAGGAATTTACATTGGTGTTTTATAAGCTTCTAACAGAATTAAGTTTGAGCTTAGTTTGAGTCTGAGTGATGTGAGATCTTGTCATGTCATGACTTTGCTGACTTTCTAACTACTTCTTTTTACCATATAGTGTATAAGTGTTCAGTTTATGTTTTTGGAGAGCTTTTTGTATAATAGCTAGCAGTAGGTACATATCGAAAATCTATTGAAATAGATCACTAAGAAGAACATCCAAAATCTTTATGCTGTTGGAAGTTCTGTTCCTGTCTCCAATGTTTTAAATTCCAGACAGTGGAACCCTGGGACACAGGGGACAGAAATAGTTGCAGCTCTGAAGGCAGATGAGCTGAGTTGATCAGAACAAAGCAGGAGGCTTGGTAAATTTTTTATTTTTTTTTTTCCCCAAGACTATTGTTATCCATGTTAAATGCTTTTGGTAATACTTTGGTAGTATTATCTCATTGACTCAATGAGCCCCTGAGACACAATCCTCTCAAGAAACCCTGTGGCAAATAGATGCTTATTTACACACTCAGAGTTGGGTGAGATCATTCTAACTCACGCTAAGTGATAGTCCCTTCCTCAAAAGGTAACTTTTTGATTCTGAAGTACGGGTATTCTGTTCCTTGTTTATATTCCTGTTATTTCTATGTATACTCCTTTGCACCTCATTAGGTTGTTCTTTTCCAATCTTTTTTTTCCTTAAATTTTTTAAACTAAATTGTTCAGCTGTATTAATTAACTTTTCTGTGATTGCTTTCAATACTTACATGGATAGTTTGGAGCTGGTTGGTTGCACAAGAGATTGGTTCTGGTTAAAAGCTCTGCCATTGAGGAAATAACAGCTGAACAGTAGCAAATCTGCAAAATAGGTAGAGATTTCTACATCAGCTAATTTTTGTAGTACTTTATCCATTCTTAAATTTACAGGAAAGATAGTCTAGGCAGCAGACTGCAGCAGTGTCAGAGATACCATTTTTTAATTTAGTTTTATTTTTAAGAAATAATTGAACTGTCTCAGAGTAAGATTTGTATTAAATACCTTCCCTTTTTTGTGAGTATATTGCATTATCACAAACTGGCACAATCTTACTAAAGCATTTCTTGTGTGTTCCTGTGGACCTGTATTCAGTGTCAATATTGTTCATTTTTTTCATGACTTTTCAGGAAGCCATAAAATGGATAAGAAAGGGGAGGGAAACTGTGATGGGAGTATTAAGATAAGGAACTTTCAGGGAGGCCAAAATTACACTGGAGAGTTCTAAGGACAAAGAAAACAATAGCAGTTTTGCTATGTAGCACATGGTAATGCTGCGCATTTTCAGATTGTTTGAGAAATGTTTGTTTATATTTCAAGGGTTTATAATCAAAAGCTCAAGATAGGGTTTCCTTCTATTATTGATGTTTCACATTTGTATGTTAGACGCTTCCCTTTGAGACGCTAGTATCTGGGATCTAAAAAAATTGGAAAAACTGATGTCCAAGATTAGTCTGGCTCAGATCGGAATATGGGTATTTGCAAAGTTGCCGGCTTTAAAGAAAGAAAAGGTTGGGCAAAGAAAAAGAATGGAGCGGGGAAGAGGAAGCGTTTCCAGAAATACCCGTAATGAAGGAAATAAACACTTCCCAAGTAGCCTAGCAAAGAGAGCAAGAAATGCTCTATTCCCCTTTCTCCTTTCTACCAGGGGTCAGAAATGTTTCTTTACATAGGTATATCACCCGAGAAAAAACAGTAACTACAGCCAAATCATAACACAGATCCGTTTCTCCTTCCCTTTATCCCTAAATAGGATCTGCCAAACCACCACTAAATGAGAGACATGTGATGAAACCCTAAAGCTGATACAAATGCCCATAAAAATATTACTTACCTGGGCTTCCATAACTTTAAACCGCTTTTCTTGTTCTTTCAATCCACTAAAATATTTAGACAAATTATCCACCCTGTGGAAACAAAGCAGACACGCTGAGTAAAAAGGAAAAGCCTCAGAATAAATCCTAAAACACAAACCCCATGTAACTTACTAGAGCCACGACCCCTTGCTGGCAACTCTGTGCTGCTGAGACATCCCAGATGCCCCTAAAAATTTTGTCCTTTTGAGGTATTCCTGCAAGTATTTGTTGAACAGAGCGGCATTTCTGGAACACTCTCATGCACCTGGTGCCCCAGGATTCATAAACACACAGATCACAGCGGCCCTTCAGCTTCTGGCCAGGGCCACTTGGGCCCAGCTGCTGTGGAAATCCAGGACAGCAGAAAGGAGCCTTAGGGCCAGCTCTGCCTCTCCAGCCACTTAGTCCCACCTGTACCAAATGTAAACTGATCCTGGTGTGAGAACAGAGGCCACGTTTTCCATCAACATGAGGGAGATGAACCACTTAAAATTCATGCAAGGTTTCATTTTTCGGAAATGGCTTGAAATTCAGATCCTTCCTTCCATGCAATCCAAAGGGACTGTGTAGAGGACTTCCATATAGTGCCTCCAAATCATTGTATTGTCCACATGCTTTCTGTATCTGTCTCCTCCCACCAGTGCCTTAATCTTAGCATCTGATTCCCCACAGGCTCCTCAAATCCCTCTCTACCTTGTCCTAACTATTACAAAGTTGCCCTCTGGCAGGTTAAGTTCTGTTCAGGTCTATGTGGAAAAGCTGCTGCTGGATGGGTCTAATGCGTTTTTGGTTTGGTTCAATGCAAAGTCCAAAGAATGACTTTCTGAGGGTTTCATAAGCTTTCAAATACACACTGCTACCCCCTAAGAGCGAAGATGAAAAGCCACAGGTTTAGTGGTGTTCATCTGAGCCTTTTTTCAGTTTCTTTGTGGCTGTGCTACACCTGAAATCCTGTGAAGCCAGACTGATTCTTGCTTTTCCCCTCCAAGCAGTAACTTAATCTACAATGTACCATCTGAAAAAGCTTTCTAGCTTTAAAGATAGAAAGAATATAATTGTGCCCTTTGGTTTGGGAGAAATTATGCACATTTTTATTGCTTGATCTCAAAAATTGAGCTCTCATTCCTGGGGTTTGTCAGTGATCTGCCTATGAGAATAAACTTTAAACCAACATAATAATTCTAAATTATGATGAATTAAGAGTCTATGTAGATCAGAAGGAGAAGCGTATTTTCCAAGAACGTATTCAAGTACGCTGTTCTGGGCTCCAGCTAATCTGCGAGTTAGACAGACCAAGGTTTGTTTGGAAAGACAGCACAGAAAGAACACAGACAGCACAAGATCTTATTACGATAACTTTCACACCCATTGTGCCTCTATTTGAAGTAAGTTTTATCATAAGAGAAAATAGCTGAGACAGGTGTTACAAGCTTCTTTAAAGAAGGCTTTGCTGTCTGACTTTCTGTATTGCCTTAGATGATTGTGTTTTCCCTGCACATAACTTCTTTGTGTCTCATATAAAGACACAAAATAAACATTTACTCATTCAGTGTAAACCTCTGAATAATTATGTACCTCTTACTTTCTTTAGAATACTTGACCAATTTAAGCGGTGCTCCTAGTGGGAAGATATTTTAGAGAAGTATTTAAATGGAGATTCAGTTAATTAAATATAATTTCAGAGCCAATATTATTAATTTCTTGTGGAAAATTTTAGTCTTATGCCATAAAGTCATAAATAGTTGTTCTTCCGCATCTGTGGGCTGGGATGAATTCAAGATATCTTAAACTTCCATTAAAAAACCTAAGCCATTCAAAAGGGGGTGGAAGTACATGTACTACAGTATAGCAAAGGAACTCTTCTTCCACCATTTCTTCATTAATATGATTTTCATTGAGTTTGACTGCAGGTTTGGCTGGAGCTTACAGCTGTAGCTTAATTGGATGTGCTTCAAGAGTGCCAAAAACTCTTCTGATGTAGTAGTGCTGCTGGCCTCTCACGGTTTTTAATGGACTGTATATTTTGTAACTGCATTCTAGTTGGATTCATCATATAAACTTCACAAGCACCTGAATGTTTATCTCATTCAAAAATGAAGACTTGCAAGGAACACTAATTGTGAGTCAGAATAACATACTTATTAGATGTGGCCTTCAGTCTTTCTTCATTGGTTTCTTTCCTTTCTTGTTCAACATTTACAAGATAATTCTCTTTTTGCACCAGCTCCCACGTTATGATTTTTTGATCTAGGCCAACTGGAAGATCTCTTTCTGTAGGAAAAAAAAATTAAAAATAATATTTTACTCTCTATTCTCTTACACTCATAATGGAAGGCTGCTATGCTAAAGGAAAATGAAGTCTTGCCATTGCAGGAGTGTCATGTTATGAAATGCAGTGTAACATAAATATTTTCTACTTTTTTTTTTCTTGAGATGGAAGGCAATAGACCTTTTTGCAGCTGGATATAACTCCTGAGTTTTCTGAAGAACAGCGTGGACCAATTTTTGTGGTTCCATTTAAGCTTATTTACAAGCTTACTGGTCTTCTGACATATTTTAGCCCCAAATTATTTAATGAGCAAAGCTTTATCATTTAAGCTTCTTTATTAGAACAGTTACAAATAGGAAGGACAAACTGTGCATAAACCTCTCCACCTTGAAGTATGAAGCCTGTTGTTGTCAAGCGTCCCAGTCAACAACAGAGCTCAATTTCAGACATATTTTGAATGTAACATACTAGTTTTGTATCTTCCTAGAGACCAGCAAAAGAGCACACTTGCTGCATGCCCCAGACACTACTGAATCTATAACCTGAGCAGTCAGGTTCTTGCTTTATTAGGGGAAAAAAAGAATTTTATTAGGTTTTGAAGAATCTTCAGCATTATGCTTTGACAGCCAGGAGTAATGTATCTGAAAGGGAGCTTAGTCAAAGGGCTCTGAATTGGTTCAGTCTGACATCAGCTCCAAAGCCCATTATCTGCTTGCGCATGAGAAGTAAATAGGCTTATTGTCAGACACTGTTAAACTAGATGGGCCAAGTTTGCCATCACTATAAAAAGCCCCCAAATGCCTGTTGTAGTTAGCTGAACTTCATCTGCCTTCTTAATTATAACTTTTAAGAGACCACTATTTCTCTAAGTGTGCTCACTCTCTCTCCGAGTCCCTATTATTGGGAAATGCTACTGATCCTAGTAGATTTTTAGATTTGGTGTATGTTTTTAGGGTTGTCTGTACTTAATAATTACTAGAATTCAGAAGCCAGTGAAATAACTGTTCACTAAACCTGTCCATCCTTATCTCTTCAGAAATCAAATCCATTTAACCAGTTTTACGTTGACACCTTTGTTGTAGTAAGTTTGGTGCATAAAGAAATGCATAGTGAGAAACTGTTTATAGTAGAGGATACATTATAAGCCTTAATTTTTCGTTTGTACTCTCCTGGCAGTTAAAAATAAATTGTGACTCTTGGCTTAAGGAAATCTTAATTGCTCTTTTGTTTTGCCTATGCAGCGTATCCTAGGAGAGCGTCAAGGTCTCCAGTTGCAAGATGTTTGCTAACAACTTACCCAGATGTTCATTTTTATGTTCCATTTTGTTGAAGATTCTTCTGAGAACCAGAGTTATGTGGTTAATAATAATAAATGGTGGTGCTAAGGCAGGTCGACCGTGATATTCAACAATCAGATTGTAGCGCTGAATTTTCCAGAAGATGTCTGCATTGCCCTGAACAACTTGAAAAGTGTAACTGTAATTGGAGGAAAAAAAAAGTATTATAACTCTTTTTACCACAATAAGCTAATGCTTATTATTACGAACTTTAGTCCCTCATTTACTTTAGAAAGAGAACAGCAAGCTCAGCAAGTAGGGTTAATTTGATCTGAAGTTTGTGCAAATTCTTAGATATTAAAATAATTGCAATTGTAATCTTCAAACATTAAAAAATACATTAGGGTGTTGGTTTTTTTAAAAGAAAGGTAATTTCACTTCACTTAGGCAAGATCAGCAAACATGCCACGTCAGTTCTTCAACCAAATGAATCATTATTAGCCGCGTTGACATCAAGTATTTCCCCTATGTGCAGATTATCCACTGTTAAGCCTGCCAAATTTATGGCTGCTTTGCACCTGCAGATTTGTACTGCAGCACAGCCAGGGATCCAGACCCTTCTATGCATGTTTAATGGAATTTTTAGCAGTAAAACAGGCTTCTTTTCTTCTTGTCTTTAATGTGACTAGAATGATGAGGATGAGAATTTAAGAACTATATTATCGCAGAAGACTACCGATAAATCCCCAAATAGTATTCATTAGGAAAATTACTAGTGTATTCCAAAATGAACGGCCAACAGCAATGTAGGGAATGTGGGCATTTAGTTAAACCTTTGCAGCCTCTCTCTTGATGCTTCCTGAAATTGCTCTTACCTGAACATAGCAATCAGGAGATTCATAAGGAGAACATTTGTGACCAGCAGGAAAATGACCAAAAGAAGTATGACGAGCCAGTTGGCATAGCTATTTGGACAAGATGGGGAGTTCTCCTGCAGAATCTGCAGTGGATTAAATGTACAGTTCCTGGGATACATTCGAGATGCTGCAAAGAAAGACAGAGAAGCACAATCTCTGACTTTCAACAAAGAATGCCAAGAATGACAAATTGTTCCTGAGTTTTGAAGTAATGCATTTCATAGCTATTTCAATGCAAATAAAAACTGAATATCTCTAAACATGTCTTTTTTTAAGAACTAGTGACATCGGTGGAAGCATGTATTTAGAACCCTTAGTGTTAAGATATATATAAAGGACAATGATGACAGTGATTACTAAAATGAGATTAAATCTTGGCTGCATATAAGCAGCATAGTTTTGTTCTAAATATTTTACAGTCATTAAAAGCTTAAACCCAATATTGTGGTAGTATTTTGGACTACCCTTGTTGACTACTAGCAGGACCGTAAATATGAGACTCTTAACCCTACAAGGTCAGTTTTTTGACTTCTGCTACTGAGCTAATTCTTGCAGTTGAAAGATCATTTACGTGAACTAATATCCAAAGTCTTTAATTTTGTGAAAATATGATTGTGTTGTGTATGTGAAGAATATTGCAAAGCTCGCCTCAGGTGGGACTGCTTTCACCAAAGTGCATTACCTTATATTTACCTACACTGAATTTCATTTGATGATTTAGCACTCTTGAGGGTCCTCTGCAACTCTAAGGTGTCAGCTTTAGTCTTTACTACCCAGTAATATAGTTTGTAAGGTAGTTTTGTCAGCAAATTTTGTCCTCCTCATTACCCGTCTCCTTTTCTACACGTTTCATAAAGATGTTAAACAGAATAAGCCCCAGAGAGCCCCAGGACAAACGACTCCCTTTGGAAGCTGCCTGTGTAATTAATTCTTTTTTTCTCTGTCATTTATTTTGTTATTTCTCCAGGTGAAGACACCCTTTGGAGAGAAACACACATTTCTGGAGAATGGTACACCTGACCTATTTCCAAATGAGATTAATCCTATTCCAGAAATATTTGTTTCTCTCCAATTGCTTTAATGGAAATAAGAGGTACTGGTTGTGCTGTGCACACTTACACCTTAGGCATTTAAAGTTAAGTGAGATGAATCATACCCCTGCTCTCTTGTCTCATTCAGACTTCTTTGGCTTTTCTAAGACAGATGCTGTTTCTTATTAAGCAGAGTGAACATGAAAGAATGCTTACTGGTTTACTTCTGTCAATGGGATTTTTTTTGGTTCCATCTATATTACCTCAAGTTTGAATCCTATGTCAACATTGCCACTGACATTTATCACAGTTATTCTGCTTAAATGCTGTGGCATTACTTCAGTCATCTTTGGGAGATTACCTATTCCATATTTTACCTGCTTGCTTATCAGAAATGTTGCCTTTGAACTTTTATTGTCAAGTCTTTCTGTGTCTTGTGGTTATTTTTATGTTGTTTTGTTTGAAATATGCACATATGCAATTCCTTTGAATTTGGATTTATTTGATTTGGGCAGCTTTGCCTCCAGAGTCAATAAATGCTCTGGAGCAATATTTATTCTAAAACATAAGTGTTTGCTTACAGGCAGAGCTGTACTGCTTTAGCACTGTCACGTTAAACTCCTGCCAAAATGTATGGAGGTGCTATTATTTCAGTTTACACAGTGTTATCTGGGTCTAGGTTAAACTGAATGGAAATGGACTGAAGTGGAAGAAGGTATGCCAGCCTTGAAAACTGCAAATCCTTGTACGAGCATTTCAGACAGCTTGTCTAAATAGGGCCAACCTTTATACTCTAATGGAATTCCACAGTGCACATTATCTCTTTGCAAATACACTATTTATATCATAGTAATGTGAAAGCTTTAGCCTGCAGGACAAAGATTAACACACACGAAAAAGAAAAAAAAGACAATACTGGGAAAGAATTCCATGCTCTAATCAGAAGTGTGCATTCAAAAATGGCCAAATTAGGCATAAAGAAATTTCCTCACTGTCTATTTCATCCAGTGGAATCTGGCCAAATATCTGAAGGTAGGGACGATAAAGCACCCTCCTGAATATCCATTCTGCTCGGCTGTCATCGGGATGAAGTAGAGCTTGAGTTGTCACACCGTAGGCAATGAGCCACACGCTCAAGAAAAATAGAAAGAAGAAAACATCCTTCATCTAAAACAGAGAAGGGGAGGGGAGAAAAGGAGGAGAGGTGACTGTAATAGCATAGTCAAAGAATGGTATATGAAAATTTTGATTTTGGAGATTTCTACATGAAAACATCTCAAATAATTTTGTTTCTTTACAAGATTGTTTTAGTTAAAGGAGAATACAGTTCCATGCACAGAATTCTTCTCTTGACCTTGCTGCTATCATATTGTTCTTGGCCTAAAACCAGCCGTTAAGATAAAGGCATGTTTTAAATTAAAACCTTGCTTCTCCATCATCTAACATTTAAAAATTAAGCACATTTTATTCTTTAAGTGAATGTTATTGTACCTTTTAAATACAGATTTTCTATGAGATCTCAGTACATAAACTGCTTCACTGTGGAATGCACAGTGAATCCTGGTAAGAGCTGGTGCTCACTGATGAATGCTGAACCACTGATACAGCAGATGCTGGAGGCTGCAAGGATCAGGTAGCTGCTGTCTTGGGTTTGCAAGCTAAGTAATGCGTCTGAGGGATTGTTTTCAGGTCTTCATGCTTTTAAACATGTTTGTCTACAGGAGCACAAGTAATTGAATCTAATATGTATTTCAAGTGTAATAAATTTTCCCTGGTGGAAAAGGAACACTTCATCCTTTTCCCATCTAATCTGACAGAGTTCATTAGGGACTTTAGATTCATATCAATTAGATTATTGAATTGTGCAGTTATCCAAAAGCATAGGCATTTCAGATCTCAGGGACGTTACTTTGAGTTCTACTAAGAAACACAGTATCCAAACCAGGCAAGGCATATTTGATGTCTCTCTGACTTTCACCAATTATCTGTTTTGTCTTCTGGATGATTTAAAATTTATCAATGCTACAGAATTGTAATGATATCATAGTTAAGAGAAAGGGGTGACAAATCTGGAAATATTTTTTTCCAGTCTGCAGTCTCTCTGTGAACGGGCACTGTGCTGGCATTGAGATGCCATTTTAGCAGCTACCGGACTTGTTTCAGCAGTTCTGTAGCAAGGTTAAAAAGGAGAAAGACAACAACAGGCAATTTTGGATTGCTTCTCTGTTTAAGTAAGGGAAATCATGTTGCTTGAACCCACTTGACAAACTGTTCAAGAAGGTATCATTTACTGAAGTAACTTTCCCTGATCTTTTGTTTGATGTAAGGTTCAGCACTGAATTACCAAAACTCAGTCATTGGGTTGGCTTGGATGGGGCAAAGATGAAAGGTCCCATTTTATGGTTTTGTCTAGGCTGCTGTTTATGCTCTTGTTTGCATCTTCTTAATCCATGTGTTGTCTCATATGACTTCAGATGCCAACATAGTAGACAAATTACCGTGTGTGTTCAAGGCCCTGGTTTAGCTTGGTACGCAGCAAGGAAGGGTCAGGAGCTATAGATCTGACTTGGTCTCTTACAATAAAAGTATGCTAATGCTGTAAGCTAGATACTGTTCAAGAACAAATATTTATTTGCCATTTACCCTTTTGCTACTCCGAGAAAATGTCATGTTAGAGTTTCAGTTACTGCATTTGTAGACAAATCCAAATAGCTTGGTAGTTATGTTTATTCAATGTATAGGCTTGTTTAGACTGTAGGGCTTTAACTGAGTTCTGCTGTGAGTCACAAATCAAATATTTGTAGATTCTGTGGTAGCATTTACAATTAGATGAACTCCTATTAATCAGTTACCGTGAACTAATTGGCCTAGAGGATTAACATGCCTAAATAAAAAGCTACTTCAACATACCAATGCATACCCAAGCACAGTAACTGTAGTCCTAATGTCTCATTTCCTGCAGGGGAGGGGTAATAAATAAGAATCTTTTATCAACATCTTGCAACATATGCTCACAAAGTACTACTGTTTTCATTGTAACTTGGAACTACAGAGTACAAGTAAGAATAATTTCTGTGGGAAACTAGCAACTGTACTTTTTCACAAATTTTTTTCACATTTATTGCAAATAACATCATCTTTTTCCCCAAGTGGAGCAGAGTCATTCAGTAAATGCCTTGCCCTTCTGTAAATAACCTGTCATCTCTCAGGTCTTTGCTCTGAATGCACTCAGCTTATGAAGCAGGAAAAATAGCAGTAAGTCTAAGTCACTCTACTCTTCATTTGTCAGATCTCAGAATAAATTATTAGGTAAAGTACAAGGATTAGTAAACTGGGACCAATTTATTACGCTACAGAGCTCTTTGGAAGGATCTATTTCAAAATTACTGCCTCTAATACTCACTATAAATAAGGAAATATATGGAAAATGACAAGCCTTAAAAATAAAAAAATAAAGATAGATCATAAATTGATTTCCTTTCTAAAGAGAAGATTTCCTACTCCCCATTTTTATCTGAGAGAGACTGCACACTTACCATCCTTTCCACAATTATGATCTTTGGTCCAAGTTGTTTGTGAATGGCAAAAATATGTATAAGTCTAAGTGTAAACACCATAAAATCAATGGCGAGTATTGTACGGCCAGCTTGAAAAGTCGAGTTCAGCATCCTGCAGAACACAGAAAATTAAATATCAGATCTCAGCAAGTACTGCTGAGAAGTATTTTCTCAAACATTACACTCAGTTTCCAGGCATAACCTAATTAGGAAAAGGCAAATACATCACGGCTGTGCTTGCATGAGGAATGTAACATAATGTCTGTACTTTGACAAGAAGTAACCAAAAGACAGAGGGACACTGTATTCTCTGTCTCGGCTTCAATGAGATTTATTTTTTTATATATAAAAGGTATTATACATTGACCAAACAAAACAAGAAAAGCAGCAGAGCTTTTCCGTACATGCGTTTGAATATCCCAATATGTATTTTTGTGATCTCTGAACTATCTCTGAATCAACTCTTCTGTGATTCCACAGAATTTTAATGGATTTTAATGCAGAAATGTCTCAAAGCTTGTAAAAGTAAATGTCAGAGCCTGTCCTCATGTGCATGAGAGACTGTCCTGTCAGATGACATACATAGCGCTTGCTACCACTGGTGACCACATCACGTGGAACAGATATAACAGATATATACCTGCAGGTTACCCCAATTATGAAGAGGAAGATGGTCACCATATCACATTTATTCCAGTTATCCTCCACATACAGTTTAAATTTTTTCCTTAGATTTTTGTCTTCATCTGTATAGAAACTCTGAAAAAGAGAAATAATAATCAGTATTTATCTGTTTCTAGTTTCAGTATTTCATTGTGAGTTTTAACATGTTTCCTTCTTCTCTTTCATTATAGAGAGCAAAAACAAATTCCTGTTGTAATAAGGGAAAAAAACTTGAAAACATAAGCTCGAGTTTACTGTCTTAAAATACAAAAGTTGGATGAAAAAGAAAAAAAGTATCTTTTTATTCTTGTGATATTAGTCTCAAGAATTTTTGAGGCTTGATTTAAGATTCTGTCAGTATTTGGGCTGTTAAACAATACAACTTCAGGCAAAGTTCAACTTCTAGACATTACTATCTAAACAGCATGAACAGGTACGGCATTTCTGTACTGGGATTGTCTGTGAGTACACATTTGATTATCTAGGCAAAGAGTTGGGTTTCTTAATTGAGTTTTAGCCTGACATGCTTCATGTTTTACAAGTTTATAACCAAATGTTCTTTGATCCAACTATTTTCCATGTCCTTCTCTGGTTATGTCCTTGATGCAAAATTTCAAATAAACTGTAACACACTGGGATCTGCTTCACTGTCCCTATTGCTTAAATAATGAACACCTATTTTTTCTTCCATGGTCAATATTTATAGCTGCTTTTTCATGTCTAAAGAGGACAGCTTTACGCACCCACAGTTGGCAACACACTAGCACCATTGTTCACACATTATTTGAGGTGTTGAGCTGGGGACATTCCAAAGCCAACAACCTGGGAGGGTAATGGAGAAGTTTGGTTTTGGTTCTGGGGTTTGGTTTTGTTTTGGTTGGTTTGTGTTTTCTTTTTTTCTTTCTAAGAAAAGCAAACCAAAAAAAGATTTACTAATATTTTGAGTTGAGAATTTTCTTAGGAAAAGCACAAACAATCTGAATTCATTTACTTGTCTTTTTAAACAGCCCCCAGAGGGGAAGAATCTCTTGTTGATGTAGAGATGCTTGCTGTGTTTCCAGGTGTAGAGTATAACTCCCAGTTTCCATTAATTCTGGTGGGAGGACCTAGTTCTGGGGAGTGAAATTAGAGAGATATTTTGCAAAGTAAAGGACACCTGAATCTCAGCAGCACACTTGACTTGGCTACAGCTGGAGCAGCATGGAGAAATAGATGGAGCTGCTGGTGGAAGAGGAGCTTGCTCTGAGAGAGAGAGGGGGAGTGTTTTGGATAATGTAAGTTCTGTATTGCTCTTCTGGGCAAAACAGCACCTGACACTTGAAATCTTCGTGCTTGTACAGTTATACAGATTATAAATGTATTTAAAATATTGTTTAAGTTTTACTGTGTTATTAAACTGTGTGATTCTGTGATTAGCTGGTGTAAGTTACTGACCTGTCGGATTTCTTCCAAGACCAGGGTAAAAACCCAGAAGTAAAGTATAATTTCTTTAGCAGATGGACCCTCAGGTGGAGGTGGTTTGAAGTCCAGTAAAAGGACATAAGTAAATAGAAAGAGAAAAGCAAAGTACATTATAACATTCCCCATAAATACAGTTACAGGGGCACTCCAGAATTTTCTCCACCGAGTAAACATGAATGTCGCCCACGCTATGTTTTCAGAAGGGTTCTGCTTCTCCAACTTACTATTTCCTCTGCAAAACAAAAAGAATATAAGCTTGGTTACAATTTCCTAAATTTAGTTTATGGGAATAGGCTCAGTATTATTCTATATAAAGCTTTTTGTAAGACAGTAAGAGGCAGATGCTGGGGTAGTAAGCACAAAGGCTGCAGAAGTCCCAATCATATTAGCATAGCAGAAATATTTCAAGTTAAAAAGAAGGTCTTGAGGAACCAAGTAACATCAGACTTAAATGCATATTCTTTTCATTTCAGTTTTGTTGTGTTAATTTGATTTGTAACTTCATTGCGTTCCTGCTTATAGTACAAATGCACGAGGAGAGGGTGAAGTGGGCTAATTGCTCTTCATCATTCTAAATAATAGGAAAGAAAAGCATATGGCCAATGTAGTTTGCAATTCAGCTCTTAATTATTTTGGCTCTAAAAATCTCTTGCAGTTTTTGCATGCAGTTCTTGTGCTGTGACTTTAAACAGTTCCTCTTTCTGGCCCAATTTCAAGTGTTAGATCATACCACGCATGTTTCTTGACTGTACTTGCTGAAGTCTGAGAGAACTACTGAAGGAACGCTTTAGTCCTTTACACAATAGTAAATGCTGGCATCTTGCCCTTTAAATTAGGGGAAATGCAGAAAAAGTAGTATAGAAGCCTTTTAGAAAAAAAAAAAAAACAAAAAAAAAATCCACATAAATTTCTCTCCTGTGTAAGCTAGAGATGTTATTGGATCTTTAATTTTGTGATTCTGACTCTGAGAGGTGTGATCTCTACCAAAGGATGTGCACACTAGGGTATGTTTTCAATTCCACCTCACAAAAAATAAACAATAGCTCTTCACTGGTTTTTAATTTCCCCTGGCATTCTTGCCAATTATTAAATATATTTGTTACAAGGGAAAGTTTCTCCTCACAGCCAGTCATTCCTATGAGCTTGATTCTGTACTACCTCTCAATTTATGACATTGTAAGATACATTCCCATTGTGACAGGCAAATATCATAAACAGATAATTGCAGCTTTACTGTAAGATGCTGAAATAGATCTGGGAGGGACAGAGTCTCTTTGTTAAAATAAATTTTTAAGATAATAGTAATTTCAATGCACAATGGAATGACCAAGCCATACTTCACTCAGGATATGGAAGTGCTTTATGACATTGTTCACAAATAATTCCAAAGAGACAGATGCTTTTACACCTATTTCATAGGTTAGGGAGGGAGAGAGAACAACGAATGATTTTCTCCAATATAGCAGCAGTTAAATGTCAGATGTAAAAATAGAACATAATAACTCTGACTTGGTCTAGCACTTCATACTGCAGATCTTCCTCGCTGCTGTTATTCACATAAAGTTCTCTATAAGGCAATGAAAAGCACATGCTTAATACATGTGGCTATTTAGCACTATTTAGCCATTAAGAGGACTTTGTGCTAATCAAGTCTTGCTATCCTGGTTTAAGACATTGTGGCTCCAGAGTTTTGGTGATGAGTGTATGGTAGAGGGATTCAAAAGTTCTGAATCACAGATCTATGAATCACCAGGAGCAACTGACAAAATCGTTGTGCTCAGTTACCCATTTTTGTAATGGTCCCTCTAAACTGCAAGTTTATTATTGTACTCCAGGTTCCTCAGGGCTCATCTTTTAGAATATAAAGGAAGGCCATTAGTATGATGGGAGGTGTCTCAATATAAAATTCCCAGGTACTGGTGTTTGCACCTACTTCTGTTACTGCCTTTGTAGGAAAGCATGTAGTGATGCGCTTAAATAATGTAAGGTTTTGCTGAGAACCTTCTTTCTGTTCAGCTCAGTAATCTGAAAGGGGCTTAGTCCTAAATCCAATATGTATTTGTCATCATGAGCTGAATGGAATCTCAGAGAATGCTTTCTGATTCCCCAGGTATTAAGCAGATTTGTTGTTCTGCAGAAATCACCTGCTCAGAACAAGTAAAGTTGTATCTCCTTAAGCCAGTGATATATCCCTGTTTATTTTCTATATTCCTTTTAGAGAGCAACAACAGCAGCAGTCAGAGGGCAGAGCACCTTTCTGAGGAGTAAAGACTTTCTTGGTTCAGCTGCTCCTTAGATCATTAACTGATCACTAGTGTACAAGAAGTGTCCTGTTCTTTGATTGTTGTCACAGAAGTTATATTAAGTAATAGTTTTAAACTTACCTATCTTCTTCCTTGGAAAAAAACAGAGTTCTCTCTGTATCTAAACTGTCCAGCTCTCTAAATGGCTCTGGCTCATTCTTTGATTGTTTTTCCTCACTGTAAGGAAATCAGCTCATTAGTTTAAAGATGATGGTTAGAAATTTTTCACTACTCAACTGGCATTTGTACAGAACTTCTAGCATTTACTTATCTTGGACTTGCTCCACTGAGAAGCTATCAAATAATGCATAATTCTTAAGTCTGAAAATTCTGTTTATTTGTAAGGAGAAGGCTGACATCACCCACGAGATTCAAAGAAGTGATAATTGGTATGCTTCAAAAAAATGGAACAGGATGCTCAGTCTCCTCAAATTACTTAGGATTTGAGCAGAAATAAACCCCTCAGTCAGTCCTAGAAGACAATGCCCCGATGTTCTATTCCTGGTTACTTACTCTTAGAAGCAATTAAAAGAGGAAATGACAAAAGCAGCTCTTGCATTTTCAGGGAAAGGAAGCAAAAAAATGTCCTTAACAGAACAAATTTGGAAAGGCTTACTTTGATTATGAATCATAATTTAAACCTTTCCATAAAAAGTTTGCCAAAATTTCAGATTAAAATACTTGAATTTATGAATCTGGCAGCCACTAAGACAAGAAGATCATCTTTAGTGATATTGGCAGAAAGAAAGTCTTAAGTCATCAATACCAAACAAATTTTCTTCCTGCTTTTTAAGTAGTTTAACAGTTAAGAAACATGTTTCATAACAGCATGTCATTCCATAATGCCAGTTCTGAGGATTTGTATATGAATCTCAAAATATTAGAAGGTTTTTGCAAAGTTTTAGTTCAAGGTGAAAATGATGAACTCCAAAGCTCTACCTGGAGAAGACTAACAAAGAGAACTCATAAGAAGTTGAATTTGAAGTTCTTAATTGTTTTCATATCAGTTCTGTGTTTTTAAGCTTGATTTACAGCTATCAAGGCTTGTGGCTGATAATACTGCTTGATGATGGCTGTTTTTCTAGATAAGATACGGAGCCTTGAACCAGGCATCTCCAAATCTAGAAACAGATGGTGCAATACCTGGAGATCTACATATTATTGTGTAGGATCTGGAGCTGGCAGAATTCAAACAGGCTTTTCTGTGGACTGTGCAAAACAAAAGTGGTCTATGTGAAAATGTGGCACTGGTCTTTTAAGTATTAGAACAGGCACTAGCACAGGAGACACAAATCACTCTGTCCCATAGAAAATTGATTTGGTTAATAGTGGTGCAGCCCTGTTGAGACTCTCTAGTGATATTACTGGTTTTATCACTTAAGTGAGAAATTTTGAGAATTGGTACTTTTTATGGCTTATTTTTCATCCCTTACTTGTCTCTTGCACTCAAATGGTTACGTTTGTACCTGAATGCTATTAAATTTGTGTAGATTAGGAAAGGACACCAGAATCCACAGATTAACTTCAGGATCTGTGTGCTTGTAGACATATCTCCCCACCATATTTTTGTCAGGAAGGCCTGAAAGTCAAGAAAAGAAAAGAAGGTTTTAACATCTCAAAAACATACGTGCAAATGAAGTGTACCTATATTCTGTGGCTCCTAAGACAGTGAATGCTCTGAAAACCTAAAGAACAGGCACAACTTCAGGGTAAACAGGCACTCTGCGTGTCCTTCTGCAGATGTTGTTAAGTGTGCAAAAAGTTGCCAAGAGGAAAGTGGAAAGAACAGCAAGTCAAGTGGAATCAAGCAACATTTGTAGTACTAAGAGAGGGCGAGTCAGGAATTGGGAGCTAAAAGCACCATCATTCTTAATTTAGCTTTGTGCATGTAGGTAGAACTCAGGCTGTAAGCGCGAAGCTGAATAGTAATTTGATTTAATTTTTATCAGTGAGCTCTTCCCTGAATCTGAACAAGAAGCTACCTCACATCTTGGAGCAGCTTCATTATGCCTCAGGCAGATTTAAAGTGCTTTCCTGATACTTCTCTGTGGCAAGGAAGGAAGAAAAAACACAGGATGGAATAAGGGCTAAACCTTCTCCTGTGCGCTGGTTTGTGGGCTAAATGGATGAAAGGGGGGGGCAAAGGGGGAACTGTGCTGCAGTACAAAGTCCTCTATGTACAATGCTAGGGAGAGGGAAGAGTCCCCTCTCCAATGAATGTCTCTTATGGGAATACATCTCGTGTCATTGTTCAGTTGCTGTGCTATCCTTTGCTATGTTCAACACCATGTTTAAAGGCCCTGGGGGTAGCCTAGGTGATGAGGGAAGGGTCTGTAAAACTTACCTGGACACCATCATGTGCAAAGAAAGACTTTGCATCCGCTTCTGTAGCCAGCTGAAGGCAGGTGGTTTTGCTCCAGTACTGATTTTTCCTCACCAACAAAGCAAATGCTCTCTCCTCGCTGTTGTGGTAGCATTCACTGAACAGTTCTGCCAAGTGGAGGAAACGTAAACAAATGGTTCTTGTAATTTAAAATAAAAAATATGAATGTAAGGCAAGTGAGTGATGTGTGTAGGGTGCAGTGTGGTGGCAGCAAAGCCTGAGCGCTGCCAGATGCTCCTTACTGTACCAAAGGCTTCTGCAAGGCTGAAATAGTTGAAAAGAGCCTGAGAGAGCTAAGAGGAGGTAGGAGGGAGAGAGAGAAATGATATTGGATGCAAGAAATACTCACTGTGACTTTGTGTGTGTGTGCCTTGGGGCAGAGGGCAAATGAAATAGATTTGCCTTGGTAAAAACAAATAATAAAAATCACTGTAACTTTAAAATTCCCACTATTTGAAGGGAGGTATAGAGTAAATATCTCAGTACTTCCCTCTCGCCTCTTTCTATCTGCATGTTCTGTTCTCAACCTGGGGCCTCTGACTGTTTTGGGGGCTTTCTTTACCCTATTGTTTTTTGATCTGAGGAAAAATTTTTCTTTCTTAGTTCTACAGACAGCATAAGAAACTTCTTGGTGACGTGTCAGTATTTCTTATAGTCCTTCATCCCTAGCTGCCTCATGTGGAGCTTTAGGCAATATCAAGCAAAACTCTTTAGGGTGATCCTCTTATGCTTTGAAGGGTGAGTTGTCACCCTGCCCCCATCTCTCCTGGTGGGACTGAACAAAGGAAGCTGCTCAGCTTTGGCTTCTAGCCAACAAATGTTTGGGTTTAAACCATAGCTACTTGACATAAAATAATATTAGACTTGGTAGAGTGTTGTGGTACAGTTCCGTTTCCAGAGAAGCTGGACCTGGAGCTCAGAGACTAGGATAAATGGTCCAAAAAGTCAAGTTTTTCTTGTTAGACAAGATCAGACTTCTTGTGTCTGTTTTATTCTGCTGATGTGCTTGATTATCTCCGTTCCTTTCCTAGGTCAGCCTACGCTGTCTTGTTACACAGAGGGCTGGGGAAAGGATCAAGTTCACTTAAAATAAACTGACGTACAGACTTATTTTGCAGTTGATGTGGTATTTATCATTCTTGAAGAATGTTTTCTCTACTTAATATCGACAGCATTATCCAGGCCAGAAATTAAAATTGAGGATCTGATCTAATACTTACCAAAGGCAAGGAACAGACTTCTGTGTATTGGATTAGGCCCTGTAATTCCATGACTAAATTACTTGAGCCCAGTGATTATATGAGAACCTGACTTTTATTTTTTGTAAATAATAATGGCCCTGTGAGAAGAGGGGAAAATGTGATCTGTGTATAAATAATGTAGCAATGTACGCTTGAGCCTTCAAGCTGCTTGATGTACCAGCTCCAAGGGGTAAGAAAAACCCTCTGCATTTCCAAGCGTGGTGTACTTTAAAGCTCTCTGTTCACAGCAGTCCTACCCTCAGGTGTGGATTAAACTGAGGCCAGATCAGCAGAGAAGCTTGTGTGCCTCTGTTCTTAAACCAGGCGGAGGGGAGGGGGCCTGGCGTTGCAGATGCCCCAGCGCTGGCTGCTGCTGGGGGGGTTTGTGTGCTCTGAAACCTGGCTGAGCCTCCCCATGGTTTTGCAGTGCGGTTAGCCCTCTTCTGGGTGAGGTAATCTCAGATTATTTTTAGCAGCAAAGAGAAGACTTAAACCTTGTTGCTCTAGTGGCCCTTACAGAGCAAGTTTGATATTGCAGGAAAACCAGGCTGCCGTGGGCTCTGGCATGTTTTGGTTATTCCGTCTTGCCTGTCAGTGTAACACACCTCGAACTGAGATCAGACACTTAAAATACCAGTGCGCAGCAGGAGAATAATTTATTCCATGCATCCCAGGGGCCTGTCTTGGAACACTGATTTTCCAAAATTCTTGGGTTTTTTGTCCTCCTTTTGTGGCATTTTAATGTTTGGGACTGCCTGTGCTGCAAGGCTGTTGAATTATTCGTGACAGTTGGCCTTTTACAACTGAAACAGTATTTTTTTCATTTGCTTGCCTCCCAGTGACAGTTACTTCTTAAATTTTATATGCTGTTAAAAAGGTGCCATTACTTACCAACAGCAAGCTGCTCATATTTGGCCTCTTTCATTATACGTGCTACTTCAGTCTCCGTCTCCAGGCGCGACATCTCTTTAAGGATCTTGCAGGCAGCCAGAGCTGAAGCTACGCCCTCCTGACCCTGTAGAATTGGAAGGGGTGCAGCTGTTACCATACCCTGAAAGGCAGTTCTGAAATGGGGAGGCTTCACTAAGACTACCCCAAAAAAAAAAAATAAAAAATTTCATGTATGTCTGCCCTTCAAAGGATCTTCCCGCAAATACAGATGTTAAAGTCCAAAATGTCAATTGAAATGACAGTTTTGATGGTATTTGAGAATTGAAAACCACATATTGGTCGCTCTTGTGCCTTATAAGGCTGGAAACTTCCGTGTTTGCTTGACCTTAGAGAGGCCTGATTTGGGGTAGCAGTCAAAGGCTGAGAGGATAAGAATGTGTTGTGGAAATAGAGCAAAATGGTCTCGCGGTGCCAAGATGCCTCGAACGTGTCTGTGCTGAGACCATGCGTAGGGACGGATGGGAAAGGAGGGAGCCCAGCTGGCAGAGGCACCACAGCGGCCATCAGCAGAGTAAATGTGCCTTCTGGTATTCGAGCCCCACAAAGACAAGGCCCTGCGAGGCGCGGATGTGTCTGCACACACACAGCTGAAGGGCTGTGCTGCAGCCAGGCCCTCCCTGCTGCGGGTGCAGCAGCCTGGGAGCGCGGGATGGAGCCTGGGAGCTGTGCCTGGCTCGGTGTGGGGGGCAGGGAAGCTATGGGTGGCATTGCACTCCAGATGCAGGAGACAGAGCCTCAGTTGTGGAGGACCATAAAACAGGAGCCAGTTATGCCAGCTTGAAGCTCAGCCTTTGAGAGTGTGATGCTGATTCCCTGCGCGTACAGCACGTAAGCTAAGGATGCTCAATCGCACCCTCTTCCCTCTCCTCCTCCTTAGAACCCAAACAATTGACCTATTGTGGAAGGAACAGGAGACTGAGAGTGGTGAATCAGCAGCAGCAAGGCAGAGGAGGGCCAGTTCTGCAGCTGAATTTAATCAGCATTCATCCAGGCTGTGCTGGTTTATTTACACCTGCCACTTGCTCTGCCCTTCCTCTCTCGTCAAGCCCTCTGGCTCCCACTGGCATGAGCCACGCGGAGATGAGAAGCCCAATAAATGCCACATCTCGTATTTTAGAAACAAACCTATCTGTCATCTGAGCTGCAACGCTGATTAAAAAAATCATCTTGTATACTTGAAATATGCCAGTATTTCACCTCAAGTATCTACAGCTCAAAGCTTACCATGGCCCAGAAGTAGTTTGCCATCTTGTGCCGGTTTTGAAGTACTGCCCATACAAACAAATCCCTCCAAGGATTTTCAGTTTTCTGGTTCATATCCAAGGGCCCAGGTACTTGCTTTGTATTCATTTTATCCTGAAATATAGTTTGTATAAATTAAAAACTGCTTTTCAGTCTCATTGCATGTAAATGACATGATCTAAGCTGCGCTTGGCCTTGCCAGCTACGTCATATTCTTTTTATTCTTCTTTTTCTTTTCTGTAGGAATGAGAATTAATTAGTTCATTCTGTACTGAATCAAAGGACCCTTGTGTCCCAGATATAACTCAATACGTGTGAGAACGTTCTGGATGAAACCGTGACTCCATTGAAGTCAATGGTGAAGCTCTCATTGACTTTATTAAGGCCAGGGTTTCACCACTGGTGTGTAATATCATACAAGGCAAACCTGTGATTAACTAATCTGAGCTTGCCTTCAGTTATATTAGATTCTGCTCAACTGCCACAGAGGACATGGTTTCAGATAAAAGGGAACAAAAGGCATTTTATTTCAACCGAAATAAATCTCGCCAAGGCCCTGTACAGGACAAGAATAGAGTACGTCAATACAGTCTTTCTAGTCTTTCCTTTGAGAAACCTCTCTCTCATGCAGGGAGTATTTTAAGTAGAACACTGCTTATTCTGCTGGCATTTGATAAAAAAATTCCCCAGAGGAAGTATGGCAACTTAGGTCAAGTTCTGAGTTTTAAGTATATTCAAAAACTGCCTTTATATCTGTTGTGTTAATTAGAAGCAGCCAGAGCGATTTATCTTTTTTTAATAAAATGAGATTTTTTGTGAGAATATATTTTTTAATCACTTAAACTATGGGATTCCGTTCAAAGATATCTTAATGGCATTTTTGGGGTGTGTTGGTATTTAGGGTTTTTCTTCAGGTTGTAGTGAGCTATTTAATCAATTGAATTCCATTGAAAACCTTGCAGGAGACAAAAATATCCTCTTTGTAACCACTAACCTGAAATAAGACACACAGTTTAGCAGCACTGACAGTGGTACCCCAGTACAGTGATGCTCTTTCTGTTGTCAATGATAACGGGTTTGAGCCACTGGTGACATCCATGGCAAGAGACTTTTAAAGGAAAAAAGCTAGTAGACAGTGTGATCTGGTATCTGAATTGGGCCTTGTTCACAGCACGAGGCTTTAGCTTATTTACTGCAAAATCCCGCAAAGGTAAGTGAGGTTTCAGGGGCAATCTCACTTTTATTCCTGTAAAATTTTTAAGTTTGGAGTCTGCTTCATGACTTCAAAGATATTGCCCCAAATTGGTTGTCCTTGTGAACAAAAAAATCCTGACTAGGTTAAAACTTTGTTTTTCATACTACTAATTAATTTAACTAGGTTTTATGATCTTAATGAAATTTCTCTGTACCTCTCTGTCTTGAAATCATGCATCCAAACTTAATTCCAATGCTCTTTACTTTTAAAGAGCATCTTCAATGCTCTTTACCAATGCAGGAACTTTGGTATACTCATGAGTTTCAATATTAAATATACTGTCAAAATGCAAAATAGTGTATCTGTTGCACAATTGTGAACAGTGCACTGTAGACATTACATGGTGGTAGCCATCACACGTGTTGGCCAGGATGCTTGCCAGGGCCACTTCACACAATTGTTCTTATTTCTTGCTGTGTGTTATGTCACTCAACAACAAGACTATAATGATCTAAAGTCAAATATAATGTACTGCACGTTATTGAATATCCAGTCTACTGCTACACAGTATAAAAGATAATAATTTTCAGACCTGGGATTGAAAATGGCTATTGCCTGCTTGTCTTCGTCCTAGTAAATATTATCTTTCAAGTATTTTTGCTTGAAGTTCTGTATAAGAAATGCTGACTGCTATTTGTATGTCTAATTACTCCTTAGTAAACGTAAATCTATCTCTTCATATTCCCCATATATCTTTCATTGAATCTGTTCTTACATATGTGGGGCTAAGAAGATCAACGAACAGTGGTCCATGTGAAAGGTGCTAGAATGAGGAATGGTCTGTGGAAGTTGTGGTAGGAGAAAGAGAGAGAGATAGGGGCCTCAGCAGATCCTGAAACAGATGCCATATGTTAGCACTAGTTCAAGGTACAGTAAAACCTTGCATAAAACTCCACATGCAGAGGGGGAGAAAGAGGAAACACATTCCTTTATTTTCCTTTTTAATTTTGAAATGAAAAAGATTAAAACATTTTAGCTGTAGTAATAATGAGCTGAGAAAAGAGAATGAGAAACTGAAGTGACTGTTTCATCTTTCCTTCCCTGCCCCACCCCCAAAAGCTAGACCTAGTTAACATTTCCCAAATTCTAAATTGGAAGGGAGCAAGACTATGATAGAAAGTTGTAACTCACATATTTCTTCTTGCCTCCATGTCTGAGTTCTTGATAGAAACCTTTGCATGCATCATGGAGAAGATCCTTGAGAACTCTAGAGACCTCATTGAGAGTGAAGAGTGGGCAGGTCTTCTTCTGCCCCTTATGCTGTTGACCAGTAAGCCCTGCCAAGGTCAGCTTGCTTTCTTCATGTTTCTTCAGTAGAAGTTCGTAGAGGAGACACTTCTGAGAAATGGAACAGTAGAGTCTTTGCAGACGACTGTATGTGAGGAATTCAGATATGTTGGCTCCATTGTCAATAAATAATTTTACAAATTCTGGCTTGTCATTGACCAGAGCATCCATCATCACTTCTTCCAGGTCACAGGACTAGATTGATGAATGGTAAAAAAAAAAAAAAAAAAAAAAAGGAAGTTTTTTGGGATAATAATGGATGGATGAGGAGGGAGCTAAGATTTAACATAAAGACATGCACATATCATCTTCCATCAGGCCAACAGTGGGTACGAGAACGATGAATGAAGAGAGTTCTACCTCTCTATAACAAAATGTGCATGTAAGCATTAATGCAAAAACATCAACACAAATAGCACGGTGTAGGAGTTGTGGTGATGTTAGGTACCCACCACACTGGGTATTTATACAACAGTTGGAAACATTCTTCCTACCGTCTTCTAACAGTAATATCTGCATGCTGCTTTTCCTTTGTAAGCTCAGGTATGTTTGCTTTAAAGGTCTGTACAGATGAGGGAGGAAAGATTCTCGCCTCCAAAGTGCTCAAGAAGACACTGACCACTGAATTATCCCTCTGTCTGTAGCCATTATCATATAGGGGACCAGAAAGACAAACAGTCTAAGGAAGCATACTACCACTGCCTAAACTGAAGCCTTCTATCAGATCTTCCAGTGTCCTGTACACAGGATATACTGTCCACTGGGTTAAAAACTGGCTGGAGAGCTGACCCCAGAGAGTGGTGGTGAATGGAGTTAAATCCAGTTGGCGGTTGATCATGAGTGGTGTCCCACAGGTCTTGGTACTGGGACCCATTCTCTTTAACATCTTTATCAATGATCTGGATGAAGGGAACAAGTATACCCTCAGTAAGTTCACAGATGACACCAAGCTGGGTGGGAGTGTCAATATGCTGGAGGGTAGAAAGGCCTTGCAGAGGGATCTGGACAGGCTGGATCGATGGGCTGAGACCAACAGGATGAGGTTCAACAAGGCCAAGTGCCGGGTCCTGCACTTGAGTCACAACAATCCCAAGTGGTGTTACAGGCTGGGGGCAGAGTGGCTGGAGAGCTGCCTGGCAGAACAGGACCTGGGGGTGTTGGTTGACTGTTGGCTGAACATGAGCCAGCAGTGTGCCCAGGTGGCCAAGAAGGCCAATAGCATCCTGGCCTGGATGAGGAACAGCGTGGTGAGTAGGACCCGAGAGGTGATCGTGCCCCTGTACTTGGCACTGGTGAGACCTCACCTCGAGTACTGTGTACAGTTTTGGGGCCCTTACCACAAAAAAGACATTGAGGTGCTGAAGCGGGTCCAGAGAAGGGCAACAAAGATGGTGAGGGGTCTGGAGAGTAAGTCTTATGAGGAGAGGCTGAGGGAGCTGGGGTTGTTCAGTCTGGAGAAGAGAAGGCTGAGGGGAGACCTTATCGCTTTCTACAACTCCCTGAAGGGGGAGTGTAGAGAGGAGGGGGTTTGGTTTCATCTCCCAAGTCACAGGAGATAGGACAAGGGGAAACGGCCTCAAGTTGCGCCAGAGGAGGTTCAGGTTGGATATTAGGAAACATTTCTTCACCAAAAGGGTTATCAAGGATTGGAATGGGCTGCCCAGGGAAAAGGTTGAGGCACCATCTCTGGAGGCATTCAAAAGACGGGTAGACATGGTCCTCAGGAATATGGTTTAGTGATATTTATTTCCTATTTCTTATTTAATTTTTTGTCAGAGTTAGGTTGGTGGTTGGACTAGATGATCTTTACGATCCCTTCCAACCTATACAATTCTATGATTCTACATTGGATTATACACCAATTGTCCTCTAAGGCAATAAAACCTGGTACCTTCCACTCCACGTCACCATTGAATATTTCACTTTTAGCTATGTCCACTCTATTCCAGGCCACTGCCAGCTTCAGTTCATCCAGATATTCCTGGGCATCCTGACTGAGACTTTTACAGGCTGGCAAAAAAAGAAAATGCAAATAAATTCAGTACTTCACGCTTGTTATGTTTAAATTAATATAGTACTGGTAATTTGATTAGTAATACAAGCTCTCCTTCAGCTATCACAGATCTGTGGGTTGCTTAACTAGGAGCCCTTCATAACAATTTTTTTCCTAACCTAAGAAATATTAATATTAAACAATATTAATTACTGCTAACTGACTTGTCTATTGAAATGTTAAGATTCAATGTCTGTAGGATTTTAAAAAGGAACTCTGGCCTGCAGAAAGCAGAGGGGGCTATTGTTTTTGTCTTGTTTCAATTAACAGATTAGGAGTAGAATTTTTTTTTTTTCTATCCTAAATGTAGGCTAAGACAAAAAATTAACACAAACTGAAATGGATGGCAGAGCAAGTAATTTCTTCTTTCAGAAGATACACTGAAGATTTCTGTTAGGGGAAATGAATTGTTTCTGAACTAAGGCAATTCAGGTCTACTTGCATTCCTTGTGTTTGTTGTGTTTTATTTTTATTTTTAAATGGCATGTAATTGGAATTTCTGCTCCAATATATATCAGTTTTTCTACAACCTCTACTACTAAGAAAAGCAAGTAGTGAAATAAAGGATTGATTAAAATAATGCTATACAACAGCATGAGGTTAAAAACCAAGCACTATTTTAAAGCAAGGTTACAAGGGAGATAGTAACTGCCACAGTTGATCTGTCCATAACCAAATAGAAAAACAGTATCAGAAATGAAATCTGATCCAACAGCCAACTGAGCTTGCTCTGGATGAGAATGAAATAATACATTTATGGCATAGAAGTCATCAAATAAGACAGATATGACACTGTGCTGCACTTGTATTTCTTACCTTTTACTAGAGCTTTCAAAATTACTGTGTCTAGTTCTTCTGAACCATCTTGCTCGAAGTTATGCAGAGTTAGAAGATGTTGGTGTGAAATAATGTTCTGAATCTATTAGGAGGTGAAACAAAAATAATTTTATGCATTGTTCTACTGCTATATATTAATGCCTACGAGCTCAGTGAGATCCACCCATAAAATATTTCCCCCAAACTGACGTTCTAATTGTAAAGCTGAGGTTTGGCAAGAAGACAAGCACTATTAATTTCCCATATACAAATAAGTCTCCTAAGGCAAGGAGCGAGTTACTCCATTCTCCAAAGTCACTTAGCAGACTAAGAGGAACAGAACTTGGACATCCTGAGAACCAGAGCAGTGCCTTAATTAAAAGATCCTTCCTTAACTCACATTCTTATTTGACTCATAGTCCTGCTTTGGAAGCATACCACTAGTTCTGTTTTATCTTTTCCTGCTTTGACATTTAAGTTTTGCTCTCAGAGTTGTTTATTTAAAAGCATAGTCTGTAAATCTTCTTTGAGTAAAAGTCATCAAATATTGATATATACAGTACTCTTCTCTTTCCTTCTGCTTCTCTATTTATTGAGTTTTCTTTCCTGCAGTGCAGCTGCAGTGAGACTTTGTGAGCATCTGGCAATATTGCTTCTAGATGCCCTTCCGTCCCCTTGTGTTAGTGATCTGGCAAAGTTCTCCCTAATGGAATTAATAAGTGGAACTTTTAAAGCTAAGGATTATGGCTGGGACTGCAAAGAGTAAGTAATGGGTCAGGTCAAGTGGACTTGGTTTATATCAGAGGCACACAGTGCTCTTCAATCTTCACATAAAGACAATGTCAGAGTGGATTTTTGTTTCTCTAAAACTTACGCATAGCAGTTTAAATCTAGCAAATATGCCTCAAGACAAAGAGTGAGGAAAATCTGTTCATCTGTTTTGTCTTTCTTTTTTAAGAATGCACATAACTGACAATAGACAGGATAATTTCTGAACACCCTTTATTCTTTTTGATTTATTCATGCTTATCTGCAATTAGACTTCCATTTAACAGCTGCAAGATCATGAATTAGGTCTCTTCTCTCACAGCTGCACAAGATCCACAGCTGCAGAGTATAAGTAATGCTTCGTGTCCTCCAGAAGGACTGTGGGGTTCCTGGGTGCTGGCTGTTACTTGAAGAAGCAATTGAGGAAGGACAGAGCCCTAAGTGTTCAGCTGAATCGCTAGGACAAAGCAGTTTGTATGATCAACCGAGCACTTGATTTTAATGTTAGAGAGGTACTCTATGACATTAGTGCCAGAGCACTGGAGTACCCAAAACTTCTGGGCAGCTTCTTGTCAGACCTGTACTGAATGGACTATGGAAGCTAGAAATGGCAGGAGAGAGCTTGTGAATATCATGCATGTAACTATCAAACATATTAGCTCACTGTTGCTGTCCATCGGAGAATGTCCTTCCACAAGAAGGTTTCTGCTGGGAATTTCTCCTTAAGTTGCTTTTCAACAGCTTCTGGCGTGATAAGCTGCAGGTCATTCATGAATGCAGCTAAGATGTCTGCTGTGCCCCCAGACCCTGCTAAGATAAGCCAGGGAGCAGAATTTTCCAAACCGCTGCAAATTCTCTGTAGTTTAAAAAGTACATTTTTAGAATTCATATATGGAAGGAAAGTGTTATTCAAAAGAAGGATTTCTTGCAGACTAGGAATAAATGTGTACCTAAACTGGATTCATTATGGAGTCAGTCCAGACTCTTCTAAGCTATTAGGATTTTTCTGGTTCTGTGGTGGGCTGTCCATGTACAAGCTCCTGACTGAGTAGTTAAGCAACCTGATTTTGACAAACAATGCATAAAGCTTCTTTGTCCCTCATTTCCACCCAGCTCCCTGCAGCTTGTATTTCAGCGCAATCAAGTGCAAGAGGAGCACTACACAGAAGCTCCCAGCAGGCTCTTCTGGCTGCTAAAGCTGGCGATACATTCTGTAAATCAGGAATTTGCCTGTGGGAATACAACTTTGGGCCACAGGAAAAAAATCACTGAAGCATAGCAACTACAAGAGTTAAAGGCTGCTAATTCTGTTACTTATGCAATTAGAATGAGTCAGGCAGGTTGTTGAGAGACAAAAGCAGAGGCCATTGCATCATAATTGCAACAATGACTATTTGCTGCTGATCTACTTCTTACTCTAGATTTATGCAAGAAGCTAATGAGTCTCTAAGAATCTAACTATTGATTCACTCTTGTGTAGGGGTGGGGTTTTTTAGTTTAGTTTTTTCATATATATTTTTTTAACAACAGTTGTAATCCCTAGTATGTATTATCCAATTTGTATTTAAGAAATTGATATTCTAAAAAATCACAATCAGTTATTCATTCCCAGCACATGTAAATTTAGGGCAGCTCCAAACAGTCACATTTACTCTCCGAGTCTCTTTGTTCCCTAAAACTTTGAAAAGAGGATTTATACATTGTGATATGTGATTTTTCAACACCCAGGACATAGAGAAAACTGCCATATTTAGCTTCTAGAAGGAAAGCTCAAGAGGTGACATAATCCTAGTTTAAACAGTGAGATTTCTGGTAGTAGTGTGTGCTTTATACCAGCTGACAAAGATATGACAAGACTAGAAAACATCACTAGAAATGAGTCATTGTTCTGAAAGAGGTTGCCAGCTTGTGTCATAGAGTCTCACCACTTGGAAACTTTAAGTTATGGTTAAATGTCTCCATAAAGATACTGTAGAGTATTCCTTTTCATCTGAGAGTATTATTTAAAAAATGCTGTGTGAACATACATAGTAGCAAAATAAAATACCAGTAAAACTAAAACAGAAATAAAAAACTATTTCCTAGTTAACAGGTTCTTCAAGGTGTAGAACTACTCAGGAAAAAAGCAAAACATCCTCTGCTGAAGAAGGTATGGGTTTATTAGCAGACAACTATCCAGTCTTCTATCCTCTAATGTATTTTTGCTCAGTGGAACTAGGACACAGTAGTTTTAAACGGCATATCTAGCAAGCCTGATCTTGTACTTCCTCTGAGCTCTGTGACAGATACAGTTGTCTCACTGTTTCTAGACAGCACTGAATGATTCATCTTTTTTTTATATATATGATCTTGAGTAATAGCAGGGCATTTCTACTTTGCTAGAATTGGAGCTGGCTCCTGCAGATTTGATTTGGTTTTGGATTCCTTCTTCCTGCTGGCAATGGAAGCTTTAATGATCAGCTGGTGCCTATTCAAAAGGAAATATTTCTCCCAAATACTGGCAAATTTACTGTTAATAGGATTCAGTTCTTAATGCTGTATAGGTGTGAATTTTGACCGACTGTAAAGTGCCAATACTTGTGTTTGTCATTCAGCAATTATTTTTTTATTGATTTTCCATCAATTATTTAGCACCAGTTAATCTATTTTTCTAAAGTTGCAAACAGCTTCTTACCTCAAGTATGCCTGGTCCTCCATTTACCAGTAAGCAAAGTACAGGGATCTCAATGCTACCCGTTCCTGTGAAATAGATGGTTTAATTTTTAAAAAGCTAGCAGCTTTCACAAAACTATTGTGTTTTTACTGACACCTTGAAAATATTTCTCCTATTATGTGCTGGTTTGGTACCTACCAGCCTGCAGAAAGCAGGCAATTGCAGAAGCAAGTGGCAAAAGAAGAGAATGACACTGTGACCTAGCAGGTAGGGTCCTAGTCTAAGATTCCGGACAAAGGCACCTTTGCCTCGGACGTCTTGCGTGATCCCTGGCAATCAATCTGCTCTGTTCTCCCCTTGGTACACCTCAGCTGCAAAAATGTGGATATTGGCACTTCTGTATGTCATACTGCTGTTGACTTTTAAAGCTATTTATTTACTGCAAAGTGATCAGATAGTGGAGTAATGCAGCTGCACTATGGTGCAAGACGAGACTGTGAGGTTTTCAGAGAGGCAGCTTCCATTATTTATGTTAAGCCACATTAGAAGTCAAAAGCTGTCAGTTTGTCCCAGGTGTTATGCATGTCTATAGCATGTGCAGGGAATTACAAGAGAGAAGCCTGATAAAAGGAAGAGGCTAACTATGGAGACCAGGTAGGTGAGATGAGTCAGACACAAATTGATAGAAATCATATACTCTTTGTTACTGTGCTTAAACAGTTTAAAATTTCATTCAGCACAGCTTAATGTGGTGATTATTAATAATGTTAATAACATAATCTTATGAATTTAAAATAAATCAATTTAAATTATATATTTAACATGTCATGGCAGCAAGGGAAGAAATCTTGTAGGCTTCTCTGTCTTTAGTCATCCACCCACTTGTTTCTAGATGGTTTATACTGTAAATGCTGAACTCTGTAATACAAAGGTGAATTAGATTGGCCTAAAAGAGCTCAATCAAAACACTAGCATCATGAGATGAATACCTCTTCCAGTTGGAAGATAAAAGGCACTTGATTCAAACAATTCTTTTATGTTTCCCTTTGTAGGACTCCCAGAGCAGTGTACATATCTTCACTTGTTATGTGTGGATCTGTAGAGGGATTACTACAGAGATAAGGTAGAACTGAGCTGTAGCCAGGACATAATTGGCAAGTAACTTCATTTGTTTTAGTAAATGAGAGAGCGTAGCTATACCCCTATAAGGTGATAAGTTTGAAGAGTGACCTCTGTGACTACAGGTTCCACAAGATATGTTTATGGCTTCAAATATTCTTCATTTACCATAGATTTAGATAAAATTTAGCTGGAGAAGGGGTGGATTGTGTGTGTGATTCTGACTTTATGCTGGGAAGGTGGGAAGTCCTTAACTGGAAAGAATATTCAGCATATAAAAAAATTCCTCTGACTAATTTATAGGTATTTTTTAAAACAGGGAGATTCTGCATGACCTTATTAAAGTGTTTTACTTCAGTAAAGTCACATAGCTTTGCTCGGCTGGAATATAAATGAGCTTAAATTAATTACATTGGCTTTGTTTATAGAAGATATCACTGAATTCAGCGTGTTCCAGTGAAATGTTTGTTTCATGAATCAACATTTTTTTTTGTTGGAAAATTGTTCCACTGAGATTTGTTCAATCAGATTTGGTTTGCAAGCAGAAAGAGACTACTTTCTAAGTCTCAGCACTGCAACCTCAGACTACCATTACAGGCCACCTGTGGTCTTTCCTATCCAAGTCACCAGATAAGCATTCTTTGGGTGTATTCATGCTCTCAGGTACATCTGTGCAACCATACGATGGGCTATGTAATTGAATATTCCATTGATGCTTACAAGTGCGAATAAGTGAGCTCTCCCTTCTGTTTCTGCTGTGCTAGCACTGCAGGTATTACAGAAACAAAGGGAAGGTAGAAGTAATTGTATTAGCACTACAACTGAATTATTTTCTCAAATAGCAATAGGAGGCCTGCCCAATACTCAGGTCTCATTATAAACAAAGGTCACATAGACTTAGATGGCCATTACATAAACATTGTTTACCCAGGATAAGATTTTATCCTGAAATAAATATGGCTTAAAATATTTCAGAGGGCCTTGGAATAAGTCTTTTCTTCCACTGTGGGAGCAATTCAAGACCCTCTGTGTGAGAGAGGATAAAAGTATACAACAATGAACATCCATCTCTTGGACACACTGGTTAAGGCACTTAAAGCTGGATTTATTTTCCATTTGTTGTGTTTTTAGGCAATTTGAGCTATGCTTTGAAGATCAACTTTGAGCTATGTTTAAGGAGATGTGATAAAAGTCAGGATTTTTTGTTCAAAGAGCAGCTTTCTCAACTTCAGAAGTCACCTTAGTTCTGCCTCTTAAATAATGGCAAATGCGTTTACTTGATCTTGCATATGTAGATGATTGTATAATTTGAGACTTGGACTTGCCTTTGATAAGGCTGGGGCCCACAGAAATCACTGTAATATCAGTATAATTCAAGTTAGCATGCCTATATAAAGTCTACTTACCACCGTATCCAGTACGCTGTTGTGAAATATGCTTTTCCAAGGTGAGACGTAGCTTAGTGGTTCCATCTGGCTCGTCTGGTGTTACGTGGTCCACCAAAATAAAATGGGAATGGTTGTGATCCAGGGAATACAGTGGGCCTTGGATATTATCATCTGATTCGTAGTGTACAAGACATTCACTCTAGAAAGAGGAAGAGAGATGTTAGTGTTTGCTACAAAACTCAGCCCATGTTTTCCTGTGCTTCATCTCCATTTTTGTGTTGTCTGTTCCTTGATACAGCACACCACATTTGAGAAACTTTTTTGAAAATCTCTGAAGTTTCCTTCTTGAGCTCTGAAAAATATAGCACCATCAGTCATCACTTCTGGAATGCAGGCATTCATTCAGAGGTTTTGGAAATGTTTGTTGGACAAATGGAAAGGGGCCATGAGACCAGATACTTGTGGATGGAGTTGTAACGTCTCCGAGGGCTAAAATCTTGGCGAATATAAACAGGGGCAAACCTATTATTACAGTAGCATTTTGTCCACACTTAGCCCAGTAGATAAGTTTGACTGCTATATGGTCCATATCAATTTAAATGCAGCTTTTTTTAATTGACAGCGTTATATGAGATCTAATGGTTATTCTCAGTTTGGAAATTGCATTCTAAAAAGTGAGTGACAGGCAGAATTTAGAAATTGAAATCTTATCTTTTATTTTGGGTGAAGGGTATTATGTCTTGAAATTACTTATTAATTAATTTTTGCATTAAAAATTGTCTGGGTAAAATAGAACCCATGTTACAGTCTTCTGTTCTAAGGACTGTACTACCTCTGATCTTCCATGCACACACTTTTTCCAAGCTCCCCTTCCTTCATAAATTCTTTCCCACTGTTGCACATCCACTTTGATATACCATTCCTAGCTGCAAGACAGGCTGTAAATGCCTGGTTATTCTTCTTTTTCATCTTCATAACCACTGTCCTGTTTCAAGTAAGTCAGATTAAAACAATTGTCTAAAATCTGCATATCCTTCTATCATGCCCCTTTTTCATCCCCTGCAGCCTTTGAGTTGATGAACAAAACTCAGACTGTCAGCTTGGCTATTGTGCCTGTGTATTGCATTTTCCTACCGCTAATTTTGTGGACACAGATGTTAAAGCCTTTCTAGACATAGCAGTGTAACTATGCAAGTCCCTTAGTTGTCATTAAGGTATGGCAGAGAGATTTATGTTCTGTTTTTTAAGATCCAGATCTTATGTAGAGCCTTTCTTAATATCAATTTTTGGCAGTGTCTTCTAGGAAGAGCAGGTGCCCGGTTGAATCCTGGGGAAAGTCCAACCCAGGGATTCTCCAGGTTCTTCTCCACAGACAAGGCTAAGACTGATATTGAAGAATCAGTGAACATACTACTAGTGCATAAAAAAATTAAGTGACTGTCCTGGTTTCAGCTGAGATAGAGTTAATTTTCTTCCTAGTAGCTGCTGTGTTTTCTATTTAGTATGACAATCGTGTTGATAACACATATTGGTTTAGTTGTTGCTAAGTGATGCTTATATTAAATCAGGGACCCTTTCAGCTTCTTATAGGAACTGAGAGGCAGCATAGACAGGACACGCTGGCAAAAGGAATATTCCATATAATAGATGTCACGCTGAGTGTATAAATGGGAGTTGGCCGGGGAGGCAGGAATCCACATCCACTGCTTGGGACGGGTTGGGCAATTGATCTTCTGGTAGCGAGCAATTGTATTGCATATCTCATTTTGTATATTCTTTTATCATTAACGTTACTATTATTCTCTCTTCCATTAGTGTTCTATTAAACTGTCTTTATCTCAACCCAGGAGGTGGTTTTTTTTTCTGATTCTCCTCCCCTATCCCACAGGGAGGTGGGGGGAGCAAGTGAACAGCTGCGTGGTCCTGGTTGCCAGTTAGGGTTAAATCACGATGATAACCCAGAGGACAAGCTCCTTCACGCTGTGGGTAGAAGAGTTGAGCGTGCTGCACAGCATGCCCCTAAGTGCCTTTCTGAAATGAAGTTGCATACAGTCAAACTGGAGAAGAGAAATCTCCTTCAAGGTGAAAAAGACCATAACCAGGCATGTTGCTGTGGCTTCTTTCCCTGTCAGCAGCTCCAGGAACAGTAGGAACATCAGAGGCTGTTCCAGGAAAAAAAAAGCAGTAAGTTCGTATGTACTTTCCAACAGCAAGTGCCACAAATTTGTTTTACCTCCTCCTCACTGTCTCTCATTTGTTGGGGAAAGCTTCTTGACACAACTAATTTGCCTTCAAATTTTGTTTTGACAGAGGGCGTGCCTATATTTTGCTGCCATGTAACGTCAAGCCTTCTTGCCAAAGATCTGGCCTTTGATTAGGACCCAGAGGCACAACAACCAATTGAAAAAGTCCCTCAGGGATTTTCCTATTTATTCTCTAAAAATGTGGAAGTGATGTTTAAAGCATACAATTAACACAAGAGACATGGGGGGATCCACTGATTTCAGGGCTTGTTTTTCTCTTTGCTAGTGTAGATTGTTAGCTCTATTTTGTACAACAAGCTGCCTGTGTTAGTGCCAAGTATAAAGAGAACTAGGTTTAGATCAACATCCTTGTCTATAGTTCCTTTGTCTTAAAGTTACTGACTAAAATCCAGAATGTCTTTGGGTGGAAGCAGTGCCAAAAGTCACAGGGTTAGGAACACGCCATGTGAAATATGCCTTGACAAAGAATTTGGGCTTTAGATAAGGCGGAGAAAATCTAACGCAATAAAAAGGCCAGTGCACTTGTTTTGCAGCTGCTGGTTGGGAAAGATACAGATGCACTTTGATCCCTTAGCCTGGGAGGGGGTCCAAAGCGACCCAAGTCACCAAAGCGACTTTTATGAACAAAATTCACAAATACAATAAACCAAATTCTTTCCTCTGAGGTCCTTTTGGGCCAGTTCAGCCACACAAATAGGTTAAAGTCTTCCAGCTAAGGAGTCCCACCTGGTAGAACACACGGGTAGCTGTCCTTGGCAAAAAGGATAGGAAAAGGGGAAGCCCAATGTCAATAAATTGCTAGCTGGTACTTGCTAGCCTACCTGAGAGAAGAACCAGGTGTGAGTTCAATGGGCTGGGTTTGTCGTTTGTTTCTTAGCTTCTGCAGGGGAGTAAAATAGCACGGAGGAATTGTCATTACACAATTACTTTATTGTGATGAGTTTCCTTATGACAGACTGTATATCCGGTGGCAAGAAGGTCATGCTGTAATTTTTTTTCCTCCACCTCCAGGTCAATTCAGCACCAAGTTGCCTTGATGCTTTCAGCAAGTTTTGTTGGATGAGGTTTTTAATTTGTGGGGATTTTTTGGTTTGTTGGTTGGTTTTCTTTCCCCAATAACTTTGATTGCTTTGACCTCAATTGTGAAGTCCCTGGAGCTCCCAATAACGAGACGTAATCCTGCATGGCCGGAGTTTTTGGCTTGCTGTGTTAAGCAACTTTTTGCATATTAGACACCAATTCAGTGACCACTTAGGAAAATTTGGTTTTGAAATATTTATGCCTTGTGTTCCAAGAAAACAGTATTTGTGAAATAGCATGGAGTAAGTGCTTCTGCAGTAAGTGGACAAGGGAAAAAGTATTAAAAGTAACTTATGAGGTGTGATATTTTTTATTTTAATTCCCCCCCAGCCGTTCATCCTTAGCTCTGGTCGCTGAGCTAATGACTAATGCTGTCACCTGCTGGATGTTCGCAGAATTGCTGCCAAGTGCACTGAGTGCACAGGGCACAGAATCATTAGGGTCTAACAATTCTTCCTGCTCTTTATTTCTGTTTTCCCTCAAAACACACTTTAAATTCCACTTTTGTTTTTAAATTAGATCAACTTTGTTCTGCCTCCTACTTCTGCATTTTGTAAAGGTGCAGCTTACTTCTGAACAATCAGGTACCACAAGTAGAATAAGTGAAAAATACCTTTGTGTTGTCCAGAATTTCTCTGTGCTGAGTTTTTCTGAGTGAAGTTATTCCTATGGCAATCACTCTTACTTTGGATGAAGTGCTAGCCAGTGCATGATCTCGGACTGCTTGCACTAAATGTCTTGTTATTCCTACACGTAAAGCACTGGTAAAAATCCAGGCACCTGAAATTATTTTTAAAAAATAGTTAGATAATGTCTTTTTAATTGAACACGTTTGTGTGTCAAGTAACGTTACCTGCAGTACTGGATTTAAGGGTTTTTTTTAGATAGATAAACTGTAGACAGGTCTTGATGGACTGTAACTTTTAGAATTAAAATAAATATAAAGTATGTAAGACTTCAATAAGGAAAACAAGAAGAAATTATATGCCCAAGCAAAGGTGCTTCACATATCATATGATGCAATGTTGCCATTCTTACTCTGATGTCAGTAGGCCCATCAAGAATGCTGTGTCCAGTCTAGAGTCACTTACTGTCTAAATTTGAGCAGAAACATCACTATACCAAGCAGGTCTGACTGTTGCATGAGGAAGAGCAAAGGAATGGGGTGGAGGAAGTGGTTGGCTTGAACTGAGGACTAAACAGCCCCATGCATTCTAAACTAAACAGAACTAAACAGAAGAGTTTGGGCATAACCAGCTTAATCTGGGATTTTTTCTCTTGTTCTTGGTTGGAGAGTGAAATCTTCGGGAGAGTAGGATTTAGAGCACCATTGTTATGGTGATGAGGAATTTGAAGAACCCTAGGTAAACACCGAACTAGATAACATACACTGTCCAGTCTTAAGTATGGAAGGCCGCTGGAAATAGAGAATATCTGTGTGCTACGGAAGTTTCAAGAAGAGCTTTGGTACCAGACTCTTTCATTACAAAAAGCAAAACTGTTACAATCTTGTCTGGAGCAGCGGAGCTAAGCCAAGAGTTTGCTGTGAAATGTTTACAGGTATACAGATATTTTAACTTCATTTTGCAGGTATTTTCATAAAGTTATGGGGAAAAAATGTCCTCTTAAATGAAAGCCACTTCCATGCGTGTTCCGAGATACTGATTTGTTTGGGTTTGTTTTTAAATGCTTTTCACTACTCTTGTCATTCTGGCAGGGAGAAACTGAGCTGACTTATTTTATTGTTGGGTATTACCAGGTTCTTTTTGTTTAAACTTGAGTCTAATCATAGGCTCTTTTACCTACAACATCTGTTCAACTCTTAGATCTGAAGAAAACAATCTTAAAAAAAAAAAACAAACTATTGTAACATTATTTTGACTGGTAGCTAAAAAAGTGAGAGAAAACAAGAATTCTTATTTTTGACCTAAATTCACTTCTGTTGAAGTCAAATGGCTATGCTGTCTGAAGAATTATTTTGCTATTAGCACCGAAGAGGGACAATGTATTTGGTCCCATCTCATTCTGCCTTTCTGATGTCATCTCCGAGGGAATAATGTCAGAAAATTTTACATTTCAGGAATGGTTGCTTAGAGTAATTTGTTTTGAAATAACTTATTTTTGCTGTTTCTAATACAGGTTGTAGGTTACATTCAGCAAAGCCTTGAACTCCCAAAAATAACCATATGAGCAGTTCCATTTACATTAAAAGATCACCAGATGCTAGGTGTGAGAATCCAGCAGGAATATAAATTCCTCCTCTAAAGCATAAAGCACTAACCTGTGCTTTGAGCTGCTTTTATAAGTCCTTTTTTTAAGGTGTCCCGTAGCCAAGGCTTCATCTGGAAATTTTCTTCTTCCCCTACTAAGGAGACAACCAAATTGGGAGCAGGTAGCTTCCATTTGTTGAGCATAACTTCGAATATAATTCCAGGATGAATGGTACTTGGGACCTTAATAAACTTCAAGAAACAAAACAACCAAAAAAAAGCAGTGAATAACAATGGGACAGTAGAATACAGTAGAGATATTGTTCATGGTGAACGCAGAGGGACATGTATCACCAACTTGTTCATTTGAGAAAAAAAATTTTGAGCAAGACCTATTGAAAACTAAATATTAGGATGAATTTAGCTGGCTTCTGTACAATTGTACTCTCACTAATTGGTTCAGTTCCATGGGTTACTTCTCTGTTGCAGACTGACATATCTCTCTCCTTCAATGATGCAATTCCTCTTGAACTGCCTTCAGTTCCGTGGCAGTCTAGCAAAGCCAACAAATTTATTGGAGATTTCTTGTTTCTGCACTAGCTGAAATATTTGCCTGATTCCATGTCTGTTTTTCAAGGACGTGTTACATGAATTTATCACCTCTTCCTGCTCTGTATAATTTTGGTTTTGCGCTTAAGACTTTACAATCAAACAAAAGGCAGATTTCTGATCCTAGGAATTCCTTCTGCTCTAACACTAATGTATGTAAGGGACTAGTGAGGAGGTGGGTCTGTCCTTGTACATCCTTCTCTGTATATCAGCAGAACAGAAAGAGAGAACTTCAAGAAGAGTCTTGAAACAGCTCAAAAGTATGCTTAAGATGTTGCCATAGTGATTAATTTTTGGCAGAAAGAGGTTAAAATGGTTACAACAGGGAAATGATGCAAAATGAAGGAAGATGGGCATATGACTTTTTTTTTAAAGGAAAAAGTGATCTACTGTAGAAGGTCAGTGCAAGTCAAGCGATTGATTTCTGTATATTAGTGGACCTTATTTTAAATCACATTCATGTTCAGGAAAGTATAGTCCCTACTTTGAGTACAACGTGGTGCCTCATGCTGTGGCACATTGACCCTCACTATTACAGCTTCTGTATTTAATACTAAGAAGTAACAGCCAAACAAAGCAACAGTGTTAAAGGGTTAAAACTACTCAGTGCTGTACCTTTCCACGTTTCTTCCCAGAAGCTGTGAAGTCTATTTCTCCTATGCAGTATGGTAGTTCTCTTTTGAAAGCTTCCTCCTTGTCACTGCTGCAGAACTTGGCTTCCATTTCCTCCATTGAATTTGTAAGGTGGTCACCAGTGGACCAAAGTGTTCACTGAAGATGACAGAAGCTATTTAAACTGGAGAGGCCATAAAATCCATTAATTTGCATGTAGCTGAGTTTTTAGTCAAATATTTTACTATTATGCCTATAAAGTAAATCTAAAATTGGAGGTGTTTGTGCCAAATGGTGGACATTATATACAGGAGGAGACAGATTCCACACCAAAGCTGTGTAACTTAAGTTGTAAAAAGGCATGAAGGAGTAAGGTGCTCTTGACTCTTATTGAGCAGACAGAAAGCTGAGTTGCAAGGTGGAAGATCCTGCAATTTGTGCGAAGTCATGTGGGATGTCTCAGAGCCCAAAGGTGGCCCTAATTCTGCGAAAGAGGAAGAGGAACCTCAGCTGCTATTGCAAGCAAGAACAGAGCCGTGTCAGTGACCGAGTCACAGTTTCTTGATGTTGTTATGCATCATGCTACTATGACTTACGTTATCCAGCATGAGCTCTAAATAAGTAAGCGATGACATTGTAGTCATCTGAAGATACTTTAGGAGAGGTTTACTTTCTGTTTGCTGTAGGAAATTCATAAGCCAAAGTATTTAAGGCCAGGCTGTACTCAACAAGAACACGCAGTTCAAAAAGGCAGGTGGTTTTCTCTATACGTGGCTACAGGAATGACGCCGAGTAATCTGTCCTAGAGCAAAGGTCATATAACAAGACTTGTTCTTCTGCATTGCATGAGACACTGAAAAGGTGTCTGCTTGCTTTTGCTGTGTTGCAGTTCGACTGAACTGATATAAATAGATTAATTTGAAAAATACACAATTTCAACTTGTGTGCCTTGTTTTGTTTCTTTTCAAAAACAAAAGCAATGAAACAGCTCTCTCCCCTCTGACACCTTCTGAATATTCAAGGACATATTTACGCCTTAAAAAAATCCTTGTGATAGTAAGCCAGCAATAGTAATCAACCCTGTATTAATCTTTTATTTTCTAGGCCAAAAGAACTAGCAATTCTCTTGTGGGTCTATTAGAATGCTCCAGTAGAGGGAGCAAGCCCTCCAGCTGTTCCCTTGAGCTGGGAAGTCTCTTACGAGTCTGTATCCCGGCTGCTTCACCACTGCTGGCTCTGCATTTTCTTTTCTTTTCTTTTCTTTTTTTTTTTTTTGGTGACAGTTTATTTTAAGTATTACTTCATCTTTCCATCCTATTCTTATACCACTTCTTCAGCATCCCTGCAGGCCAATATCTGTGATGGGATACAGAGCTAAATAGAATTTGTTATGACCTTCTACAGCTGTTCCTCTGTTGATATTCCAAGCCAGAAAGTCTTCCAGCATCAAAAGCAGAAAAGTGGTACTGACAGAATGGCAAAACAAGTCCAAAACTTATGCAGGATTCTGAATGGTATCCATGCAAGAATATAGTGTAGCCCTATATGGAGCTGAGAATCTATACTGGATGAGATCCTGGACTATTATGGGATTATATTTCCTAAGTTTCTGCATGCAGCTTTTAGGAGCTTTTAGAGACAAAGCCAATGAGCAATGCCAAGTACCTTACTTCTGGTTTTGTGATTGTTTGTACTGAGATTTGATATTTTGATATTTTTTCTTGCTTTATCTTCTCTCTGTTGCTTGCTTCCAATAAATCAATATTGTGACTTTCAGTACGATTGCAGTGATGTACAGGTGCAAATGTTCCATGTCAGTGCAGTGTTCCACCCAATGGTGCTAATGGAGCAAGAAAATGTCACTTTGGTATTTAAAGGGAGGGGGGAAGAAGATTTTAAAGCCTGCTCTACAGATGCTGTAAAAATGAAAAAAAAACCAAATGAACCAAAACATAAAAACTGCCACAAAACCAAGAGTTCCTTATATTATGAATGTTGCAAAATCACCAGAGAAAATCCTGCTGCATACAATTTGCAGATGTGATTCTCAGGCACAAAGGCTGCATGCATTAGGATGTTTCCTTACCTTCCTCTATAGCTGTCTCAGCTCCTGCAGTGTAACCCCTTGCTGTTACAGGCAGTACTGCAGAACGCTGCGTGGGTCTGCTCAAGTACTGCACATCGCCTCGCCACTGCTTTGCACTGCAGTGGAGCTTTGCTACCTACCGTTCAGTTGGCACACAGACTGCATTGTGTCCCTAATGTTTGAATATTTCAGATATATTCAAATGTTTGGATGCTTCAGAAGAGGATGTATTAAGCTCTTTTATTTCTTCCTGGAGTGCTAAGGCTTGTGTTCTTAAAAAGCATGTGGATATCTCAACCAATGTCTTCTAACAAGCAAAGTAAGCATGTATTAACAACATACATAATATAATTGCCATTTTTTGGAGTGCCTTTCTCCTGGGTTTAGTTCAGTCTTGTTCTGCTTAGTTGTAGCTTTCACGTAAGTCTCTAGTGGTTTCTGGGGCTATTGATTTGGGACGTCAGGATGTACTAGATTGCAACTGTGTCAGGTCACAATAATTGGGTCAAATCTTTGTGGTTAAAGTCATGCCATACTGCTGCAGTCAGCTTAGCTACGGTCAGCTTACATCGCTGTAACATCATAGATTATTGTTTAATTGCAAGTGTCTGGAATAAGTCCACGCCTGGGGAAAGAATAGGCAGAGAGCCAGAAAGAGGTGCATGGTCTGAGCGCTTTTTGGATGAGAGTGAGTTAGGGAGGAAAGCAGAGAAAAAGGCTGTAAACACAGCTGGATGAAAAAACAATAGGGGATGACCAGTACTTCATAATTTTCTCCTTTTCCATATACTATTGCCTGTGAATTTTTTTAGAAAATTCCTACTTTTTTTTCTACTAATATTTAAATTTTTTTCCCTTCCATCATCTGTGAGAATGACATTGTATTAAATTTGATGAAAAGATTACTTAAAGACAAGCAATCAGAAATACTTAAGGGGGGGAAGACACAAAAATCTTGTCTGCCCCAATCTGTGCATTCATGTTTGAAATTTTGTGTATATGTGCGTATATTGAGAAATCTTTCTTTAGTTCTGGTTCAGACTTAAGTAGTTTTTTTTCTATCTAGGTTGCTGCTACATAGTAAAGTTTGTAGGTCAAATTCTGTCCTAGATGTTCCCATTGACTATAAATACAAACATCTATGGAAAGAATGTACCTCTAATGATTACCAGATTTGAAATATAACCTAGAAAACTATTTCTAACTAGCAAAGCAAGTTAAGACAACTATGAGGAAAAGACAATTACCAGTTCCACCTACATCTGGAAATGTAAGTCAATGTCATTTACATTAGGGATGGCCTGATTAAATCATTCCAGGTGTCAGCCAGTCTCATGAATCATTATTTCTTTAACCTTGTAAATGGGAGCTGTTAGAATTGTACCATTGTACAACCAGTGCTTGTGACACTGGAGTTTTCAGGTCCTAATGCTGTTTAGTTCTTCATTTTGGATGGTCCTAACTTCTTATTTGGGCATTCTAGAATTGTGGGATGTAGGACATTGGCAGGAAGGTATAACTTCAGAGGAACAGTTGTGATGGCCATAGGGAACATCTGTAAGGGGGATCCCTGCAGAGATTCTTTCCTGAACAATTTATCCAGAAAAAGCGATGACATCAGAACCACAGAGAAACATTTTGACACCTATGTACATCCCTTCCTGGATTGTTCCCTCTCCTGGCCCTGCTGCCTCACTCCTCCTCTGCTGTGCCTTTTCTCCTCAGCCTTCTTTTCCCCTATAGTGTCTCTCGCTGTATCCCCCAGCTTTCCACAGGCTCTTTCCAGCTATTGTCACTGCCACTTAGCCCACTGCAAACATGCAGCTCTTCTTCCATGTGTGGTAACAAACGACAGATGGGTGACAAAAATGTGGGTCCATTTCATCCTTCCTTTAGATTTTTACCAGGGTTAGGCTGTGTACGTGGAAGGAAGAGAGGTCAAATTTGAGCCCTTCTAACATATCTTGTGAAAATGGGCCCAGTCAAGGGATGGCTTGACCTCAATTGTTTTCTTCAAGGGTAATGGTTCAATTAAGAGAGTAGGTGTATAGTAGTCATTAGCTCCCAGGACTTGGCAGTAGTAAGAATTCTCCTTCATACTAGAACACTGATCAGCAGGTTGGGTCACACCCTGACTTTTAATAACTATCAGATTCCTCCACCCACTCAAGGAGTACATTTGACTATGGAGGTGAAATGATTAAATATCGTAATACAGTCGGCCCAGTATAGTTGACGTTAAATCAGCCTCCCCTTAGCTTCAGTGACAGGTGGAGCAAATCCATTGATTTATAAACTTTGAAGGAAGCTTTCATGGGAAGCAAAAGAAACCTGCACCAACTACCGTGCCCTTACTGAGCTAGCAATCCTGACCAAAAGAGAGATTTAACTATTGGTCACAAAAATAGAGGGCTCACAGTAATGATGCAAGTGTATAGTAGGGAGAAACTGTGAGAGAGACAAATATGGTGAACTTTGCTTGAGCAGGAACAACCAGCTTCAATCAGAAACAATTGGCTAAATTGCAGTCCTCTTGGAGAGGACAGGGCTACAGGCAGAGCAAGCATAAGTGAGCAATGCTATGCTGTTCTTGCAAGAGAGAAATGCTTTGTAGGACAGTATAAACACGACAGCCTGTGTGAAGTCCCTCAGCTGTTTGTCAGAACAGCTTTAGCTGCAATATTCTATTTGGGTTTGGGTGCCAGGTTTCAAGGGAATTATGGACCAGCCAGAGAAGGTTTGGGCAGGAGCAACAACAAGGACAGAGGCCTTGCGCTGAGAGAGAAGGAGAGCTTAAGCAAATTAGAATTGTGCAACCAAAAGCAGAGAAGACTGCAGGAAGGGAAAGGAAAATGTAATAGCTTATCAGTGGAAAAAGATGATAGGAAAGATGTGTTCTTTATATTTGTGGCTAGGACAGCAAGTAACAGGCTCCAGGGAAGAAAGGTAACAAGGCTACTCAGGGATATAATATTAATCACACTCAGAGCAATACTTCCTTGGAAAGAATGAAACCCTTATACCACTGGTTAGGGAGCACGTAAAGCAACCGGGCTGCAGTCCTCAATTGTGATGGAGACTGTATATTGTGACCCAAAGAATTTGACCTTAACCTGCATGCTATCGCAATCCTGAGGGCTGGATATGCATCTGCAGCTCTGATCCTCAAGATATAGATAAGCTTATGTAACTTCACGAATGCAAATGCTCCTACTGACTTGAGTGCAAGTGCTCACTCAAGGAAAATTACATCAGTGAGTTTACTGGGCCAGTGCCAGCAACAGTGTAATGGAATTATTTGCTTCCAATAGTAGCCACGTTTTCATTCCTGTTTTGAATTAAAACATAATAAATACAAAGAACAAAGCAGACACAGGGAATCAGAATAATAATTTAAAAAAACAAGAGAGAAGTGAAAGGCAGAGTAAAGACTGCAAAATTCATACTCAGTTTCAGCATTTGCTCCAAAGATGAGTTGGAGGGGACTCTAACTGATGAGTATGTTTCAGTATGGAGAAACAAAACCAGTTTAATCGAGGGTAAATGCAATAGAGAAGGGGAGGTATGGGAAAGCATTAATTAGAATCCAGGAAGGGAAAAATATCTAACCCTGCCATGGGAATATAAACATAAGATGTGAGACAAAAAGAAGTATTTGTTAGGGAAAATGGATGCTTATGTATCCATGTGAGAGACTAATGTATATACATTTATGTGCAATTACACACATTATCTTACTTATATTTCTGTTGCAGCTTTGGAAAATGTTTGTTAGGAATTAGCACATTGAAATTCTGGTAATGATGCATGAAACTTTTCTGCATCACAGCCGAATGACAAAGCAGAATAATCTGCCATGATTGCCAAGGAATTGCTAAATAAAGCATAAGGATCTAGGGATGGTGAAATACACCAGCAGAAATCATGGCCAGCAGTCCTGCATAGGGCTTTGTCATAGCTGTAGCAAATAAATCTTTGAGAATTGCACAAATAGAAAAAGGGAACAATAGAAAAGTGACTGTCATGACAAGTGCAACTTGAACTGTAGTACCCTACGCTTCTCTCATGTTCAGGCAGGAGGGCTAAGAAAAGTCATTAACTGCCAGAGATGAGAGCTGTAGGGGTGCAACAAGTACACAGCAAATAACCTATGGGAAGGTTTCTCCATACTTTGACTATGACAGAATCTAGTTGAGGTTGACAGCAACCTTGGGATAACCAGAGGTTTTATGAGTTGGCAGTTATGGGCCCAGACAGGGGCAAACATAAATAGAAACAAAGGACTTGAAGCAAAATCAAGCAAGGAAGTGAAGCATACAAGTAGCCTGGTAAAAGAGAAGTTTGGGTTAAGTTTTCAGATATATTTATGTGAATTGGCCCCACTAGAAGCTTTCAAAAACATCAGTGTTGTCAGTTTCCCTTCTAGAACAGCAGTTGTTATAGAATATTATTTCAAGTAATTCCTCTTTACTGCATCTACGCATAATCAATAATAAGAACAAAAATGTCATAGGAGGAAAAAATTATTTAAAAAAAAACCATCAGCAACAGCAAGCTATAAGAAGATGTGTGGGAAGACAATCTTGTAACTGAACAACTGTAGGTTTTATTTTAATGTTTCTGGGCTATGCCTCTGGAGCCTGATCCTTCCTGTAATTGCCAGGAAAATTGCAAGGCAAATCAAGTGTTTGCAGGAGTCTTCCCATTAGTTTCTAGGAGAGCATATTGTGCTTTGGTTTGGATAGGGTCAGCACCAAGCCTTTAACAAATGAATTTGCAAAATGCTAATGCAAATATAGGTACTTTGTCTTTTTTGTTTCCGTCTTCATCTGCTTAACACAGGAAAGAGCACCAGAGGCTATTTGAATAATGTACCTTTAGTGAGTTTGCAGAAATTTGCATACGGATGTCAGCCAGTGAATTTAATAGAAGTGGATTTATTCTGGGGAGAAAACCTGAGAGGGTGGTGAGGTGATAAAAGGGAAATGTAGACATCAGGGAAGTAAACAATGGAGGGAGCAGATGGAACAGATGAGAGAAACCACACAGCAACACTGCTCGATTGAAATAAAGGAATTGGCTGTGTTTACATAGCACATTGTATATGGTGTGGAGGGGGAGGCTGACACTAGCTTCAAATATTCCTGGACCTTCACTGCTGTTCCCACAGCATGGCATGCCACTTTGAAGCTGTGCCAGCACAACTCTTTGTGTGGCCTCACAGTGAACCAGACTGAGTTCACTTTAAAAGAGCTCATTTTTCTCAGGTCATTTTTCAGCAAAATCAGTTCACTGATGTGCTATACAGCATGACACACAAACTCCTGAAAATAAAATATTGCGAAACCACAGCCATAGTTCATGCTGAAAGAAAATACAAGAACGTGGGAATAGTTCCAATTCAAACTGAGTCCTTTGGGAAGGGCAATGTTCAGATAAGGCAGACAAAGCCATACCCGAAAATTTTAGTTGAAGCTGGATTGTATGTGGACACTGGCAAATGACTACTATTGAAAACAAAGGACACAACAAATACTTCTGAAAGCACAAGTATTAGAAAATAAAAAGGACCACCACTTGGGAACTGGAAAGGCTTAAAATAATCTAATGTAGTTTTGCTCAGATCAGCTAGTATTTTTCATTCATTAAGATCTTAATATATCATACTTGGAGAATCTGCAAAAATTCACAAATGATTCTCTTGGTACCAACAGCTGACTTCACAAAGTTAGCCCCTAGTAGTAAGCTAAGTACCAGTCTTTACATATTCCACTTTATGAGCTATGCTAAAATAATCTTTACCTCTTTTCAAGTTTGTCATGTATATAATATTACTTTTTTTTTTTTTTTCAATTTCATGCCTGTAGCCATGCATTCTTTTCCAGAAAAGAGCAATTTCAACAGGGGGAAAAAAACCTTTCACTGTGTTTCCTTGTGGGACTGCTTTCATCATCTTCTATTTATAAGAGCTTGGCCAGTGCTTTAGGCAAATTTTGTAAGCTGGAAGAGGAAGTATATTCAAAACCAAGAATCTCTTTTGCATAAACCATATACAAAGTATATGTTGCGAATCAAGACCTTAGGAAAATAATTTAGTCTGTTTTGTTTCCTAAATATATCAGAATTTCTGACACAATTTTGAACTTAGTGCATTGTGCAAAAATGGAGTGGCAAAATTGTTCATCAACTGTTCTAAGTATTTCCCTTGATAAGATATGAATCTCTCTCTATTTTTTCCATTAACTACAAAACTGAAGTTGCATTTGGATGTGGTTGTGAATTTCAGTAACCTTTGGCTTAAGCATCTGAGTTCACTGGGCTGTGTGGCACATTTAGAAATCAGACCCACTGAATGCACTAGGGTGTATTTTTTAATTTTTTTTTTTTCCAGAAATTTGCATCTCTTTCCAGAAATTTTGCAAGCTCTGCCAACCCTAGATTTTAAATATATGCTTATTGGCCACCACAAGGAAGCCTGCCCTTTTTTTCCCCCTCTGGATAGTATTGATTTTTTTAACCCACAGTTGCAGCAAATCGGCCAATTTGCTCTTTGATTCTCTTCCTAGGGTTATTTTCAGATAGGTTCAGATGAGATCCAAATTAACAAGGAGATTAGACAACTACAAGGCACAGAAGAAAGTGTCTGAACATGGCATAAAGATGAAAATGGCTGACCTAAGGTTGTTAAGTACTGCTTTAGTGTACAGAAAAAAGAGGGATCTCATTTATTCTTATGTGTTTGGGACACTCGAGAGCATCTCTGACTGCAGGTGGAGAAGAGGCATGTGCTGGAATGGGGACTCCAAGTCTGACAAATTCACCATGTACTAAAAGCCTCTGTTGCTTCCCTGTATGCTCATGCTTTCCCTAAGTCTACAACTGTTCTGCTGGCGGGGCAATAACCAGGAGCTAAATCTTCAAACATGGTAAATTCTGTGCTTGCCAGGGTTTAACATGCTGTAGGAGAGAAATAGACTAACAGATGCTTGCCTTCACTTCATGTTTATACACATTCAAAGTGTTGCTGTTGTCATTTTTTTTCCTGCTTGCAACCTCTGTTGTTTATGGATGTGAAACTTGGAGGTGAAGGAAGGAATGAATAACAATATTTATAAAAAATCCCTGTCATCTCTAAAGGTTTGTTCCATAACAGACCAAACTGATTTGTAAATCATAGATTTAGTCTTCTCAGATGACTGTAAGAAAGCTACATGCAACAGAAGATTTCCTCTCTTAGAGTGTAAACAGTGATATTTTTTGTTTGTATTTCATCAAGGCTTGTTTAAATTTAGTCAAATCAGCCAACAAAACCATTAAGCTGCATATACCTCCTGACTACTCTAGAAATAATTCTTCAACAGCCTCTTCTGGTTGTGTTAAACTGGCTTCTGCCTCACCCAGCATAATTTGGTCCTGAAAGGAGCAATTACAGAGCAAACTTCCTATTACAAGAGATGCTTTCTCCCTCTCCCCCATCCACACCCCCACACCTCCCCCCCAATTTCTACAGTGTGTATTACAACGTTGGGAGGTTTGGGGGAGGAGGGGGTGTTCAATACCTGTAAATGCAAGGTGCTGTGATGAGAGAAAAAACAAAACAAATGAAGAAATACTACATCAATCCACTTTCTATAGATTGAACTCTACAGAGAGGTGGATAGATGCACAGTTTGAGTAAAGGTCCTGTTTTATCATAGTAGCAATGTAGCTACAGATCTCAGATACACGATGCTACGCAGGCACAAGTTTTGTAGCGGTATAATGTACCACAACTTTAATGGGATGTCTTACTGTTACACTTGCCACACGGGCAGGGTTTTTATCTAGACAATGCAATATTTAATATGTTAAAGTTAAAGGAGTGATGAATTTTATGTGTCACAAAAAGAGATTTTAAAAAGTCCCAATTACTCCAAGTAACCCATATTATCAAGATACAGAAAAATGCCCTTAGTAATTAAATAAAACTAGAAATATGCTTACACAGTGTACTTTATGCTGCTGTCACAGGTTTTCTCATGGAACCTAATAGAAGCTTAAATTGGCCACCCTGCCAAGTAAGCTTTTTATTCCAGGAAGTTAAAAGGTTACACAGTAGACACCAGATCCATGAGACATCTCCTTGTAGGTTATGCCACAGTGTGGGGCTATGCAGGAAGCAAGAGCGGAGAATAGCACTTCAGTAGTTACTATTTAGTCATGTTCGAAATTTAACAGCATTCCTTTAAATATTTCTTTCTATAAAGTTGAATCATAACATAGTTGGGGTAAAGCTTTTAGAATTACAAGAGTGTGAAGCTATCTATTGAGGATATAACAGTGCTATTTACATTTGTTTAAAAAAAGAACAAATCACATGTACATAAATAAGTAACTTCTAGCTATTTATAGAATTCAAGTGTATAAAAGATACAAGACTCTGTGAAGGTTCAAAGGGTTATTCCTAGTGCAAGCTGAAAGGTTGCCTAAATGGTGGAGAGCCCAAGAGTAGAACATTGGTGATGCCACATTGCAGAACAGGACAACAACAACTAACAGTAAGTTAACTACTATTTATGTAAGAAAATGAAAGTACTGAAGAGAAAAAAACCACTACAGAAAGTGATCTAGAATATAGGCAAAGGACAGCAACAACTAGCTCATGAAATTTCTGATACAGGAAATCCATATACTTCATTATTTAAAAGGAAGAAAGAGTAGCAATGACTGTTTTATATTGCTGCTGATTACTCACAGATGATGACGGGGAACGAAATATGCATTAAGTAATGATCTCTTCTTGGTTGAATCACAAGCTTCTCTTAAAAAACGTACTATAGTTAGTGATCCTACCTGCTGACTGTCCTTTGCAACAGGCATGACCATCCATCTGTGGGGCTGAGGTGGCCGTTGTTAACAGTGCTATTTGCTACTGCTCCCTTTTCCTATTTGGGAAGAGGAAGATGTTACCGATTAGTTACCAGACTGGTCCCTATGACAATAAAAGTAAACATTGCTAGTGTATCGACACTGATAGCTCTTTTCTGGGATGTAAATAAGTTCCATGAAACAGATAGAGATGCAAATAATAAACATTTCTTTGCAGCAGTAATGTAGAGTTATCAGAAACAGACAACCAACAGGAATGGACTTGTGAATGTGTTTTCTAAATTAACTTTTCAAATTATTGCAATATCTTGGATGTTGAGTAACTGCATCAGTACCTAATCCTTCTTTCCCTTTGAGAAGGGTCACATGCTGTCTCCAGCTACAGAAATCTTTAACAACCAGAACACATGTGTGCAGTCTAAGTGCTCTCTTAATGATTTAGGTTTCCAAACAAACACTGTCCACCTGTCTTCACTGATAACTCCTCATTTTGGTGCACAGCATGTCAGCCTTAAAAGTGAACTCATTTAAGGGATTTATTCTGTATTTAGAGTACATATGTTGCATCACTGTGTCTCCTTAGGTAACCTGTGTGGCTTTCTTGATCTATAACAGACCTCATTTGATATAAATTATTTCATCTCAGTTGACTGCTGTGAATCAAAGCTACTTTGAAAAAGTCAAAGGTATGCCCAAGCATTTAAACTTTTTCATGAACATAGTAATGTGTTTCTTCAAATATTTTTGCCCTTCACTATCAAAATATGTATGATTCCTATATGTTTGTACTGGGGCTTTGGGGTTTTTGGCATAAGTTGAGGTATGTCATAAATACTCAGTATTCTCAATACAGATTTTGCTATTTTCCTAGGCTTTAAATACACCTTTCTTCTGCAAGACTGGATTCCTTTGTGCTTCATGGAATCATTTCCAAAACTTTTAGAAAATATATCTCTGACACATCACTTGATTAGAATATAAAATGACATAAAACAATCAGATATCCAAATTCTATCTGTTCAAGAGAATAGCAGATTTTGTCTCTCTCATGATGACCTGTGTAATTATTCTGGGTTGCTTTAAGATTTCCATTTTGTGTCCATATATCGCTATTTTTTAACTATCCATGTTTCTGTTATTGCTTACATTTCTAGGAATATAATTGTTTTAAATTCCATTACATCAGAGTCATAAAGAAGTCCTTTATCTTTGCTGTTTGTTACAACAGGGACAGTTGCTTGAAGTATAAAAACCTGAAATTAAGCAGGACATAAGTCAAGAAATGTTCTCTGAAAGGTGAACCAGATTGTAATGTAAGGTGTTGAAGGCACTGGCTGTTTTTGTTGGGATTTGACTAACAGTTTTGTCAGAAAGCACTGGGTGCTGAGACTGTGAAGGTCACAGCCCAAGCAGAAGTTTTCCTCTAATGTAGAATGGGTGGTTTGCTTAGCTTAGTCTACAACTAAGGAGCGATACTAGGTCTGAGGTTAAACTCCTCCTCTACCAGATCCCGAGTAAGACCATCTCAGTCTCTCTTGGACTATTCTTCTGCAAGTGTCTTCTCTGTTGAAATTCTGTATGTTTTTATCTTTCTAAGTACTATTTAAACTGCTGTATTCTCTCAGGCAAACTTTTTTTTTTTTTTTTTTTGCATATGATCCCTTTGCTCAAAGCAGACGTGTTTATTATTAAACCATTTCCTAGACAGTTTCATTACCTTTTCTGGAGAGTTCTGCTAAGGCTTGCTAGTCATTCTGACCAGTCATCACACCTGAGCATCTGTCTCCCTTCCTGGTAGCTTCCCAGACTTCACGTCAATCTGCTAAGAGGGAAATAATGCTTGAGTCTGAAGATTCATAATTGATTGCTATCTTACAGATGCCTGAGATTAAAGTTTTGTAAGATGCTGATGCACCTGCTATGCTGCAAATTCAAGGCACTTTATTCAGCTCTTCCCACTGTCTCGCTGATGCTGCCAGTGTATGTGCAATGACTTATTACTTACATTCCTTTGTCTTATAAGGTGAAACTTTCATCTGAATGTTCATTGAGTTGAACCATGTCTTCCTGCATAGCGTTTGAGTTGCTGCATCCTCAACAGATTCCCATTCCTCCCCCCTAGATTATTACTCACGGTCATTGATGCGGGGATGGGCTGTGTTTGGTCTTACTTTGTACAACGGTTGGCCTGTAACTTAAAAGACCAGTGTTATCATTGACAACTAAGTCTGTTACGATGTGGCAGATAACCCAGGTTACTTCCATTTCTGTGTTTGTTCACATGGTGAAGTTTCACAGCAACAGAAATGCAAGGAAGGAAGATAAACTCTGTATGGTATCAGCAGCAGTTAAAGCATTCATTCAAGTTTGTGTTTCCATTCAAAACACAATGTCTTGATTTAAAATCCAAATGTTATTAGTTCTGTCTGCACACCAGAACTCTGTAGGGTGTTCCAAAGCATCTCTACCTTTATACTGACTAATCCTGTTTCTCCTCTTCCCCAGCAAATCCAGGTGCTTCACATGCAACTGCATTTATCATCACAGCTACAAAGGAGGACAGTGCTATTATCCCATTTACAAATTAAGAACCTGAGGCACATATAAGAACAATGACACACCAGAGGTCACACAGGAAGTCTGTGGGAGAACTGGGAGATAAACTCTGGTCATTCAAGTCTGAGGTTAGAGACTTGAACTTTCTTCTTTGATGGAGGACTGAAAATACTTTCTTAAATTCACTCTATTTACAGGAATTTCATGCTCTCTTTGACAATATCTTATTGTTTATTATGCGAATCTGGGTAATGTACCAAGTTAAAGTCCAGCCTATTTTACTTTGTTTTCTGTTTTACATTGACAGCTACACACCAAACTACTAAGTTTATTGGGGATTAATTTTCATGTATCATTGCTTTTAATGGTAAATGTCAAATATTATGCTATTCTCTTTCAAGCGTTTGCCTAGATTACTAACAGAAGTTAAAGCACTGACATGTTTTCAATGGAAAACATGGGCTAAACTTAGACTTTTTCTCAGGAAACACTCTCAAGTTCTCTACCATGTCACCAGCATTTTGGGAGTCCTAAAATACTAGTGCAGGAGTGACCGTTGTGTTCCAAGTAGTGTAAAGAGATTCATCTACCGTTAAGCCTAATCTACTACACCATGTAAAAACTGGGTAGGAGTGCCCTCTGTATTGAAAAGACCATGCAAGTCAGTACTGAAAAGGTGCTAAGGTCAGATTGCCAGCTGCACCAAATTACCACACTATGACTCAGTTTATAGCAGATAAGTAAATGAGTTGTATTTTGGGTTTTGTTACATCAAATGTCATCACTGAATCAAACTCCCTTTAGAGTATCAGTTCTCCGGTACTCAAAATTAGGATGATTTCGATAAGCTGCTTCGTCCTATTTCTTCCGTAGTTTAAAGCATATCAATTCAATGGACAATTCTGTTGCTGCCATGTATGTGACTTAAGTAGGCAGCTTGTCCCATTGAGGACCACTTAGGCTGCACTCAAAATAGGCATGCATGTCTGTGGCCAATTAGTATTAAATGGGTGCAGCTGAAAGTGGGAACAGCTGTACAATAAGCAGAGCTCCAGGGGTAAAAGAGGGGAAAAAGGAAAAGGAGCTAGAAGCTCCCCTGAGCAGTGAAGGGGAAGTCTAGGGAAGTGCCCTCAGGGACAGTGTTCCTGAACCAGGTGTGTGGAGGAAATAACAGCAATCAGATGATACTAAGTTTTCAGTCTTTGTAGATGCTTATGGCATCTTGAGATAAACAGTCCTTGCTCTTATTGCAGCAGAATTAAGAGAATTGGGAGAGTAGTGAGAAGCGATGTTGCTTAAGATGTTATCTCTGTACAACTTGTGTTTTTAGTATGTCTACGCTTCTAGTCATCTGACAAGGCATTTTAACTAGCATGATAAATTCTAGCCTAAAGCTCTCAGGGAGATTTACCTGTTAGTCACATAGGTGTCTCCAGTTTAAAAAATGTAGCAACAAATAACTGTCTGCTACAAACTTTGTTTTTCCTTAGCCTATAATTTAGAAACACAGTTGTTGGGTTCTAAAAAACTCTGATTTAAATGCAAGTTTACTCCCCAGAAAGGTTCTGAAATCCTCTAAAAAAAGATATATACCCTTAAAAGAGATTTACACATGAGATCATTCAATCAGTTGTCATACCTCAACAAGCAGACTTCTCAAGCAAAAGACTTACTGTGTCAGAGCACCTTCTGATGAAGTATTGCCTCTCTTTATCTTAAAATAGGCTGTAAAAGAAAAAAAAAAACACAAAACCAACTGTGACTGTGGTTGAATGGCAAAGTTGAGCAGGCTTGTAAGCAGTAACACTTAATTTTCTAACTGTCTAAAATAGCTTCCTTATTCTTAAAGTGACAATTATTTTTCCCTTTTTCTTAACGTGAGAAATATTTTTATTTCACTTTAAGTTTATTTAGAAGGAGGAAATATCAATGTTAAGAAAGTATTTATGTCTATTTTGAGAAATATTTACAAAAAAAAAGGAGACCAAACACCTGTAGCCTATGGAGCCAGACCGGGTAAACTAGATACTTTAGCCACTAGAGGGACCTCCAAGAATAGAATATACAAAAACATTTGCAAAAGCTTGAAGTATTAGGTTTCTTTAAAGAACAAAACCTCTTTACAGGTCAAACGAGTTCTCATTTGTTTGTAATGAGTTCTGAAACAATAGGAAATAGGAATTAACTAAGTGTCTCAGATTTTTGTCAAGAAAAAGCAACTATTCTTGTAGGATACGAGTTTGGAGGGTTGTTTCCTCTTCACTGAATTAGTGAAGTAAGCATATCTGCTATCAAGAGACTTGTAATTTAGCAGTAAGGTTATGTGTTGCTCTTTTGAGGAGTACAAAGCTCTTTTTTCAGAGTTTCTGAGAAGAACAGGATTTGGATGTGGTTCAGATAGTCTGCAATCAGTAAGATTAATTCCTCACTGAATGGTACTTTGGCAGAACCCTCAACTTATTTCAAATTTGAACACCAGTTTAGTGCCTCAACATGCATGCAAGTACTTTTTAGAAAGTAGTTATGCTACCACTTGGATCACTGGATTTGTAATTAGTAATCAATTAGGGAGATGACAAGGGGACTCTAATGTTCCCTTTTATACCTCTGCAGTACTGTAGAAGAAGTTGCAGTGTTCTTAACACAAAGTTTTGGAGCTCTACAGAGAACAAATTCAGCAAGTTTTAGCGTAGCTACTGTAAACCATGAAATTCTTCTAATATTGGTGACTGTGCTTCTGAGACACTCGAGATGATGACACAAAGACAAGAAATGCGATTAACCCAATTAGCAAAAGGTCAGGGATGGGACTAAAATTTGGCATTTAATCACCATTATGGAACAGGTTAGCAGAATTTTTGCAAGACCTTAAATTACATTGCATTGTTTGGCTTTACCTGTTAGAATGGTACTAGCCAAATGAAAACTCTTATTTTGTGAGATGAAAGCAACCTGAAATTCCAGTTTGGCAGAGCTGATTGTTGCACAGGTCTCCTGTGGTCTATCAACCAAGTTTTATACTTTCCATTTTGTTTGCATTGAGATGTTACTTGCTGAGAAAAGGTGTAGTGGCAGGAGAAGAGACATTGCTAGTACCTGTTCTATTATTCATTGTTGTGTTTTAGTTTGGAGCATTAGAGAGCTCTTTGATTAGTTATTGTTTAAAAAATCCTCACTTCTCCCACAGACTTTGCATTATATTCCCTGAATTGCATGCGTATAACCTCCCACTGCAGTTTTCTAATGAACTACCTGCAATTAAAAGACACGTTCAACCACAGTTGCACTTAACTGGCAGACTGATGACTCCTGACATTAAAACTGGGTTGCCAAGTGGGCCCTGTTGAAGAAGCATGGTTATCTATTCCATATTGTTCCATACGTGTGAAGTAGGATATTATATGTTACAGATTAACACCGTCACAGGCAGGAAGTGTTCCTTGACAAGGAAGAGATTTAGTGATAAGTAGTGATTTCTTTCGCAGCTGCCAAGAGTGAAACCCTTCCTGAAATTCCAGAACATCCTTTTATTAAGCACAGGCCCCTCTGTAAGTAACTATGGAGCAAAATGTAGGGGGAATTTCAGAATTTCAAAAGTTCAATCAATTTATTTGTAGCTTATTCAGGAATGTTATTTGATATTGATTTTAGTCTAATAAAGAGAGTGTTTGTGACTAGTGCAAAGGAGGAGAATTTTCTTTTGATGCAAGAAGATGATGTAATGATTTCATCATTTGAAGAATGCCATTAGTCACTCTGCCCGCAGATACCTTTGCATGTGTAAGAATATGCATACTGAATCTTGTATGGCATTATGTGAGTAATCAAATGCCTGTTGAGTCTCACATGCTTCTGAAATTAAAATGTACCACATCTACCTTAATGATGAAGATGAATGTTGCAGCATTTTTGTCAGCCTTTTCAGTTTTCTGTTTTGGAGTGATACTCAGAAGAATCCTTTTTCGATTATGAAAATTGCTGAATGATTAACCACATCAAAGAACTGGGGAGGACAGAACACCATGAGGAACTGCTGAAACAGACTAGAGAGAATACATATGCATGGGTGCACAAGCATGTCTTGCTGTCAGAAATCATAATGGAAGTCTACTAAAGTATCCCCTCTTAGTTTTATCAGACTTTCACTAGGTTTAGACATTAAGATGACATTCAAAGAGATACTGTTAATCAGGATTGTCAGCTGCTGGAGTGGATAGCCTCCAAACTCCAGATATCTGGCGCATGCTACTGTCTTCTCCAATGTTACTTCTCTCTTCTGACCAGATTCCTAAACTTAGCGCATCCACAGTTAAAAGTAATCCAACAACAAAGAAGGAGGAGACTTAAAAGCTAGTTTAAAATTTCTTAATACAAAAGTTATTTGCTGTTTTTCTGCCTGCCCCATTTGTCAGGAAACAGACCGATAGAAGAGCAGACTGCATAAACACCTCTTAAAAGTGTGTCCCTCTTGATGGTGACGAGGTTTTTTTATGAAATGTTGCATTAATGCAGTCTTTGACTTAGGACTGATCAACTGGTAACATGTTTACTCCTGCTATGTTAATTTGTTTCAAGAGGAGGAACATGAGGTTCTTTTTGTTTTTCCAAGTCCTATTCTATCTGAGATAGTTAATTTGCTGCTGAAGGCAGCATTTCGGAATAGAGCAGGTTATATTGTTCACTGTACTGTGGGGCTTTTTTGAATTAATGGTGTCACCTTCCCCAGGCATTCTTACCTTGTAGCTCTTGATGGTGCCACTGCTTTTGCTGACTCAGAAAAAGCCTAGATGGCAATGCTAAGATGCCTAAATTGCAGGTAGAACAATGACACAGTAACCGTGGATCTTCCTGGTCAAGGGAGCTGGAATAAACTTGCTTGAAGGAAAAAGTGAGCTGAACTAACCTGAGGATTCTCTCTAGCCATACAGCTACGGGACCACAAGGCACTAGCAGAGAAGGGCAAAGTTATTACTGCACATTGTAGCAATTTTATCTTAATGGTCAGGCTTTTGGGGCATACAGCAGTTTCAAATTATTTTTCACTCTCTGCAATTTCTACTGGTCTGCTATCTAAGCTGTTTCACTAGCAATGCCTGTTATTGGGGAAAACCTGCTGAATTTATACATAAGAAGCATGAATATATACAAGAGCCTGCAACAAAGATTTTGCTTGAACCTAGTTAGGCTGGCATAAAGGCATACCAGATGTATATTAATAGATTGTGATCAATAAAAAAGAATGGTAAATAAGATTACCAAGGTGTCCAGTGGAAAATGTGTACAGGCACTTAGAAAACCTCTTCTTAATTGCACTCTAATGAATGAATGAAAACTTATATATGTCTCCTCATCTCTCCACTGATATGGCTAAGCTATAGTCTTCACAGGTTTAAAATTCATTTTTTAAATGAACATTTTTAATCTCTTTCCACTTTCCTTGCTTCTGCTTTGAATGATAAGGCTGAGGTTTATTTGTTCAACATGTTATTGTTTTCAAGCTTGTCTTTGTATCTGAGGTCTAGGTACTTAGTTGTTTGGCAGCTTTTAATAGGAATATTTTGAATGTAATGACACACCTCTGAGAAGACAATTTTAAAATTGATAGAGAATATTTCAAAAGTTGTTGTCATACAGTTTTTGTTATATGAAATTATACAATCTAGGATTTTATTCTCTGTTCAGAACCGACTCACATTTACCTTTATAACTGTCTGTGTTTTTAAAATGATCTACTGACTTGATTAAACTGTGTATTCTCCAGGAAAAGGAATGCAACAAAATGTTTGGTCTAATTCAAGAAAAATAATCCAAAAATTTAGACAAAACAACTCTCCCTTCTCCTTGAAAAAAGTTCTTTAGCATGTCCCCTACTGTAGCTGGGCAGAAATGGAAAGTGGTGTTTAAAAAAACCAAAACAAACAAAACCCATCCCCCAAAGTAATCTAACAGCGAAGGAGATGATTTCCATGCCACCGGAGAACTGGTGCAACCTGTAATTGCAACGTAAGTGTTAAAGGCTTTCAGAGGACAGAGAACACTCAGATACTTACTGTTTGTTTGAGTCTTAGCTTCCACAGGGAAGTAATCACAGAAAAGATCAAGGTGTCTCTTTGTAAGTGGCTGCAGCAACTCCTGCTTGTAGCCATTCAGCAGTGACTTAGCAGTATGATCTTACACGATACCATGGCAGGCACAAAGCAACAATATAGCATGTAATGAGCATGCCTAATATTGGTCATAGCTTGTACAGGATAAGAGAAACACAGGCATAAAGATTTAAAACAGTACTTGCAAGCCATGAAATAAGAAATGTGATCGTTGTTACTCATTTTGCTACAGTTCTGTAAATACTCAAAGTAGACTAAATTATTATTGTCCTAAGAAACAACTCAGCGCAGTAGCTCCACCTTAATGTTTAAAACCTATATCCTCTTTATTCAAAATATTTTTCTATTCTCTTCACTATCAATTCTTAGCCACCTGGCTCCATAAACACATTTTAACACTCTTCTGCCTTTTCCTCCTATTTTTAGCTCTTCCATATATACACTGTGTGGTCTGCATTATCTTCTCTTTTTCCACTTAAATAATTCTGTTGTTTTATAAAATTAACATGATTAATATCAAGATATGGCTGCCTGTGAAGGGGAAAAATGGGAATTGCCATTACCATGTTAAAGTATTCATCCCGAAAATGTTGCAAATTAGAATGCAGTTTAAGTAACTTAATATATATTGAAGATAATTATTCCCTGGATTTTCATCACAAAGTAGTCATCTACTAAACACTTTTATTTAAGTAAATTCTTGCCTTCGCCTATGCCAGACAGATGTTTTAGCATTCAGTTACATGAACTGGCTGGGAATCACAAATTATTTTTACTATATAAAATAAACATCATCATTATCCATCAGTAACATATTTTAAAACAAAAGTGGATTTTAATAAATTCCTTGTCTCCACAGAAAAGATGTTTAGATATTGCCTAAATACTAATTTTAAATATTTTAAAATTCCTTTATTTGTGATGATTCTTTGAAAGATTTAGCCAACATTAGTGGTCCAAAAATAACCTTATGAAAATCTTTCCGACCTGAAAAACAGTTCAATATATTGGGCTATGGAATATATTTGAGACTTTTCTTGTTTTGCAGTGAGAAAATTATTGAAACAAACTTAGGTTGCTTGGAACAGTTTCTCATTGAGCACTGAAGACCAAATTTGTCTTCCCTGCTTAGCTATTTAATTACATAATACCTCTCTAACTTTTACTTTGGTATGAAATTGTGTAAGTAATGCAGAAATTCCATTTTTTAAGGTTTAGATTGGGGTTTTTACTCTCTGTTTTGTTAATCAATGGATAAATAACTACATAATGCCACAACAGTTTTAAAGATTTTGAGAACAGTTTTTGAAGAACAACATAATGTACACATGAACAGGCAGCCTCTTGTTTTGCTGAACTCTGTAAATTATGTTTTGCAGCTGGCTCCAGAATAAGGTCCTGTATAACCCAGACATTGGTCTTTAAAATAAAGTGGAACACTTACATAAAGAAACATGTTTGTTAACTTTAATATCAAGATTTTATCAGGCTAGTCCTTAAACAGAGAGCTTCAAGGGTAGCAATGGCATACTTTCTTCCATTAGTCATTTTTCTTGCAGTCTCATTTCAAGAAAGAACAATTTCTCAAAATAGAGAAACCTGGCCCTATTTTGTCTAGAAGCAGGGAATGTTTCCTTTGAAATGCTGTTTTTAGCATAGTTCTTGTTTGTAGCTAGTTTGTTCTTCTTGCTCTGGTGGAAGAGGGGAAAAACCCCCTTAGTACCTTGCTGGTTGAGAAACAAATTTTGCAAATTCTCATGTTACTACTTCTGGGTTTTTGTATTCCTAAGGAGCCAGATCCTTCACGGGTGTAAATTAGTATGTTGCTTGTTTACACTAGTGAAGGATCTTGCCCAGTTCCTCTACCCTACAAGCAGCCTGACATTTGAATGGAACTACAATTAGCAGGGTTGTTTTTGTTTAACTTTATTTAGCACCTTATCTTCCCGCAACATTCCTGTCTGAGTACCAGTATCAACCATGAACTCAACATAGCTCTCACTTGGTCTGTTCTATTTTGAGCTAGAAGGAAAAAAACCCAGCACTCCAGATCAAAGAGCACCCTACTCTTTCGCTCTGGGAATAAAAATTGTTAACTAATTGGTCCAAAAAAGGCTCTTATTACCATGACAAATTGATTCACACTGCAGTTAAGTCATAACTTACTCCACTACACAGGAAAGTTATCTATGCCCTCAAAAAAACCTGTTATTAATGGCTAAACACATTGTGCCCTTCCACAGTGACAAAATGTTTTTGGTGTTGGTGAGAGACCCAACTTGTAGAGGGTGTAAGTCTGCAGAACTGTGTTTCTTGTGTTCTAAAATTTGCCCAATTACTCAGCTATTAGCTCCCTTGTCTTAAAGTAACAACAGGGACAGCAAGACCTGTTGGTTAGGCTCTTGTTCTTGTTACTCATCTTAAAAAGAACTTCCTGGAGGATCTCAAGTCCAGCAGAGCTCTGATGCTTGTAGACACTGAAATTCTGCAAAAGGCAAAGGAGCAGCAGGCCCTGAAGGCTCTGGTGGTTCTGAATGCAAGGTTGTACCCCAGGAGCTCAAGCCACTGGCGTGACACAGGTATCCCCACAGATGCTGAGTAGGCTGAGAAGGTGGGAAAGCCTGCTGGGCTTCTGGGGAGCTGGCAGGCTCTGCCTGGTCTCTACCTTGATGCCTCCTGCGGTGTGCTGGGCCTTGCTGTGCTACCTTCAGGCAGCCACGTTGGTGGCAAGGGGACAGGTGAGACAGGTGGAGGTCAACAATGAGGAGAGCGGCCTGACAGACAGGGGATCCAGACTCAAACTAAGGCTTGATGCCCGCCTGTCCTGGTTTGAGAAACACGGGACTAATTTCTCTTCTAATGCTTGGGAAAACTGCATCTTTAGAAGACCCTGGTGTTGGAATTTGTGAAAATATTTACTTTATAGCCATCTATGGTGTGTGGGTTTCAAGGTCTCAGTGGGCTTGGGCTAGCCAGGTGCAGGGATGAGGAGGCACGAGACCTGGGAACTTGACTCAAGCTGGCCAACGGGATTGTTTCATACCACGAATGTCACATTCCATGTAAATTTGGAAGTTTGCTGAGAAATTCTCTCTCTGCCTTGATGGCGGTGGTCCAAAGAACTCCTTGCCCCGCTGCTGGACCCCTGAGCCCTTCCCTTCCTCCCGAAGCTGTAGCGCTCGCAGTGTCCAACATTCTCTGCCCACTGCTGATAGAATGGGCTGAGTATAACCCTGGTATATTTTGTAGTGGTATCCGGATCAATACGGGATCTTCTGTGTTATTAACGTTAATTATCTAGCCTTATTCTACTAAATCTGTTTACATTTTAACCCTCAGCTTTTCTTGCTTTTTCCCCCAGGTTCCCCTTCCCGGGTGGGGAGGAGCTATCGGCTGGTAGAATAATTACCAGACCGACAGTAAGTTACTGTGGGTTCCTCAGGCCGTGTCCCCCGGGGCTCACGGGCCGGGCCCCGCGGCAGGTGCGGCCCCGGCTCCCCCGCGGAGGTACGGCAGCTCCCGGCGCGCCTCCCGGCGGGCGGTACCGGGACGACAGGCCCGACCGAGCCCGCCCCGCCGCCGCTTCTCCTCACCTTTCCCGGCCAGGAACCGCCCCCCGGGGGGCCGGGCCGGCGGCGGCGGCGGGAGAGGGAGCCCCGCGGCAGCCCGCGACTCCCTGGGGCAGCGCAGCCTTGACACCGGCTTCGCTCAGCCATGTCCTCCAGCTCGCCCCCGGGCGAGCCGAAGAGCCGGAGCCTGGGCCGGCTGTCGCTGCCCAGGAGAGGCAGCATGACGCCTGGCAAGAAGCCCTCGGCGCTGGAGCTGGCCGAGAGCACCCCCAATGCCCACTACGCCCCGCTCTCCGCCGCACAGGGCGGGCAGACGCCGGCGAGCTGCAGCCCGGAGCCGGCGCGGGAGCGGCCGCTGCGCCTGAGGAGCGAGGTGGTGGTGGTCAGCGCCGACTGCCCGCGGCCCCCCGTCAGCCTCGACCCCCGCGTCTCCATCTACAGCCTCCGCAAGCCCCTGCTGAGCCGCAGCAGCGTCCAGGGCAGGGTCTACAACTTCTTGGAGCGGCCCACGGGATGGAAGTGCTTCGTCTACCACTTCACCGTGTGAGTAACCCCCCGTCGGTCCCACCTGCTCCACAGCCGCTTGTCCCGCCAGCCGCGGCGGCCCCCCCCCCGCCCGCCCGCCCCGAGCTGGGGAACCCGTGTCCCGGCGCGGCTATGGGTGCGAGGGGCTCTCGGGGCTGCCCCTCACACCTGCCCGAAGCCCGAGGTGATGGCGGCCGCCGCCGTGCCCCCTCCCCGCCTCCCCTCACGGGGCTCGGCAGAGACGGGAAAACGGCAGCCCCGGCCGGCCCCTCAATCGCGGAGCTTTCCAGACCAGCCCGGTGCCCAAAGCTTGAATCTCTTGCAATACGGTCTTCTGAGGTGGTGGTGTTATGTTTTCTTTTGTTTTTTAATTTCCCCTTCCCCCTCACAGGTAAGAAGTAGAGCAAACCAAAAAGGGACGCTCTAGAGGAAAGTTTCTCTTATTTTAATCAGAAGTGCTGTATTTCAGTTCAGGAGCTATTGGGTGTATCTATCAGATAGAACAGTAACTGGCATCAGGTAGTTTTCTTCAGAAAGTTACCCTGTGAACTGAAATAAATTGTTCCTTCTGAGCGTGGAAATGAAATAGGTAACAGCGTCGTCTGTTCTTTAGTAATTTTTAATTCAGCGACTCCTGATTTTCCAGCTCGCTGCACAGCTTCTGTTTCTGACTGAATAGGTGTGTTATCAGTGTTGCAGCCCTGTTGGAGGAGGAAGAGAGACAGGTGGTCCTCCTTTTCCTTTCTTCTATTGCTCCTAGCTCTAACTCCTATCGAGTACAAATGCCATCACTGTTATTTTTAGGCAGTAAGGAGGAATGACAATGCTGGGAGGATGTTAAAACTGCTTAGCTGCAGGCGAGTTGAAAACTGCTTTGGGTGTAATATTTGCTGTGGAGGGCAGCGTCCACCCTGGTAGGTCTGTGGTGCACAAGTATCTCAGCAAGTGCCTCTGAGAGAAGTCAGCACTTCTAAAGTGAGATGTTGCGGAAGGCTTGCATGACCCTTGAGCAATGTAGGTAATAAGGTCAGGCAGAATCATGGTGTCTGTTTATTGCATGCATGCACAAACGCACATATGTCTATATATATACATTGCACATATATATGCTTATTATAACAGCTAGAGGTAAAGACATTTTATGGTCAAAATCCTAAGACAAAAGACTTTGATAAAAACCAATTTTTATGATCTAATTATTGTATTCTGATTCTAAATTCCACTTGTAAATAGCTATTGTTTTAAGTTGAAGTGCTTACGTTTCACATTTGAGGATTCTGGAGTCTTTAGGTGGTCAGGAAAGTGGTACCAAATTTATTTTAGTGGAGGGAAAACAGCTGTCACCTGAATGTATTTAATTGGGAGATGACTCTGTGCAGCTGCTGAGATAATTGTGGGCTCCATTCTCTTTAGTGTTATGATAATGCCATTAGATGACAAAACACCTAATGGCCATAATTACTAAGTGTCTAATAGTTGTGGTTGAACAACGTAAAACACTTTCAGGAATAGGAATTCTTCCCCCCCCAAAAAGGAGTTTTAGGCAGCCATTGTTTATGATTTCTGACCTCTTTCAGGTGTCTGAATTTATATAGATGGGACAATAAATTGCATTCATTATCTTAACTAATCTTTTCTAAACCTGAATCCTTAAAAAGAAACTGTTAGGTGCCTCTATCTAGATAAGATTCTGGCCTGAATTTTAGCCTTTTCTAATTTGGTTGGGTTTTTTCCCCCTCCAATTGTTAGCAGTGTGGATTAATACTGTCTGTGCAAGATTTAAGATTTTGTAATTCTGCTTTAGGAAAGAGATTATAATACGTATGGGAAGTCTGCCTGTCTCCCCCCACAGTGCACACTTATCCATGGTGTAAGCATTAACCCCAGCGTTTCCCATCTTCCCAGAAGAGTTCTTCTGATGCAATGGAGAACATCGGTGGTAAATATTCTCAAGCCTCTTGCTAAGCATTGTGCAAATTCCTTAAGACTCTGAAGAGACAGAAGAAGGTACTAACACTCTCGTATGTTTCTTACAAAGCAATTTGCAAGTACCATGTGTGTATCTTTAGGCACTCCCTGATTTCCACTAGCAGAGGGAATTGAGTCTGTACTGTCTTCCATCATTCTAGCTTCTCCTTATTTACATGGTAGATAAGGCTGCACCTGTTAAATAATGTTTTCGGTTACTGATCTTTGGTCCATTCCTCTGCAACTCTTGCTTTCTGAGCTCCCAAAGCAACTTCCTGAGATGATTTCTGCTGCACCCAGGAATTCTCTCTGTGAGTACAGCTTCTACTACCCAGATGCTGAGTGTTGGTAGATTAATAGTTGCTACAATGCAGAAGTTTGTTACTAAAAATCTACCGACAAGGCAGTTTGTCCAATTCACAGAAGCTGTTGTGTCTCAGCCTCTACTCTTGAAGGAGACATGGGACCTGATTTTTGCATGTGGTTTGCTAGCTTTTTGCAAGCAGTTGGTTGCAAGTGATGAGCTGCAGAGCTAAAAAGGACTCAGACTTGTAAGACACCACCTCCTACCTCCCCCCACCTGGTCATGCACACATTTCTCTCCCATTGGAGGAATTAACTTGATTATTTTGCTGTTAGGATGCAAACAGACTTTCATAGAGAGCTAAGGCAGGTTTTACTTTGAGATGTGCAAGGACCCTGATGGTTATCTCTACTGCTAAAATGAGTCAAAGAGACTGATGTAATTTGTCACTTTGTGACTCTCTCTGCTAGCTATGTTCTGCTTTATTCTGGGGTCTTTCAGCTGCATGGGAGGTCTCCTTCACTATCTTAAAGGTTCAGAGGGGAAAGAAAGGTAAGTGGTGTTAAATCAGGGCATAAGGAGTAGGGGTTCCTGGCCAAGACCTAGCCAAAAGATGGGAGAAAGGAGCACTGTGGGCTTCTTCATATCCTGTTGCACTGTTCTGTGCTGTGCAGATTGTGTGGCTGTGTTCTTAATTATGTGCTGCAATCATAAACTTCAGAAATAACTCCTGGAAGAGCCAACGCAACTTGTTCGGGACCTGTATCTCTGGCTGGTTGTTGAAACACTGTTTATGAAGCGATAAGAGCTACATCTACTGATTGCCTGTCACACCTTTTTCCTGCTCAGGAATCTTAGTCAGTGGTATCTAGAACAGTAATAGCTAAGAACTGATATTCAGAACTGATTTTCCTCAGTTTTGTATTATAATGTTTAGAAAAGGGAAGTTGAACACTAAGCTTTAATCACAGATTCTATTGTTGGTGTGTTTGTTTCATATTGTTTAGATTGCTGTATGTTTTGGTGTGCTGCAAAGCCCCTTGTGTGCCCCTTGATCTAAAGGATGGGATCTGGTTATCTTGTACAGCGATAGAGGATTGCTGTACTAGATCAGACCAATGACTTATTTACTTATGAATTATTATTTCTTTCAAAAGACAACTGAAATACCTATTTTTCCAAGATGCAAAATGTATATTCTTTCTCTCTTGTTGATGTTTTTAATCTTCCAGGATAATTGGATATCATAGTCGCTGGTTAAATCAATTGAGGTCTGCACAGGTCTTTTCTGAGACTTGTCTTATTTGCTCAGACCAAAGAGCAGAAACACTCGAAGTGAGCAGAATAAGAAATTAATTACTGTACCTCATTTATACTGTTGTTTTTTTATAGTCTGTGGAAATAGTTCCGATGGGGAATCTGCTATTAATTTATCACTGAAAAAATGGCCTAAAAATACTGGTGGAGCTGATACAAACTTTTATTTCATCTATATTACTTGGTTTGACGTTGTATTATATTTCATTTAAGTATATGGAGTATATAGTATAAGTACACTTAATTCTACCAGAGCAAGTGAATTGTGCTCAATAGCTGAAGATTTACATATGTGGCTTCTGCAAACACAACTGGTGATTGCTTGGAAACTCAGATTTTGCAAGCAAGAGCTTGCTCTGTGGTATGGCTGCATGCATGGTAATGACCTGACAGAGCCGCCAAATCCCCCTTTGCTGTCAGAGGTGGGGAAATGACTGAGTGCCACTATTCTCAATGACCTTCAGAGCTAGGGCATCTTATCACACTGTAGTAGTGCACCTTGGGATAGTGGCTTTGGGAAGTGAAGTGTTCTGTGGCCTTAACAGATCAAGTTTTCAGGTTATATGACAGGAGCTGGAAGTACATAAGAAGCTTAAATTCTGTCCTCATAGCAGCCTGCTGAAGTCCTGAGACTGTCCCAATATTGGAAATGACCGTAAAGAATAAGTGAAGTCTTCACATATTTAAAAAAAACTATTTTAGATTTAAGTACACGAGGGAAGAGCTTCTTCTCACCTTCTTCAAGTAGTTTAAAATAAAACATCTTAAAATGTGCCTGAAGAAACTTAAGTTACGAGCTTTCTGGTGATTTCTCAGTATGGCAAATAATGATTTCTGGCAACGTACACTGCATGTTGACTCCCCACCTTCTTTGAAGTGTTGGCTATTACCAGAGAGAACAATTCGGAAACCAATGGACCATTGACCTATTCCGGTTGCAGCTTTCCTTTGTTGCTGTGCAAGATAATCAGCCTCTATCTTATCTTTGCGTGAGTGTACCTGGTTCAATTTACTTTGCCTTTGTATACATTTGGTTTAATCAGCGATGATTGTCATTGAGCTTGTTCGAATCTCAAGATGTTTACATAAGCTTGGACTGGCTGGTGGTTGAGATTTGGGAGACTGGTCTCTATAAACAGGCAAACTCTCAGAAGTGTGGGGTGTGTGTACACGTGCAAAGAAGCAGCAAGAGTTGATAGAATATTCCTGCTGCGTGTGCATCAGGACTTATGGTAATTAATTATTAAATGCAATGCAGTGTTTACATAGTGCTGTTTGCATACAATACTACGAGGAAGAAGCATAACTCCAACTTAAAATCCCATTTTTGTCATGTTTCCAAATGAACTGCAAACATACTTCCAAACCTACTGGTTCATACTTGGTGTGTAAACTGTTGAGGAGGGAAAAAGATCCATAAAATAGTAAGTGTGCGCATGTGCTCACACATGAGTAAGTTTTCTTTAAGACTGAGTAAACAGAGTGAAAAAAAGGAGAAAGCATACAAAATACTATGTTTTGAACATAGTACTGCTTAGAGATGTTTAGATGTTTTACTGTTTAGGATGTTTAGATTTTTTTTTTTTTGGTGGCTTGGAGTCTGACTTTCAGATTATTACTTCTATTTTTAAAAGGAGATTTAAATCCTCCAAAATAAGCATGGCTGTCTAATTGGAAGGAAAGAAAAATAATTTGATCACAGTCCTATTCTTTCTGCTATAGTCAATTTCAGGAAAAAACAGGTTTAGCTTTATTTTTTTCTTGTCTTGCCAAAACTAAGGTAGTTGGGTTGAAGGACTTCCCCATTTTGGTATGTTTGAGAGGGAGGTCGTGCTGCTTGTCACGCAGAGGCTGGTGTGAACAAATGTTAGTTTCATTTCTATAAGACCGCTGTCTATGAGCTCCTGTTGCTTGCAACCAGCATTTAGTATTTGTTTGTACTACTGGAGCCCAGTACTCCCATTTCCTTCATACTAGACACAATTGTAGTAATAGGAATCTACCGCTTCATCGCTTCATGTTATCAAGAGCGCGATGTGCTACAGCTGTGTGGTGGCTTATATAGACCTTTGGGGTTGCACACATGCTCAAGGACTACAGTTGGGGAAAGATGAAGTGGAAACAAGACACTGTTGGTAGGTGGATTTTTTCCTCTTTTATTTCCCCTCAACCCTACTCCACAGTCTAGTGTTGATTTGCAGCAGAGTGGACGTGTTTGCAGCCTAGCACTGTATATCTATCAATATACCTGGTAACACTTTGAGATAAAAAGGAATTTGAAAGCCAACATCACATATTTCCAGAGAGGAGGGAAGACCTGTTGCCTGTCCTGTTATTGTAGCTGGTTGTACATGTATGACAGTGCGCTACTGTTTAGGAGCTGCTGTTGCAGGGTCAGCCCTGTTTGCTGATCAGCCAGATATTGAAGTTTTGAGTCTTGGCAGATTTCGGATATGGTTGAGGTAAAGTGATTTAATGGTTTTGCTGCTCTCTTCTTCCCTGTCGCATGTCACAGTGCAGCCTCTTAGCTACAATATTGCGTGAAGGTGCTTCTTTGGGATTTGTGTGATTGAGATATTATTTGGGTTGGCCAGTATACAGCTCTATACTCTTGCCTTGTGCCATATTTCAAAATCTGTAACTTGACAGAAGTTTCATTTTTGCTGAGGACTCTCTGGCTGTCCTGTGACTGAACCCATTCCAAGTTTGTGCCAAGAAGACCTCAGGAGTGACAGTGGGACAGTGGAAGCTCTCAGAATAAGAAATGTGGATGCTAATAACTGCATAACTGACTAAAAATGAAAAGAAATTATCCAGATCTATTTAGTAACAGACTGTCATCACAAAGAAAAGCAGTGTGGGAAACCAGATCTTCTCAATGTCAAACACAAGTAGTTAATGCCTGGAAGTCACTTTGACTAAATCATCATCTTTGCATCATCTGTTGCACTAAGTGATTGTTGCGTGAATATGGTTGTAGAAATGTATTTTGATTGTTGAAGGGGAAGAAAAGTGAAAAGCTAGGTATTTCTAATTAAAATGCCTTTTGAAGGCACACACTATCTCTAGCTATTACTATCTTTGTAATAAGTACAAAACTTCAGTTTCTGTTCTGAAATAGAATGACATGGTTGGCTACTTGAAAAAAATCTTGACTGTTCTCCTGACCTGTGGCCCACAGGCAGACACAGAAGCTGAGTGAGGGGATGGACTTCTGTGGGGACAAAAAAGACTTTGTAATTGTACTGATGTTTAGGTTTTTGAGTAGCTGATGGAAGCAGAAAGCTCTAAACTTCTGAACACTAATGCTCAGTGGAGGGAGGCTGCAGTGGAGAAACAACCCTGTGGAATGCACACATAGAAGTTATAAATTTATTCGATTTGGGCTTTCCTGGGGGTGGGCCTTCTCTCTTTTCCTGTTGTCCTTCCAGTATAACATTTCAACTCCTCCTCTGGTGTTTGCTTTCCTCCAGGAAAAGAATTATTCCACCTTTAAAAGTTGCACATGAATGATCTTAAGAAAACCAGTTAAGTGCAGTATTCACATTTCTGTATATCTGTCAAATGGTTGGTTGGGCAATTCTGGCACACTTCCTTGCCCTGGCTCTTCAAGTGCCAGGGAAAAAACGTGCAAGGCTGTGTAGATAGGCCTCTTTCAAAACTTTCATTGCAGCTGAATCAAGGCTAGAGTTGAGATTCAATTGCAGTGAACTAATTAGGCTGAGTTCCAAATGCCTGAGCGCTGGATGTATTACACATAACAGTGCCAACATATTCTGTAGTGAACTATGCACAGGCACAGTGCTTTGCTCACTTTAAACTTGGCAGTACCTCATTAATTTTGTGTGTTAATAGATTGTTTAATGTGCATTAGTGGCAAACACAAAGGCAGTGAACACTTGCTCATTCAATTCCAGATGGAAAATAATGTCTTGTTGGGGGCACGGTGTTTTCTGCCTGCAACCAAGAGGTCCAACACAAGTTTCAAATGCATTGGAAAGTTGCCAGTTGCAAATAAGCCTGATGGGTAGGCTGAGTTACAGAAGAAGAATGTGTAGATTAGTGAGTTTCTTGGTAAAGTACTAGCTCTCCTCATACAGTCATGCTTCATCTGGCATAATGGCCTGTGAGAACCACTATTATAGTAATGATAATGGGAGACCATGTGTATTTCTACCATGTTAGTAGCTACTGTATTTCACCTCCTTCCAGAAAGACATATATATGTATGTATATATATATTTCAATAACAGAGGAAGTGTTTAGTGCCTTAGGTAGTCAAACTTACTATTAATTTTCCTGTATGTTTTTAGACTGATTTTTTTTTTTAATAGAAAATTCTAAAGCTGCTCCAAATCAAGTAGTTTTCTTTGGCTGCTAGTTTGTGCACACCTGGAGAATTAGAGAGGTGCTTCATATGAACTTCATCCTTGTCTGGCATCACCAATTTTTAAGGACACCTGGATTTTTATCTTTCTCTTTTCCCCACTTCATGATACAGAATAGTAAAGTAACAGCTGTTTTCTGTGTTCAAGGAGCTGTAATAAATTGCACAGAGCACAAAGCAGGGCTTAGGTAAGTGTGTAGGTATAGTGTAAGTATTTGGGGTTTTTTTTGTTGTTGTTGTCGTTCTTGTTGGGGCTTTTTGTTTGTGTTGGGTTTTTTTTTTGTTTTAAAAAAACACGCACCCAAACCCAGCAACACCAAAAAATCCCCGCAAAAGTACTATCCTACTTTTCTTAAATGGCACTTTCCTCCCTTAACATCCATGCTTTACAACAGAAAACTTGGAACCTGGAAAAATTACAATAAAAACTTTTCAGGCAAATGTTTCTTAAAGCTTAAGACAACCACTATGAGAAAAGCAAATTTTTACCCTGAACTCCTTTAGTGTCAGAGCTGCCAGTGGTATAAGTTAATGAACACGCATTTTATCAAAACTGGCTGAATTCTTTTTGAGTTTAAGAAAAGAATGTGTCTGTATGTGGGACTGTATGCAAGGAATATGTCAAGCACCAGAACTGCAGCCTTGGAATTTTATTCTTTTGAAAGCTACAAAGTACCCAAAATAGGAAATTAAATTGCAAATTGTTAGGTGGCCTTTAGATATTCCTAGCAATGTGATTAGAGTAGGTCTTTTTAGTGTTTTCTCATATATTCTTCCCAATTAATGTGATGTTTTAATATTTTTTATGAAAAATGTTAACCAAAGTCAAAATAAATCTAGGACAGGGTTTCAGCATCCTTTTAAGCTTCTGCAAATATTTATCTTAATCTTTGAATTTCATATTAAATTTTTCAATAGGAAAATGAATTTCACACATGTTTTGCTAATGCCAGAGGACTTATATGTCATTTGACAATAAAATTTTGTCATATTTGTAATAGAAATCTGAAAGGTTTCACTCCTAACTGTAAAATCCCTTTTCTTCTGTGTGCGTCTTTCTGCTAGGGTTATTTAAAAAGTAAATACTTTGTTATATAACTTGACTAGTGCTTACTTCAAATGAGAAATATACAGTTCTTGGTGAACTAAGATCTTGAAATAGTAGAAAATTTTTATCTTTGTTTATCCTATCAGGTTGTGGTCTTGTTTATCATCTGTTAGCTTTACTTTATCACACCCTGGAAAAAAATACAGCATATGCTTTTTTTTGCAATAATAGGATAATATAATACATTTGTTGAAGTAACATCTGTTTTGATTCTGCAAGAAATGATCATCATTTGTCAGTATGCGAATAGATATTTGCTTTCCAGTGGGAGCAACTAGTAAAGATAAAAGGTAAGGATCAATTAGTAAAGACAAAAACTTGTATACACATCTCCAAAATTAGGGCAATTAAAATTACTTGCCAGACATTATTCACAGGATGCATAGAACTCAGTTAAAATTATTTTATTTACAATAAAGTATTTTCTTCTGAAAGACTGAGCATCTTACAGTGATAATTCTTTATGAACTTTTACTTTCTTCATATGGCTGTCTCGTGCCTGTAGTAAATATGTTAAATTACATAACATATACACCCAGGTTTTTTACCATCTCACCAGTAGTTTTGTTGTAGATCTCTAAAAATAAATGGTCCTCTCTGTCCTTCCCAACTTGCATATGTTCTGGACTGGGGAAGAACACAGACTTGTCCTCTCTCTCTAGACCACAGAGTGCTCATGCTGGCTGTAACCCTCAGCAAGTTTCCCAACGACACCAAGCTTGGTGGTGCAGCTGGCACGCTGGAAGGAAGGGATGCCATCCAGAGGGACCTGGAGAGGCTGGAGAGGTGGGCTTGTGCAAATTGCACGAAGTTCAACCAAGCCAAGTGCAGGGTCCTGCACCTGGGATGTGGCAATCCCGGGCACAATTACAGGTTGGGCGGAGAATGTCTGGAAAGCAGCCCTGAGGAGAAGGACTTGGGAGTTCTTGTGGGTGAGAAGCTCAACATGAGCTGGCAGTGTACAGTGGCAGCCCAGAGAGCCAACCATGTCCTGGGCTGCATCAAGAGAAGTGTGGCCAGCAGGTCTCAGGAGGTGATTCTACCCCTCTACTCTGCATTCGTGAGACCCCACCTGCAGTACTGCGTCCAGCTTTGGAGTCCTCAACAGAGGAGGGACATGGACCTGTTGGAACGTGTCCAGTGGAGGGCCATGAGGATGACCAGGGGGATGGAGCACCTCTCCTATGAAGACAGACTAAGAGAGCGGGGGTTGTTCAGCCTTGAGAAGAGAAGGTTCCGGGGAGAACTTCTAACAGCCTATCAATATCTGAAGGGAGCCTACAGAAGAGCTGGAGAGGGGTTCTTTATGAGGAAGTGTAGCGACGGGGCAAGGGGCAATGGTTTTAAGTTGGAAGAGGGGAGATATAGATTAGACACTGGAAAGAAATTATTTACAGTGAGGGTGGTGAGGCGCTGGAACAGGTTGCCCAGGGAAGATGTGGATTCCCCATCCCTGGGTGTTCAAGGCCAGGCTGGATGGGGCTTTGAGCAGGGAGGTGTCCCTGCCCATGGCAGGGGGGTTGGAACTCGATCTTTAAGGTCCCTTCCAACTCAAATGATTCTATGATTGTAAGCTGCTTACTGTCAGGCAGCAGTCTTGAACTGGCACAGGATTGCACCATCTTGGATATGTATAGCTCTGGTGCTCAGAAGTCACTAGTCTCCTCTGCAAATGTATTCCCTGAAGTTTTTGGTGTACGTTTAACAAATTCTTTCAATTTTTAACAGTATTTTTTCATTACAATGTTAATATTACATTATTTTATATGGGTTGGATAGGGAAGAAAATTGAGTTACAGTTCAAGCACAGAATGTAAATCCTTCATCAGGTTAATTCCCTGGATTCCCTCCAAAGGCACTAGGTTTAATAGCAGAGGCATGATACTGGTAGCAAAGATTACAGAATCCTTGCTCACCCCTAGTACAATAAAGGCTGCAGTCTTTGTAGTGAAAGAATCTTCGTTGTGGGAAGTAACGAATTACCTTCAAAGAAGATGTTTATTCCTGCAGCATCTACTCTCTTCCCAGTGAAACTGCATCATTTGAAAATGGGCTGGAATTGGCTAGAATCTTTTTCATAATAACCTTTGAGGCACCATAGTTCAACTCGGAGCTGAAGGAAAGGTCCCTCATCTCCTGTAAGGATGTTGACAAGTAGAGTGAAGGAGAATGGATGCAGGAAATAGTTGCTGCTGCTCATCTCATTCTTTTGCCCTTCAGATGCCTATGCCCAATTATCTGTGCAGGGCAATGGAGATAGGGAACAGAGATAAGTGGAAAGATCTTCCATCCTGTGGCTTCAGATAAAAGAGAATGCCCTGTGCTGATCATGTTAGGAATCAGTGGTGTTTGTATGCTGTAGAACAAAGGCTTTATCTGTCCTTTACAAACTTTTGCAAATAGTTGTGGGTTTTTTTCCTAATATTCTTCCTAAGTAAATCTGGTTGAGATTATTTGATTTGTTTGTATTTCAATCCTGTCTTAGAAGACACTGAAATGCAGTCAAACCTGATGATGAGTAAAATAAATGTGTATTGCTTTATCCGTAGTGTGAGTAAACTTCATGTGATCGTATGCTATTATCTTATCTGTGACTCAGAAAGTATTGATAATGGATTATCTCAGCGCTTCAGACAAAATAAACCTGCTCACTTGATGTTTTCTATGTCAACAGGTCATCCAGCATCCTGGCACTAAACAGTCTGAATTTCCTGTTTCAATAGTATAAAAAGTATGACAGGCATAGACATCTAAGTCTTACACGGTTACATTAGTTTTATGCCTTTGTAGTTCTATTCACTCCAGATAGCTCTTTGTAGCTTTTATTTACTGTTATGACATAATCTTATTTGGACAACAACTGTGTTTGAACGATAGAAATGAGAAAAATGCGACAAGAATGAGAGAGAAAACAAGGTTTTCAGATTCTGCAGGTTTGGCAGCAAATGCAAGACTGTAGCTGTCTTGTGTTAATGCTAGTCCTCGGGCATGCGAATTGCTTGTTGCACTCTGTCAAACACCAAGTTTATCTCTTGATGACTTCTGTGGCAGATTTTTGTATGGCTTTAACATAAAATATTGTCTATTCATCAAGTCTTACTGTAAAGCAAGACTGAGAAATTGAGCAGACTGTGCAAAAATGTGATGTACTATAAGAAAATCATAATCTCTAGAAATTTTCAGTAGATATTATCTGTAAGAGTAAAGGGACACTACCTTATATGTCCTATACAGAATAGCACAGATAACATTCAAGCAGGTTTTGATACTTGCCGTTAGCCTCTGCTGAGGTGGCCTCTTTTTTTCTGAGGAAAACTTTATATTGTATGCCTTTCTCTTCAAACAAATGGCATTCATTTCAGAAAACCTACACGTACTCTGTGTTTGTCAATGTTGAAATAATGTATGTAAAGTGGCATGTGATCCTTCTCTTGAGGGATTCTGCTAGAAACTACCTAGCAAGTAATCAAACTAATTCTAAGCATTTGGAGGAAATCGGTCTGTTTATAGAACATATGCTAGCAGTCAACATGGATTGGTCAGAAACCAATAATCTGTCAATTTAAATTCAGACTGTGATGGAATAAAAGGGTTTGTGGCTAGAGGAAAACTAGGTGTTGCCATATATATCTTTCATCAGATTCTTGATACTTCCCTTATGAACATAGTTTGTTGATGAAGTTGGTACTGTCTGGATATGAAATGGAAATTGTGAGTATTGTATTTCAGCAAAGGTCTAGACCAACTGAATATAGGAGAATAATAGAAGTAAAATAGGAGAATAAGAGCCATCCAAGGACTAGAAAACATTATATTGTGATCTGAGGAAAGACAGTTTAGCATGAAGAATAACAAATGGAGAGTAGGTGGTGGATGACTTGAAGTCTTAAAAAAAAAACCAAACCATTTTCAGATGAATTAGACAAGTAGTAAAGTTCTTTAAAGCATATTCTGAATTTCTCCTGTCACATGGGAGGGGTAGTGGAGCAGTGAACTTCATTGCCTAGAAAACTGTAGAACGACCTCCCTGGAAGACTTTAAGCTGAGGCTTGAGGAATATTTGTCAGGATTCATGTAGGTGTAGTTGGTCCCGCTGTGGAACAGGTGCCCAGGAAAGGAACATGTACAGATCTTGGGAGCTGGCCAATTTCTTAACCTTGAGACCCTTGAGTTTTCTTGCTCTTGGTGCAAGTGTATAAGGTGAAGAGTTGGGGTTCTTTCGGTCCCCAGCCTTCATGTTTCTTCCTCTGAAGTACCATTGCTCCTTTCGTGTTAGTTCAATCCAAAACCTGCTATGAGTTTTTTGAGAACGACTTTGTTATACATGCCGCCACCGCTGTTGATGGCACCTCTGCAGGTAATCTTCTGGCCTTTATGCTACCTGGGCAGACTCCTTTGGGGGCTTTAGCTGCATGGATACATGAAGGATATGTGCTGTTTAGGTGCTTCCTGTATTGATCCTTCCAAATTTTAAGACTTTTCAATGCGTTGCTGCTGTGCTAGCAAGAACTGCTCCTTTCCCATCCAGGTTTTTCTGTCTTGCTGTTGAAAGTGGCAAAGATCTTTGGGATGAAATATTACACATCATAGATTGTTAGCTGAATCCACCATATCTGAATTTACAGGCTGATCTAATAGTGAGGGGCTGATGGAGATCTAGCAGGTTGTGGTGGGTGGCTCTTCTCCCATAGCTAAGAAAAGTGATAATTGTATCAGGGTTTCAAAGAAAATGTCTCCCTTCTGTTCTCTCTCTTGGCATCGTAACCCGTAGCAGTGACATTCTTGCTGCTGAAGCAAGAATTTGTGTGCTTTGGGTATCTCATGAGAAGCAGGTCTATACCTTAGTATTACTTACTATGGGGGAGTTAAAGAACATCTTGATTGATAGAGCTCTCCCCCATCTGGTAACATGGATGAACTTGGGTCTATGTTGTTCACTACTGTTTCCTACTTTGTTTTTTTCCATGTCAAAGTAGTTTCCCAGCTTTCTGAGTATGGCCTAGTTTATTATCCTTAATAGCAAATATCAGATGCCTGGATCTTGGACAGAGTTACCAGAAATAATTAGTTCATTTCTGTCATTCTGCAGAGTGCTTTTCTCTCCCTTTTTTTTTTTTTTTTTTTGTGTGTGTTGTGTTTACTCCCACCCCTTTTCTGGTATATCTCTTCATAAGAGTTAGATAGACTCGGAACTGAGCATTCTGAATAGATTCTCCTGTATCTCAGGCTTGACAGATTTTGTTGCAAGAACTTTTTAGTTTTGGCAAGAAAGGAAGTGTCAACCCATCTAGGACTTAATAGAGCTGAATGATCTCATCCACAAGTGATAGCTGTGCCCTTGAAAGTCTGTAAGAAGGGCATTCTGTGTCTCTCAGCCTTTGAGTCCCATTTTATGAGCAGAATGTTTAGTGAGCAGTGCTTGTTTCTTCATGGCCTGTGACTATTTTTAAGGCTCTTTTAGGCTTTTCCTTAGTCCCTGAGCCATCTCTAAGATATTAACAGTAGTGACTGTCATGGAAATTCAGCTGCTTAGTGGCATCATAGAGATGGGTTACCCAGCACCAGGAGTTGCATTGAAATAGGTGAATAGGTGACAAAATTGCCCCGTCTCTTGCTCAGTCACTAGGGTTCATTGACATGATCTTTGACTTGCTAGTGGCCAGTCATTTGTCATTACAGTTTCATTTAAAATTGTTTACTTAGTGATCCAAAACTCAGGGAGTTTGATCCAATCTATCAAACTGCCACCAGCTGTGTGGTGTACTGGTGGCACCTGGACAAATGCAGTTTCAGAAGGTACAAAGAAAAGCAGTCATGTGATGTTAATAAAATAGTAACTATGTGTATCTTTGGTTTCCTCTGTCCCCTGTAACAAATGCAATCTGATGGTGCTTCTTTCCGATTGCTAAAATGAAATACTCTGTGTGTTCATTGAAACTGCAGTCTCAGTCTTTTGAATGTTGCATTTTTTTGTTGTGCAGACTTCATTGTCCTTCTTACACAGTGTTTCTTTTGCCCACTTCCCACCCTCCCATGCCTCCCAAATGCTCAAGCAATGTGTTGTGTGGAAGATACAGTGTATTTGGCTGAATTTTATCCACCAGTGGCATGGGAAACTTGCGTGAGTTTAGGACAGGAACTGAAGGCAGAAATTAAATCCATTGGGGTGAAGTGCCCCATCGGTGGGAAATGATTTAACCAGAATAAAATTTGGTTGCACCACCAAAGATCGGCACCTACCTTGTAAAATAAAACTAGTATTATGGGGCATGTCTTTTAAAAGGTATTTAGTAATTGAGCTCTGCTTTGAGTAAGTAGTTTTCCTATATAGTTAGGAGATGCTATGGTGGTGAAAGTGGTTTCTTCACTTTTCCCTGTTCTTCCATTTATCTGATGATAAACACGGGGAAGAATGAAGTGTTTTTTACAAGATACTTGTAGGGGAAGTGTCGCTATTGCAATGCAAGGAAGATAAATAGCCATGGGAAAGCCAAACAATGTACGCTTTCATTCCCAAAGTGTAAATATGACTTCTTTATATTAATGGGCTGAAGTAAGTTTGAATATATGGGATGAAATGGAGAAAAATAGCCTACGCATTAAGGAATAAAGACTGTCTGCAAATTTACTTCTTCCTCACAACTCTTCTGAGTCAGCTTTACTCGTTTCATTTTACTTTGTTTACAGGAGAGGAGAGGAAGAAACTAGCTCTATGAACACCCCATGGACCTGAGTGAAATGTTGAGATTTACTGGCTGTAGCTTTCTTAGAGATATGAAGTGGAAAGAAATTTCATACTCGTCCAGATGGTTTTAAAAGATTTATGTGTCTCCATTGCTCTCCTAGACCTATATGTGTATTATAATTGATCTGTGACTGCTTGATCAGGCCAATTAAAGCTGTGTTAAGCATAAATGTAGAGGCAACTTATATGCAAACGCTGCCCTTGTGCTGGCTGGCAGTATGTGAGTTGGTTTTGGCCCAAAAGCTAGATAGGTAGGACAGTGTAGGGTTGCACCTGCGCTAGCAAAGCCTCTGAGAGGCAGAGCTTATTAACATATGTAGGCGCTAACAATTCTAGCTGGTGCTGGGACCAAAGTTGGCACTGAGCCTGACAGACATAGTTGACTACGCCTACCTTTATAGATATTGTCCATCTGTACTATAGCGTATTCTTCTGGGACAGGTATCTTCATGCCTTGTATGTCTTTACAGCATCTAGTACTGTGGGAATATTCACACCTCTAAGGTAAAGTGACAATACCAATAGGTTTGCTCTGCCCTGATATTGCAGTAGAACCTTAGAGCACTTTGCCCTCAGCCCCCCAGGATATCTATTAATACAGTGGCATCAGAGACTGACCAACATCTGTATCATAGATAAGGTTTGGTCCTTCTTCCTTGCGGACCCACAAGTTAAAGTGAAGTTGTAGGCTGTTTGTTCTAGCTGTAGTGAATCTGACTGCTCTCTCCCCTGGCATCCAAGTCTAAAGCCGTTATCAGCACTGCTGTGGCTCTGTGGTGTTTGATTTAGGGGGAAATTGGCACCTCTCTGACAAGTGCTGGAATGTCCCAGTCTGTCCTTGGAGTGTCGTTGGCATCTTTTACAGCAATAAACCCCCAGTCAACAGTCTTGATCATGGGCAAACACCAGCCAAGTGCACAAAAGTGCTTATCTCCTGTTAGTGCATTCATAAAAAGCAAAGTCATAAAAACCTTCAGTAGCTGGCAGTTCCAGAGCTTACTGTTAGACTTGAAAAGAAGTCCTGAAGAACACAGGCTTCTTATCAATTTTAATTGCTGGGCAGTGGAGAGTTGCCATTTGATTAACGTCATCTAGTATTAGCAACTCTGTTTTACGCTGTGATGTTTCTGGCAAGCAATATTCTGCTGAATGTCAAATTAAATTCAATGGAAATAATTTGTTTTCAGGAAGAACTCAGGTTGAACAATTGAATTCAACAGGTAAAAAAAGGCAAATTGGAAAAGGAAAGATTGAAGCCTTAGGAGAAGATTGACTGGAGGTGCATAGTGCAATGTCAAGATGTTGAATTTTAGACAGTTGTTTTTTTTCAAATTATAGATGCTGCTATATTGTAATTACTTTATATTGCTGATGAAAGTTCATTCAGTATTACGTAATCTTTTTAGATTGCATTTTTAAACATTACATTAATGCTTATGCATTTATGAAAAATAAAATCTTCAAAGCTAATGTTCACTGAATTGTCCTATATTCATGCCATACTTAAAACCAAAATTCATGTCATCTTTGGGGAGCTGGGCTAAAGTAATTTTGAATGGTTATATAAATATTTGTAGATGATTTTGCCTGTGAGGTCTCTTTTTTTTTTTTTTTTTTAAAGTCAACTTGCTGGGTTTGAGCAGACATCAAATTCCAGATGGGTCTATAACTGGATGAAGTAGAAACTGCTAGATGTGCAGGTTTTTTAAATGCCAGGCAAGCATTTTAAATGCAATTAAAAGTGCATATGAGCTACTTTTAAGAAAAATAATAAGAGAACTCCTTGGATTTTGGTTTGAAAATTACTCTGGAACTGCAACTTTCAAACAAGAAGCTGATACAAAAAAAAAGTCTACTTTATGGCAGTTGCCAAGAAGCATATTGACAGCAGTTAATTAATCAGAAGTAGCTGTGATGGAAGCCACTTCTCTGATCTCAGCTCTACCCCTTAAATAGCAGCTGTGTCCCAGAGTAATCAGTGTGGTATGTAAGAGGGATTTTTGCACGTGGCTAGGGAAGATATATTGGAATGGCCCTCACAGACTTGAAATGAGAGCTGTGTTCACTCACTCTCTATAGCAGCTTTGAAAGTCTTTAAAATGAGACTTGACCAGAAATAACCAGTTCTAGGAATCTGAGTGTTGACTGTTTGGATTTAATGCTTCATCATTTTTGTTGAGATGATCAAGGAAGCTGGTTGTTTTGATCAATTTGTTTGCAACTTTGTTGCCAAAAGACGTGTAGACAAATTGGGAAAGGGGAAGAAAAGAATGCTTAGAACAATCCTGTTGGCACCTAAAAAAGATGAGACACACTAAAGGTGTCTTTATTTTGGTGCCACACATGTACATGTGGAGAATAGATGCCATTACCTCTCCTAGAAATGTGTATGCCTGTTAATGTGCTGTTTCAATGTCTGGCATTTGAAGCAGCATGCAAGCATCATTTCTCTATTTCTTTTCTTTGCATATGTATCTGTCTTCTTTTGAAATTCTTCTTTTTCCTTCAGCATTTTTGTTTCTCCAAACAAAATTTTTCTTTTCCTTCAGCATTGAGTGTGTGTGTCAACTTCCTTGGACTCTTGGGAAAGGAGTTGGGTATTAGAAGAAGCAGCAAGGAGAGCAGTTGTTTACTTGCTGTGTTAAACTCTGTCCATGCTTAAAGTGGAAGGAAACTGCTTTTCCTTGTGACTGCCACTTGCCAGGATTTTAGTGTTGTGGGTTGTTTTTTTTTTCCTCAAGCATGAGAAATTTCATAGTTGAAACTGCCTTTATGAAATGCTGATGTTTCTTAGGGAGAGGAACACTCCTGCTGGAATAATACATAGCCAAGCTATTGCTGGCTCTACCTGTGCATGATTAAACAGAAGCAGGAAATGGAATCAGTCAGTTTTCAAGTGGTCACCAGTTCAAGTCTGTTAGTTCAGAGTACCCTGGCAGCATTACTATTCTGCTGCCTTTGCTTAAACAGATAGGAGGTGTGTATTTTTTCACTTCTCATCTTGATTTTTCTTTCATTGCTTCCTTGTATTTGTTAGATTTTATTTTTCCTGACATGAAATAGTGAATGTTTACTTCTTGAGCAAAATCTTTCTAAGCATTCCCATTTCTAGCCAGGGGATTGATTTGCATTTTCATTTGGAGCAAGCAGTTCCTGTTACTCGTGAAACAGGAGTGGCTTTTTAATAAAGACGCCGGATCTCTGCTATGCAATTACCATAAAATAAACAGTACAGCAGTTCTGTAGAGTCAACAGGTTGGCAACCAAATACTTTCTGAACTGCCTCTGAGCTCGGGTGTAGAAATAAACTTTGAAGGGCAAGCTTAAATGCATGCCCTCTTTCTAGATTAGAAAATATTACTCTAACCCAATATGTAATACAAATGCATTTAGATACCCAGTTTTGTCAGACAGGAGATTTGCTGGGAGCTCAAAGAATATGAGCTCTGAAGAGGATACATGTAGCTATGAATATCTGAATGTGTATTTTGAAAGTTAATTGACTAAATGTAGGCACCTTTTGAAAGGCACCAAGTCTTTACCTTCTCAGGCCTGTGCTGATGTTAAAGGTCCTGTAATCTGTTTTGAGCACAGCTGATCTTTTAAACAGCTTTATGGTCAGGTTGCCATCTCTTTTTGTTGTTTTTTTTTTTTGTGTGTGTGTGCGCAGTGTTTATCACCAAACCACACTACTTCATGCTAGAGGTTGCTAGGTGCTAGAGCAATGCAAGCAACAAATAATAGGGATCCCGCTGGAGTCTCCTGATGAAGTGTAGAATGGGACAGCCTCTACTACCTCCTTTATTTGCTAGCCTCAAATACAGCTACCTTCTCTAAGGCTGGGACATATCTTCTTCAAAATAGAGTGCAGTGCATGGAATGAAAGATGCCATAAGCAACCAGAAGACATCAGTGGTATGTTTTTGAAAGGGGCCTTGCTTGAAGCCAGCTCAGTGAGTTGGGGAATGTGGAACCCCACAGCTCAGCCAGGGGAATGAGGGTTCCAGGCTACTGAATAACTCAGTTTCTGAGTTCTTCCAGAGTTATGCATGACAACCTGGTTTGCTTTCAGTGATTTTTTTTTTTTTAATATATATATTTTATTTTTTTCCGTCTTGTGGTAACTTGTATTTTACTTCTAGTTTTCTCCTGTAGGTGGGACTCTTGCTGATTTCAGTGTGATACAATATTTGAAATGTTGAGTATTTTAAAAAAAAAAAAGTAATCAAGAGCCACTTTATAAGTGTTCATTCAGAGAGTCCTCAAACATACTTCATCCACTGATGAAGTGCACGCTCATTTGTTTTCTGTCGTCTTGACCTGTGGGTCTTCCAGGTGGGCCCGCCAAAGGCACATTGTGTGATACATCTCTTAGGAAAAACAAGAGGAGATAGAAAGCTGTGGAGAAATACAGAGTGAAAAGGGGGCAGAAGTTTATGTAATGCCAGCTAAAGCAGTGAAGTTAAACAGGTAAGTTTTCAGTGTGGTGGCAAAGTTAACCCAACAGGAAGGTTATTAAGTCTAGATATCCTTGTCTGAAGAGCACTTGAAGCACTCTCATACATTGTTGGCCAGATAACTGCAGCAACACAATGGGGTGTACTTCTTTATCCCTTTTCCTTTACCATTTTGATGCGTGTTTCTGCAGCATAGAAAGCCTGTTCTGCTGTGTGGCTAAAGGTTGAGACAGGGGTGTAAAAGCTTGGAAAGCCTCCTTAGGGTTTGCTAAATGGAGCTGCCACACCTGAAGGCAGCTGTCTGCCTTCTTCTATGATCCTCTACCTTTCAAGCCATTTAAAAGCTGTGATTTAGGATGTGTGACAAAGGCTTTATATACATATAAACTATGTGTTTTTCAGGCAGCTGGCAAGAGCCACCTCTCTGGTAATTCTAAAGTTTCAGTAAATAAGAGGTCTTAAAAATCAAACTAACTCCTCCTCCAAGAAAAATATTCCACCAAGGTTACAGAAGCCCAGAACGCAATTATTTTTTGCTTGTACGTTTTCTCAGATCTCTTCAAAACATCTGTGTCCCTATAGTGTGTACTGCTGTAATACTGCTGTAGGGTGTCTGTATTGTGTACTTAGAAGCCAGCGTAGGTGGCCGAATACTGAACTTCTTACTGGTTGGCATAGAGTTTCCTTAACTCGAATTTAGTGCTGTATATATCTGTTCTACCTGGCAAATAGATTTGCATATACATGCAATTTTCAACTATTTGCAGTGAAAGTCTAAATAAGGTTGATCATCATCTTCCCTTCTTTCCTGTGACATGCATTTGAAAGCATCCTAAGCTAAAATATACTTTGCTGTCTGCATCACTGCATCTTCAAATCCAAAGGCATCTTTATTCCAAATTCTTGAGCTACTTGAATGAGAACTATAGTTCTCACTTGTGGTTTATAGTAGTGCTATGTTGTAGGTGTAGACCCTTGGCCTAAATCACCAATTAGTGTATGAACCTCTTAATTACTGATAGTACTACCATTAGTTCCTCCTGTGTGTAAACAGTGTTCAAGTCCTGGTGTGAACCTATCCATTGTTTTGCTTGAAAGAAAGTGCCCAGAAACAGAACAGCATGCTTCTTTTTGGGTCAAACTAAAAATGGGTTTGGAATTCAATATGCATATGTTTTACTGTTAAATCAGAGGTAATTTCAAAATATTTTACTTGAGAACATATCGGCTGAGGCAAAGATCAGATCCAGAAATCTGTCATTCTCAGAGCTGTATCCTTTGTGGTCCCTGATGCAAACAGGGGGCAGGGAACCAAGCTGTCCAGTGGTTCAGTTTCTGGTATACTTTTGGATCAGCAAAGCTTTAGGTGGTGATGACAAATGAACTTTAAGAAATTTCATTTGTGACATACATTGTGGTAATGGAGAGGGGTTTAATTTTGTTCTTATGAACTGTGGGTGCCATTTCCATTGCTCCTTAGACAACAGAGTTCTGCTGGCAATTAGAGGGATCTGTGCACTTAGGAGTTTGGAAAAAACCCAACACACCCTTAATAACTATAAAACAAACTCAAAATACTGAAGAAAAATAACCCCAAAGCAACAACAACCCAAGGCTTTAAGAAACTCACTTTTGTATTCACTACTCAGTATTACAGCTAATACAAGAAAGTTCCTACATGTTAGAATTATTAGTAGCTTCTCTAGTGTGTATACTTAATATTTAGAATGTTCTGATATTGATCCACATATTGATATTTCTTGCTAGGCTGCACTGGGATTCAAATCATTAATGTTGTCAAATATTGACAGTTAAGGTGTTGGAAGTTACCTGTTATTGCATAGTCTTCAGGTTTAGTTTATTTTTCTAATTTTTTGGGGGTCATGGGATATAGTTATGTTAAAATTTAGTTTCAGAGTTTACAATAGCTCAGGTGACAGTTGGAGGGAGAAAAAAAACTTATATTGAAATAATCTAGGTTGAATAGGTATGGTTCTTAATTCTTCAGGTACTTAGAACACCCTATTGAGATTGTAAAGATAGTCTTGCTGATGGTGAAAACTGTCTCAAACTGTCGAAATATTTTTCTTTGTTTTATTTCTCTAAAGTAACATAGAACCAGGGCCAGCGAAACTAAATTATGTTTGGCCTACATTTTGTTCTCTATTGTCGATGTCCATTTTTCTTTTGGAGAGGGTACTTTGGAAGAGAAAATGTAAAGCAAGTAGAAATGCCAGCAAGTTGCATCTCATGATCAGACCACCAAGAACAATATGCTCAGTTCAAGCAATCATCAACTTTTCCCTATATTAATGAAAAAAATGACATTTGTAAAATGGGGATTGGAAAAAAAAAAAAACCAACCCAAAACAAAAACCCGAACTCAAAACTCCCCAAACTATTTAATTAGATGGTTAAAACTATAAAATAATAAGTAGAGTCCCTGTACTTCCTTATTGTCCTCTGTGGTTGCAAATACTTTAACATAGTTTATAAGTCTTTTAAAATGAATACAACAGGGAGGTGATGCATTGGAAAAGCAGCTACATGAGAATTTGATAAACTCTCCTTCAAAAAGATTCTGCTTTCTTCTGCTTGGTTTGGCATATCTGTTGTTCAGAATAACCTGTTCATAACACCTTCTGTTTAACAAGTGTTACTCAGAAATGACAACAAAGAGTTATCCATCTTGCATTGTGTTAAACACAATATTCCATGAATGAGGAAAAAATGCAGTGCATCCAATGAAGACTCACACATTGAAAGTTTCAAATGCCCTTTGTCTGCTTTTTGCTGTTGTGGCTTCTAGGGGCATTAATTGTTTGCACCTCTATAGTACTTAAAAATAAAAAAAAAATCAGGCAAAAGGTGTCTAAGAACACTTAGAGCTTGCTGCCATTTCTGGCAAAGCAGATTGGATTAATAAGCTTGGCACTCATCTTTTTATGGGTGTATTTTATTGTTTCTCCATGTGCATTTGATTACCCAGAAGACCTTTAGTTTCCTGCCCTCTCAAGGTGGAAAACTGCAACAGTTATAACCATCAGTGCAATCTGACATGCAAACAGTGACCTTGAACGTGTTGGACTTGCTTCCTTGCCTTATTTGGGAGCTGCTGGTAAAAAGCCATTCAGATAAAACACAGGTTTGAAAGCGGCACCTTAATAACAGCAGCACAGTGGTCTAGGGGAAACAATGTTATGAGCTGCACTTCAAATATTTATGGTTAATGAGTTAATGTTACAATTTTTTTGCGGAAGAAACAAAGGCTGTTTGCGTCAAGAGTTTCCATGTTGTGTACTTAAACAGCATTAGGAAGAACTCCTGTGTGTGAACAATAGTACATGATGATAGGACAGGTTGTTCATCTGGTGTGTGCTCTTCTAAACTGGATTGTTATTGACTGACATCAACGTACCTGGGAGGAATAAATACATGTGACATTCTGCACATGGTCATCCTCTTGCATTACACTGCCCTGTGGGCTTGGAGGATTTTTTTTCCATTTGCCCCCTCTAAGTATGGTGCTCCCTTAAATATTCACTATTTGCATCTGCAAACCGAAGAGCCCAGTGCAGCTGTCCATATTCAGCGTAGCAGTCTATGGTTTCTGACTTTTGCAGTTTGTGATTGTGATGTATCTGTGTGGACTTGAGCCCCTTCTTCTCTGAGCTATTGTGTGTACAGTGTCTTTGCAGCTGATTAACTGTGTAAAAGAGGAGCTCTTTGTGAACTGGTGAATTTGGCTCAGCATTTGGTTATCTATTTCACCTAGAATCAAAAGTGCAATGAAGTTAGTTTACTTGGAGAGACTGAATAAGCAACAGCGCTTGAAAGAGTCAAAGCTAAATGAATTATTTTTGATTGCTCAAAAGTTTGATTAACTACACAGATATACCAGATATTGCTTCCAGACCAAACACTGAACATTTGAGGGCACTCCTTTGGACTGTATCTGCATTTTTTTAACCTGGCTTGAAGACTTCCTAACTCTAAAAATGCTGCTAAAGACCTAATTAAAATTCACACATACTGCAGAGATCTCCCTGTTGAACATTGTCTTTCTGAAAATTTTTGCTTCTCTCTTTAAAATTAAAATTACTGAAAATTGGCCATAGAAAATATTTGCAGTTGGTCATTTTTACATGCTTCATTGTTCCTTTTGCAGCAGGAGAAGAGCAGGAGAAAGAGAGGAAAAAAGTGAGTTAGGAAGTCTAGAAAATGCGGGAGGGAGAAAAGAAAATTATCACCAACCATTTCCCCCTAAAGTCATGAGAGAGAGGATTTAGATCCCACGGTTTTTTCGAACACATCCTGAATCTCTTGGGTAGGATTTGGTCATAGTGTGTGGTGGGATGCCTCAAAACATGACAGAGGCAGTCCCTGGAATCTTACCATTTAAGAACTTTTGGTAACTTCTGCTACTTAAGGATTGTGTGTGTGAATGTTTGTGACCTGTCAGTACACCAGGCTCATCTTTTCTAGAAGAATAAATAGTAGCTAGGAAATTCTTGATGCATTTTTTTAACTCCTGCATGCTACCTGACAATTCTGTCCTGTTTACCCTCAAGGCACTTTGTGAGGCCTGCTGGTTAAAGCGCGTTAAGTTGACTACTTTTTTGGTCTGAAGTGAGGTTTAATTTTTAAGCATATTTCTGTTGTTTTTTTTTTATTCTTAAGCTTCAGTGTAGCAGCTATTGTGATGGGTTGCGCTCAAAAAAATGATGTCTTTCTTAAGAAAGATATCAAGCCATTTCCAAAAAAATATGCATTAATTTTGTTCTTTTCTGGTTTCTGTGAGGACTGACAAATACTATTTCGCACAGGAAGAACTGGGAGTGACTATTACTTCCTGCTATATTTGTGTTGGTCTTGTGGATGAAGGTAAAATCACTGATGACTTTATTCTTGTACTAAATCTAACGGACTCATTCATGAAAGGATTTTTCTGCTGGTGGAAACAAAAGTCACTTTACAAACTCCCCAAACCTATGCAAAAAGATTGTTAGGATTTTGTGGGAATCTGCTAGAATCATCGGTCTTGCACTATGGATCCTCTACATCTTTCATGCTAAAAAAGGTTAGAAGTTGCAAAATGCCAGCAGGCTTACTCCAGGCAGATGGTCTTCCTGGTTGCATGCTGGGTGATAAGTTACTCATCATACTCTTCCAGACCTGATTTGAAGAGAGTAGCTGTTGCATCTTTCTCCCAGATTTTTTTTTTTTTGGTTTATGAAGTTTTGTTGTATCACCCCACACATGAAAAAACAGAATTTCATCCTTTTGGAAATAAGTAGATTAAATGGGACCATTTGGAGAATGATGAGGAAGGGGCTGTCTGTCTTGGTGTCTTTTACCTCTCACTTAAATCTTCCTCTGAACTTTATCAAACCAAAGAAGGATGTTTGAGTCTATTCTGGGTCAAGGCCCAGGAAACTTGTGAATCTTTTTTGCTTGGATTTCTTTAGAAAGTGTGCTGTGAACTTTATATCCTGAAGAGTCAATTTCCAGATGGTTTCAGGCAGATGAATCTTGTGATGCAAGGGATTTCCTTTTTCCTGATTGCTCCATTGTTGGCTTCTTGCCCTTGTGTCTGTGGCTCGGTGGATATAGGTTTTGAGGATGAACTTCCAGTAGAGCTCAATGAAAGCACTTACATTTTGCAGCAGTCTTAGGTACAGCATGACACTGACAATAGTCATGTAGGCTGTGACTTCTTCAGCTCTAGCTGTTGTGTAGAGAAAAGTCTCTGCTGTATTCTTTTTGTGGCTATTTTGAAGATGGGCGCAACATTTATCTTTCTCCAGTTGTCAAGGGATTCTTCACCCCACATCTATTACTCTCTGTGACAAAGCACAGTGACACAGTCCATTTCTCAGCACCCTCAGACACATGTCTGGTCTCATGACCTTCTAGAGGATGTGTTCTCTCAGGTCATCCCTAACTCAATCCTGATTTCTTCCTGGTAGTTTATCTCCTCCTTGAACCTTGCATCTAAGCAGAGAGGTCAGGGAGACCTTGCTGGTGGAGACTGAGCAAAAGAGAGCATTGAGTGCCTTAGCCTTATCTGTCTCTACTGCCACTAAATTTCCCACTCCATTCAGCAATAAGCCTGTATTTCCCTTGTTTAGTCTTTTACTACTAATGTAGCAGTAGAAGGTCTTCTGGATGCCTTTGACATTGCATCCAAGTGTCAACTCCAGCCAAGCTTTGGGAGCCTATGACACTTCATATTCACAAGCTGTCTCTTGTCCAAGCAGTAGCTGGGCCTGACCCTGTCTAATTTATGAGATGGGTGATATCAAGTGTGTTCAGGGTGATGTGGTGATGTCACAATAGACCATAAGAGATAAAATGTAAGAACATTTTGCAATTTTGGAGACTCAGATAATCTCTCAGTTTCTAAAGGAAATGTGATATAAAATGTGTGTGCTTGTATATGGGTATGCTGTGGTTTCCCTTTCAGGTTCTGTGCAGTTCCAGCAACCAAACTCTTTCATCTTCTGAGACTGGAGGTGTGTAGCTGAGGAATGATAAATTTTGACTTGAGACACTGATCTATAAATGCTGGTTCATGGAACTGAAACAAGTTGACCTTAATATTATTGAACTACAATTTTTGGAGGTATACAGTAATTTCCTATAAAGCTTAATCTCTTAATCTTTGATGGAACAAATGGTACGGCCAAAGTCTTTAATCCTACTTCTGTTTTATGCTTAAACACAGGATGAATCAGAGCCTTACACTTTGTTCTGGGTGAAGACAAGGTGGTGGCTAATTATCCTGTATTGGTACTGCATGATGCTGTAACAATTTAGAATGCCGTATATACACTGAAACATATATAAATGGAAACGTATAAACTGAAACTATATATACACTGAAACAATTGTAAATCGGCTCCTCTTTCTTTCTGTATGATGAGCACAAATAGCAGTAAATCTGTATTTGTATTACTTCGGCTTTGGATTAGAGATGGCTTTATTGCTGACTCAGGCAAAATATGTGAAGTGAAGTTACTGCTTTAGCTTTTTTCCTCCTTTGTTCCACTTCTCCCAAACTAAAATCAGAAACCCCAAATCTTCCTGTCATTTACTTGAAGTAAAACATCTCTCATCTCACACCTGCCCTTGATTTCTTGTTTACCTGATACAGCTTTTGGCACTCTGTATCTCTTGAATAGGCTTGATCACTGCTCAAATGTTCATTTCTTCATTGCATGGTTCTACAACCTGTTACAGCATTAACAAGGCCAGAAAAGAAAAAAGAAAAGGCAAATGAAAACCCTATTGACTGCCTTGTAAGAGGTAGAAATTCATTTATCCCAATACAGAATGCATACGTAAGGACTTGTCTTGCTGCAGAGACTGAGTGGTACAAAGGGGTATGTGCCTGCTGCAGTGGTGTCACTCTTCATCTCTGCATAAGTAGAGATCTCTTCTTTACTTACACAGAATCCTGAATCAAACAATTGACTTAAGCAAAATTAATGTACCCTTTGGTGCATTTGGGAGGTTAATGGAAGGCTTCTTCAGAGAATGGTGTATTTCAGTCCTTTGTTAGCTAAATCTCAAAATATTTAATAAGCAAAAATCACCTGGCTACAGTGCTGCACAGTTGCCTTTCCAAATATTGGCAGGAAAAACTCATTCTTCCCCAGTGCTCAAGCTTGCAACATGGGGTTTTATCTTCAACATGGATTCTTAAGTCCTTGCATATGTCTATGCTTTGAGCATGTTCTAGTATAAGGTGCAAGGAGAGATGTGGTGTTCTGTGTCCTTTTGGCTCCCAAAACTCATCTAAGTTAATATCCTCTTGTATTTGTGTTACTCCTTTGTTTTACATTTGACAAATACAATCTGGCTTTGCTTGTAAAGGTATACAAAGCTGCTATAAAGTACTTCTTTTTTGAAAAAAAAAAAAAAAGTTATTTGGATCATTTTGCCCTTTTGCTGTTCTGTAAGCATTCCTACTGGTCTGTCCCTTCCAATTTGTCGCAGTTTAAGCTAAAAGACTTCGTTTATTAAGGCCTTCAGCTTGTCTACTCTGTATCATTTTCTCAATGTCATAAGGCCAGTTTAGGGACTCTTATCAACTTTTGCTTTCTACTTTGATTCCTTTGAGTGAAATTATCAAGCAAATATTTTCTCTCCGTCCTTCAAGCCTCTTCCCAAAGATGCACGTTTCTTACTCTTTTAACTCCCCCATGTCTTGTAAATTTTCATCCCAGCTGTCATCACAAAGTAGTTTAGTGGTTTCTCATGGGAGACCACAGCCTATAATCAGTGTTACATTGTGGTGTTTATTGTAGGAAAGAAAAATACAGAGATGGATGTTAAAAATGAGGGTGGGAACTTTTGGTGTGACCAAAGCATTTTCAGTTCTTGAAACTGAAAGTTTCAATAACTCAGTTCTTGAAATTCCCTGCATTCTCCATACCCCCATCTCCCAGGCAGGATGTCTCCCCTGTGCTGAGGGGGAATGCAGGTGTTGCCCTCCCCATAGGGCGCCCTTCCCTAGAAGACAAGGAGGGAGGGTAACAGGGATGCATAAGGACTGGGTCACGGTCTTCCTTGAGGGTGGTCCCAGTTTTTCAGGCTTCCCCCCTTGACATTACTGACCTGCAGGGTGCTCAGCACTGCACCAGACTAGATGGTCAGCAAGCTGGTGGGTGTCCTGGACTTGTTTGGTTGCAGCTGCCTTTGTCCCTGCTGAGCTGGGAAGAAATAACTCCTGCAGTGTCTGTGCCCAGGCTTGGTGGTGCCTGCACTGCAACTGGTGAACGACTGTGGGAGAGCAAAGTAAAGAGTAAGCCACACCAGGCGAAGACAGCAGGCTGCTCTCTCCCTGACTGCTGGTTTCTTTGGTGTGAAAAGCTGGCCCAGGCAGCATTTGGAAATTTAACTGTGTGAAGCTCACTGTTAGAAGCAAAGTCCTTGAGGATCTATCTTCAGCTCTGCATTAGACTTGCTGTATGACCTTGTACAAGTCACTTAATCTCTCATCTGTTCGTTTTTCTTTGCAAGCAAATTAAGATGATAATTTCTACATAGATCACTGCTGTGGAAGTTTGCATGCACTTAGGAAGTAGTTAGCATCCCTTTTTTTTTTTTTTTTCCCTGTTTCCAGTGTTAACCTGACTAAAGAATGTGCTTTGTGTCTGCGGGCTTGCAATATATAGTATGGAGTATACTTTCAGTAAAGGTCAGTCTGTAAGAACAAGGGAACTACCTGAGATCAGGGAGTATATTGGAGTAGAAATTATGCAGAACTTTAATTTTTAGCTTGTAACATATTTCTGAAGTATCAGATTTTAATGCATGACTAGTTAATAGCTGGCAAATGAGGTGGTGGTGGAATTTTAGGAAAAAGTAGGGCAAGAAAACTAGATACTACTGAACTGCTTTAAAATACGAGCTAGGGAAGGCCAGGGAATGGGAGACCTCTTAATGTAAATTAATTTACCTAGAACTAGACTGATCTTGTCACAGTGTATATTGCACAGCATGGAAAGGATGACCAATCTGAATTTATGCTAATTACTTTGGTGGCTCTGAGATTTCCTGTAATCATTATTGTGTGTAAGTCTACAGATAGAGAGCTGAGCTTTAAATGGCTCTTTATGGGTAAGTTTTTCCACTTTTAATGAACTACAAGCTGATTGTTAACGGTGAAAATAAAATTCCTTTCCAAGCTTTCTCATGATGCAACAATAATAAAACAAGTGGTGGTGGCTATAATGTACACAGGAATACCAGGCTGAGTAAACATTAACAACAACAAAAAAAAAAACCCAACCACCCCCACCCCCAATAAAAAAAGCAGTTTTCCATGACTTCTAAAAGCTTCTTCTAGACAGTGTTCTTAGCTGGTGCAGTGCTGCAATTGCCTCTGTACCATGTTCTTGTTTACCCTGTGGCAGATTTGTCAACATAATGGATATTTAGTGATGAACCAGACAAAATGGTAGCCTCTGGTCTTTATCCCATTGTCACATTAAAAAAAATAAAATTGAAAGCTTCTTTCTTTTTAATATTTTTATTTTCTTAGGCAGCAAGTTTGTTAATCAGCACAGCTGTGTTGGGGCCAAGTATGCCTTCCTGAACACAGAGGATGGCCCATTTGGTTTTCAGCTGTGACTAATGAAACAAATATTCTGAAGGAATAGATTTAAAGAAGATATTTTCACGAGGCCTGAAAGTTCCCTGTCAGAATGCAGGGCTTTTTAACCAGAATACATTGCTTTTGAGCATGTGCCTTTTAGATGTTCTTGTAGGAGAAACCATTTCTAAGTTTCTTAAAAGGGCTCTGACACAACTAACCTGGGAAGTGTGTGAGTAATGACATAATAAATGATGTGCAGTACCCTTATTCTGACCTGTTATTACTGGAAAATGTTCACTTAAAATACTTTCTACAATTTTTTGAAGCTTTTTAATCAAAATGGAAGAAGCTTTTGTAAATCTGGGCAGCATTGTAACCATGCAATTTTTGTCACGTTGAAATGCTATTTAATGGCTTACGAAGGGCAGGATCAGGATACCCATTGAAGAACATTTCAATGTGTCAATGTAAAGGCATTTGTCTCAAAAGAAAAGTTACTGTAGAGAACTCTCATTTTTCTCCGAAACATAAAATTTCCATTTTTATGGAAAAAAAGGGAGGGGGAAACGGCTCTCTTCTCACGACTAATGGCTGGATTTTATTGCTAAAGCCAGAAAGAAAGAAGGATGAAAACCAGAAACAATGTGCATAGAAAATTTAAGTTTAAAAAATAAATGTCCATTTTAGTGACCTCTCTTGGCCAGATTCAGTTTTGTGTATTAATTCATGTTCTTAAAATAATCAGTATACTTAAATAAAACTTTCACTCATTTTAATAAAACAAGGATGCCTTCTCAAATGCATCAATACTAGCAGACCAAACTGGAGTTGGGACTTCAGCTTGTCTTTGCAGTGTGTGCAGAAAACTGCTGGAAATGTCATTCATTGTCCATGAGCTGTTCTGAGAAAACTTGCTGCTGCTTTGGGGCCATCTGCTGGAGTCTGCCCTCAGGAAGTTCGTTATTACTCCAGGCAGACTATTTGTTTCTTCACTGAACCTTTTTTTAAGCCTGACTCTTATGAATGCTTGACTTCTGATGCTTTCCATCCCCAGACTGTCTTGTGCTCCTATCTCTTAATCATGATACGGAACAGCAGCAATTAATCTGACAATTTACATAAAGGAGTCAGTCTCAAGGAAAAAAAAAAAAATCCTTTAAACAGGTGATTTTTTTTTTATCAGTTAAAAAGGAGCTTGTTGCTGGAACTTGGCTTTACCATGGGAGTGATAGTATTTTAAAGTATGCTCAAGTGGCTGAGGTGAGTGAGAAACACATCTCTGTACCAACTTAAGAAAGTCACAAAACTTCATGGATCACTTCTAAAAGTTCAGGGATTGTTGTTTCAGATAAAGAAGCTTCTCACTGTTCAGAATAATTGTTTTTTTTTGCTTAAAGTCTATTGCTGGGGAGTTCATGACTTCACTGCTCAAACATTTTGTTTGCTGATGTACCTCGCTTATTTCTTCATCTGCAATGCTAAGTTTTTCTGAGCTCAAATGAAGGTCTGGAGCCAGAATTCAACAGAAGAGAATATATTTTTATTATAAAATACTGTTCTCCCATAAATCTGTGTCTGAGATGAATGACATGAAATGGCCCCTTTCTTCCCAGTTAAGAATTCACATCAACAGAATTTCTTAGGATAGCTCACATTAGCATGGTTTTCTTTTGGTACTTATTGAGTAATGGGAAAGGGTATATAAAAGGAAATCTGGAAATGTGAAGTTTATAAACTAGTTGTCCTTAGGTTCTTTTTTTTTTTTCAGACAAGTTGTAATATTACCTTTTACAAAAAAAATTACTTTATGAGGAAGACACCTTGGACATGGGAACTTGGTATGTGTTTTTTTAGTTCTGTTTTTAATGGTTGTGGCCCTTTGAGCAGCAGATAATCCAAATCTGCATTTATCTAAGAAATATTAAGAAAAACATGAAAAATACCCAGACAGATAATACGAATGCAAACCTCTGCCTTTTTGGTTTCTGGTGTTCGGTGTTACTTCATGTGGTAGTGACATGCAGACTGCTTAGAGTAGGAATCTGCCCAGGCAATTGCTTGGAGAAGAAAAAAAGGAGTACACAGGCTAAGAAAGCTCCCTTCCACTTTTTTTTTTTTAATAAAGCACATCCTGTCGGCTGGTCAAGAAATTAATTATGCTCCATCGGATTATGAAACAAATGTTATGTGTGCTGCACATTAGAGATACTTTGTTATTTTCCCAACTCAGCTGCCAAAGTCTTTCCAAGTAGAACAATGCTTTTGTTTGTACTGACGAAGGTGAAACTGCATAGAAAAGCATTCTCCAATGGCACAGGTGCCATTTCAATAATGTCAGTAATCAGACCATGTCCTTCAGGCTTATGCAGTACTGCTGAATTTTCTTCTAATGCTGTTTGGCATTACTGGTGTTCCTCAGCCTTCCGCAGCTTTTGTTTGAAGTGCTTTGCGTCTTTAAAAACAATATTAATTATCGTAGGTTGGGTTTTGACGTTGATAAACAGAAAGAGCAACCTCTTTGTCTCTAGATGCTCCTGTAGACTTCAAGAAAACAAGGCATGGTACTATTTAAGCTTTTCTTTTTTTTAAATAAAGGGGAAAAAAAAGAGACTTCAAGGTCTGGCTTAAATTCTGAACTCTTGAGAACTTTCTTAGCCTGTTCTGAAAAAAAAATCCATTAAAAATGAGGCTGCACTTTAATCTGGGCAAGGCTGTAGCTAAAGTCATTTGGAAATAAGAAATATTTCATTAAAGCTGCAGTTTTAAAAGGAAGGTCAACTATTTTTGTCCTTTATAATTTTATTTTATTTGTCTTGTCACTTGCAAAGTGACTAGTATGTCCTGAATATAATAATTTTTACCTCTTTTTAGTCACTGTGAAATTTATCTATTAGCATGGAATAAGGATCCTGGGCCTTCTACTTGACTAACTTTGTAGTTTATTAAATTCACTAGAGATTGAGTGGTCAAAAGAGGTTAGGGTCTGTAACTAGAACTACATGTTCAAAAGGGATGTGTTTTCAGATGAAAATCTATCCAAAATCACAGCAGAGCTCCTGGATGGTGAATACACATGGAAATCTGATCTTTACATAGACAAATTTTATGGATTACTTGATGCCTGTGAAGTGTAATAGTTTAATTATGATGAACTTCCCAGAGTGCCTTCAAAATATTTATAGCTTTCATTATAACCATACAAATATTTGTTTGTTAAAAAGCAAAGCAAAAAGTTCACTGCTCTTGATGGGTGATTTTATGGTACCATGATTATCTCTTCAGCTTTCGTCTCTGCTTTTTTTCCCCCTCAGTGCATTGCCATCAAAATCTATGGGATGTAGTTCTGAACGATAAATTTCCATGATTGAAAACTAAACAGCTAGAATTAATACATACCATGTGACTGGCAGCCAGTTACACACATGAGAGGATCTGCATCTACAGCAGTGTCCCATAGGTGGGTGAACTTGACCCTGTAGTTCTCCTGGGGTTGCTGCTGCAATGTTGTTTATACTTGTTTAAAATGCCTAGTATCTTAAAGCATAATTTTGCCATGCATTGCCATGCATGTTCTTAAGATGTTGGCAGATCATATCAATATATTTTACTGATTCTTTCTAAATATACACTTGAAATGGCAGCTTAATCTCAAGGACGTTAAACTTGATAGAAAATCATCATTTCATATTTCCTGGTAGTTTAGCTATCAAACAGTGACTTTCCAGAGAGAGGTCTTCAAAGTCTCATAACAGCTTGCAATCCTGTACTTAGCTTTATGTACTACAAATCTATTTTTATGATAATTATTCATTGCAGAGGACCACATAGAAAACTAAATACGTACTTAGAAATATTGAGACTTAAAAAAAAATCTGCCAGAAACACTATGGTTTAATGCCTTAATATTTCTGATACTTATCCAGTTTAAATGAGATGAGATTCTTTTGAGTCCTAAATTTGAGTAATTTAATATTTTTGACATCTTCATGTTGCAAATGTACTGCATACTTTCCTCCATCCAATTGAAACAAGCTTAAATTCAAACTTCTGTGTATGTCAGACCATGCTACTGTATTCCTGGAGTCCTTCCTGTAGGTTCAGTGTATTAAGCGTCTCACAGCTTAAGTACTTCATCTTACTTCTTTCACAAGAAAGTTCTTTGGTAGTTGAGTGGACAAGTTTAAAGTCCCATTTTGGAACTTAAGTATTTTGCACACTAAATCACCCTGTAATATCAATTTGATGCAGGCCCCCAAATTGACTATAATATTCTTGAACAATTTTCTTTTCATTTTACTTTGTTTCTTGGGGCAGAGGATATATATATTTTTTTCTTTCGGAATTTTATTGCTTCCCTTTAGTATACTATTAGAATTTCAGCCATTTTTTTCTGTTCAGTGCTTTGGCTGGCAGGTCTGACTGGAACAGACAAGCCTAAAGTCAAGTGAGTCTTCCATGTAATTCTTGAAAGTTTGCCTAATTTTCTTCCACCTCTGTCAATTCATGTTAAAAGATGTTCCCTGTGAATCTGGTTTCAGTCATGTACTTGGTTTGCTATAGTCACAACTCCACAGCTACTGCCATAGATCAGGAAATAAATAATTGCTATTGGAGGAATTCTACCGATATATTGAAGTATTAAGTCTCTTATAATTTTGCACTGAACTTTAGATTTTCTCATATGCCAACACTGGCAAATGTGTTTACAAATGATGTGTCACAAATGATTAATGATGGCAGTTAACAAAAACAGTTGATCCAGGTCATGCTGGTTTTGTACTTTCAGGAAAAGACATGTTTCTTTGATACAGCCAAACTTGTTTTGTTTCAGTTTCACCTGTCAGTGGTTGTATTATCACCGACTCTTGTATTATTGCTCATGAAGTGTATGGTATTAACAAATATGCCAGTGTCTGTGGGGATGCTGTGTAGATTTGCAAGATTTATTTCTGAAAGGGTAAAAACTTATAGATCAAATTCTTGAATGGTTGTAATGCAAGCTCAAATGATACAGCAGAACTTTTTGCCCAGTGATAGTTGCAATTTCCATAAGCAGCTAACTTGACTGCTGGAACGATGGACCTAGTAATCCTCAGCATTTTCGGTGTAGAAAACTGTCTATTGAGTGATGAGGGCACACAGCTAAACACTCCAAGCATAGCATGGATTCTATTTTGGGAGTTTCAATCTCTTTAGTAATTTTTGAAGAAAAGGAATATTAAGCGTTCTATACTTATATAGAACACATATTTATAGAGATTCTTGTATTTACAGAAAGATTTTTGTAAATGTAAAAGCTGCCTGTCACTTTCTAGACTCATCTTCTTTCTTTTCCTTCAGGGGAACTTGAAATTCCCTCATGTTTAAAGCAAACCTAGAAAGTCAAGTTGCTAGCTTCCAAGCTTTCCTTCATCAAAAACTTGAAAATGGAAATACATTTCTGCTGAATTTCTCTGCTTTCACTTCAGGAGAGTTAACCTGTCATGTAGTTTCTCTTCCTTGTTTCTAAGATGTGATGCCTTAATTGTGCCATGTTTCTTCCCCCAACACCCCTAGAAAAGTACAGCAGAGAACTAAGTGTGGAAAAGCTCATAAGAAGGCAGCAATACTGATTTCTGTGAAGGCATCTGTCAACTGCACCTATAGATAATTAAAGCAGGGGATCATAATGGAAATAGTGGTGAGAGACTACTTTGTCCCAGCTTCAGATCTTTCTCACGGTCTTCATCTTACTGGCCAGCACTGATGAAAGTGCCTTTCAGACACAGTTGTTTCATGAGAAAGGATTGCAAAAAGACATTTGGGGGACCAGGTGAGGACATAGGCCAGAGTTGCTCAAATCTGATACCTTTTGTGATATTTGGAATAAATCAAATTAAGCATCTATTCAGCTCAGTAGCTCAAGGTATAATTACTTCTTCCTCATCTGTATATTTATCTATCTGTGGCTTTTTAGTCCCTGAAGCTGTTTCACTCTAGTTGCAACTAAAGATAAAGAATGCTGTCAAAAATGTCAATATTGTTTTGCTGTCATGGAGGGGTTTTAGTGAGCTAGCAATGTGGGTGTTTCTTTATAGAACATACAGAAGCGTAAGTCCTGATTTGTCCTGCAAAAAAGTAGTGTACAAGGTTACATGCACCAGTAAATCAGTTGTAGAGTATTGTGGGATAGTGCTTCTCTCCTTATGTGTGGAGACAATGTTTCCTTTCTTCTGCCTTGTTTTACTTCTTTGGATTAGGATAGCACTCTTTGCTACCTACAATATCCAGAAACCTGTTTTAAGCAAGCAGTTCTGTGAGATGAGAAGCTGACTAAGTCTAGTTTTTCTGCAGTATTATACGGTTACTATACTTTATGAGGCTTAATACAATGCCCTTTGATCTTTAATTTGGGAGAGAATGTGATTTGTAGGTGTACTGCTGTGATGAAAGAAAATAGGAAAAAAAGAGAAAGAGGTGTGATACATGCACCTCTTGAAAAGGCTCTGTCAGACAAAGCTATCTAAATAGTGTCCGGCCAGCCTAAACAACAGAATCCATTAGGAATAAATATTATTGCTTGTTTAAAGAAATATTTTGTATTTAAGGAAAGTAATTTCAAGTCATTTTTTTTAAAAAGTAAAATATTTTATTTAGAATAAGTTATTTAATTTAGGTCTGATAACAGCAGAGCAATAGTCTGGGCTTGGCAATTTTTCAGCAGCTGGGTATTGCAAAGTCTGAGAGAGGTTTTAATATGTTTCTTTTAATATTTGGATACTAAATTATTTTAAACTTTGAATCTGCTGTTACAAGAAAAGTGGAAGAGTGATGTAGCAAGGCCTCAGACTGACTGTATAAAACTCCACCTAGAAAGCAAGTTTTACAGGTATCATGGCACTCGGTTTCTAGAACATACTTCTCTCCTATCTTTTTTTCCCCTCTTATTAAAATGACAATTTATCCAGAATTGGCTGATTAAAAAGGAAAGTCCTCTATTGCAATAAGAGCAAACTGCTCTCAGCTATGGTGTGCAACTGATGTATTGTCCTAAACCTCTGTCAGCAACTTACAGCTTTTTTTTTTTTTACCTAAATCTGCCTACTCTGTAAAATAAGGCAGATGTCCACCCCCACATTGACTGCAGCACAGTGTACAGACGATTTAGTCTCAAATCCCCTAAGGGCTCTTTGAGGGGTGCTAGCTGTTCTCTTGCTGGTGATGCCACCACCAAGTGACTTGGCTTGGGACGCTGAAAAGCTGTGGTTCAGCTCTGCTTATACTTGCATGCATGCTTAAAAGTAGGTATAGGTTGAATTTGGCACTATGCTCACCTTGAGATGAGCAGTGTGTTAGAGCTGCAGGCAATGGATGCACAGTGGTGGATGTCTTTTGGAACATGTTGCTGGATGATGGGGTTTGCTTTTAATGATGGGCTTATAGGGCTTGGGCAAACCTGAATGTGGAATTGAGAGGATAAGGATAGCCCACAAGACTGTCCTGGTTTCCTAATGGTATTTTAGATGGACAAAACACAACAAGATATTCCAAGCAAAATACACTTTCTCCCCTGCTCTGCAGGGTTTCATCAAACCACACGAATAAGTGAAAATCTTTCCTTGTTTTACAGTATATTCACTGTACCTTTATAGTCTTCAAGTAAGAGCCCTAATAACATTTTTTTCTCTTGCTAGGACTGAGGTGCATGTGCAAAGAACAGCAAAAATTCTTTTGATTTGTAATATTGAGTAACATCCTTTCCCCCTTTCGTATGTGCACTTGCTTCTTCTGTGGCAGTCACGTTGCTATGTTGGGGTTTTATGCTAATGATCAGGCACATCAAAAGCTTGTTAGGAACTGTCTGAGGAGCCCTGCTGAATCTTCTGCAGTCGAGTGCTTCACAACTTTTTAGTTCATGCATTTGTTTTAAATGTCGTGTATATTTTACAGTTTCTTACCCAGTGCCTATCATCTTTTTCCTATTCAACCATGCCTATTCTCAAAGGAACCAAGACCTCATTGCAGGATGCAATAACATTGCTTTTTGTGAGCAGTTAACCTTTCCTCTTGAAGCATCTTGACGTCTGGTTTGCATTTCTACTGCAATCATACCCTTTGCCAAGACCTTAAAGGCCTTTCCTGCAATAATTCTGGTGCTGTATCCTAAATTACTTTTGATTCATTGTGTGCTTTGTGCTTTGGTACACTGCCCATAATTTAAATTATTTTTACAGACTCTAATCTCCCAGAAGAGACACTTAAGTGTGATAGAAGCCTTGCTTATTTAGCTGTATACTAACCCATGGTTTTGAGTATCAGACTACCCTGTATTATATATGATCTTTCTTGTACAATAAAACTGCTTTCTCACAGAGGAGCCAGAAGAGAGTACTTTGACAAGGAGTCAGGGAGCTGGTTAAAAATTATGCCATTGTTTCCTTCAGGAAGCATCAACTATACTTTGCCTTACAGTTGGAACAAATACATATTAACAGGAAGCTCCATCTGATAGACCTAAGCTAACACAAACAGAGCATTTGCACTTTGTCTGTTGAAGGTTTTTTGATGGCAAGTGACAACTGAGAATAGTGATCTGTCTACTAACTTGACCTGTGTAGGACATAACAGAGAGGAAGCGTGCGCTGTACAGGAAACTGTTGTAGCCAGTTCCTGGAGGGAATCAAGTTTCTCTGCATGAATTCAAACATTCTTCCCCTTCTGCTGGGCATCCTCATGCCGTGGAGAGTCTAGAAGATGGGAAGGGGCTGTACCCCTCCTTCCTTCCCCTGCCTAAAGAACAAAACAGAAAAAGATAAGACAGATCCTTAGAGGAAAATCATGCAAAGAGCCTGCATGGCCAGAGATTTAAACCCTCACCTTTCTTCTTTTTTTGATACCAGAACTAAGGTACTTTTTTTTTTTTTTTTTTTCACTTGTTTCATCTTCAGCTATGGTTTGTGTAGAATGCTGGTTTCTTCGAACTCCTTGCTACAGTGATTTTTAAATTTTTTTCTATACTTTTTCCTATTTCATCAATCTAGGTGCAAATTAAAATTTTGTATTTTCAGCAATGAACTTATTCTTTCCTAAGCAAGTTAGCTGAACTGGTTTGGCAGCACAGCTAATGCAGTTGTTATGCAATTTTCATTCAAGGATTAGAGTTCACAGCCACAGTCTGGAAGAAAAATACATGTGTTAATAAAAATTTCAAAGTTGGCCAAAGGTATAGGCAAAGATGAAAGTAGAGGGCTCCTTCATTCCAATCATGTATTTTCACCAGACCATTCTCTTAACAACAAACACTTTTTGTTTAATTGATGAAGTAATGGGAGACCTCTGACATCCACTAGTTGCATAATTGAATGCTCATTTAATTTTCTATTAGTAGACAGGCACTGTGCTCTGGTGGTTTATAGACATGACAGAATTAGTGTCTTTCCAGTGTTCAGTTCAGACTTGCTGAAGAGTTTAGCATAAGACCTATGGATACAGGATATTCGTGTTTATGAATTTCATTAAGGACAAAAGGGCAAATCTGTTGGTTTGTTGTTTTTTTTTAAACAACAACTCCATGTGAGTTTCTCACTTCTAAAAGCAGCAATTGACATTTGTACTTGACTCTATACCTTGATGATGATCCCATAAAAAAAATTACCACCCCGTATTAGCTTCTTGGTAATGCTTATGACCTAGAGTCCTTTCCACTCTCTTATTGTCAGTTGTCCTCCAATTGAGAAGTTCTATTCCCCTTCTAATTTCTACCTTTATCAGAATTTTTTTCCTCAAGCAATTCCAAAATGCCTTGAATGAAAGAACTAAAAAGACCTAGTGTCTACCTGCAGCAAGAAACTACCTGATACGGATTAATTTGAATGTTTACCTAGTTGCACCATGGAAGTAGATTTTCCTGATGAATTTTAAGGAATGACTTTTCTGGCCTAGAATGGGACAGAACATACGAGTAAGTGGAAGACTGACCCCTTGTCTTCAGTGTTTCAGCTGAAGTTGTCTGTCTAAATCGTCATTGCAATGACGCTTTCTGTTGCCTGGAAAGCTGTGTGCAAATGTCCTTTTATGATACCATTGACCCCTATGTTCACAATCTGAAAAGTAAGGGTCTGTATAAACCATGGAGATGAAAGATGAAGTAATGATGCTGACATGTTTTAATGGACTAATATGAACTGGATATGCAGCAGCATTATGGTTTGCAAATTATGATGATCAACATAAGAATCTGCCCATGTTTAATCTGCGTACTCGTGTTGTTCATTCTCAATGTCATCCTTTCAGTTCTTCTGAAGCTGTACGCTTAGAGGAGGTTAAACTTTGTATTACTCTGTTTACCAGTGAAATCTATTACAGTTAAAAGCTAAATGGCAAAAAACCATACTCTGTAAAAAACCTGACCTACAAACCCACCCCGGAGGGTTGGTAAGGAAGTTGCATAGTTGGGGGCTGATCATGCATGTGACTGAACAAAGCTGTATGTTTAAAGAAAGACAATCCAGCTGCCCAAAGGTACAGTGTAGCAGAGGTTCAAGGAGGCGGCTTTGGTAGAATGTTACCAAAGATGTAGAAAGACTTGAGAGACACTTTTTTATTTACAGAATATTTCTTTTTAATTTCAGTCATTTTCTCCAGTAGGCAGAAAGGATGAACTACAACTGTGCTCTGTCGGCCTCATGCCGAGAAAAGAGGCCAGATTTAGCAGTTTTAAGCTAAAATAGCATTCCCTGTATGCGAGGGCACTGATAGCTGGATATTTTCAAGACCAATAGTTGTAATGAACAAATAATTGTTCAAAAGTGAAGAGCAGGCTTAAACCAGCTTTTATATTTCACTGAACAAAGGAAAACCTGGCTGTTTTCCTGGAGGGTTAGAACTCCAGTTGGATTTATATATGTTAAACTGAACTTTGCATCTCCCTTTTCATCTAGTAAATGTTTTAGAGTTTTCAGTTTAATTTAGGGCCTAATGCCAACTTTTTCCAGGTTCATGGAAAGAATCCACTGAAAGTATGTAAGAAACACTGCAAGAAGGAATAAAGTTTACCTACATTTTAATACTGGTTTTGATGATTACAGCTGCACATGCATGAGACTATATTAATCTGGTAAGTACTTCCACTTTGTCTCATGCACATTTTTTAAAATGTTCCAGGTTATATCACTTGGTATCTTTTAAACCTTTATCAGTTCTCCTACCTGTGACATTTACTAAATGAGCATTGTTATCTCTCAATAAGTGGTTAATTGTTCCTTTGATCATTCCACACATTGTTTCAAGCCACAAAAAAGACATGCTAATGTCTCTTTAAAAAAGCAGCAGCAGCTCAGGGCTGGAGGCTGCAAAGTACTGATAGCTACCTGTAATGTGTTGAGTTTCTGCAGCTGCTACTGAGGTCAGTGAAAAAGGCCTCAATCTGAATCTGTTCTGAAAGTTCAAATATATCCTAGAATAGTAAGAAACAATTAAATCCACCTTTAGCTCTTAACATATTTCCTATATTTTGCTATACCCAGTGCATATACTAGCTAGTAATTTTTACCTGTCAGCTGAATGATTCTTTCATGGAAACACTCTGATTTTCCAAACCTGCTTGAAAGAAAAAGTTATTTTGAAGTCTAAGTGACTTCATAGAGTGAGTCAAAATTTGTTGTTTTTTATATGTTTGCCTGTGTGCACACACTGTCTCATCTAAGTCTGTGTACACTGTGTATATATGTGCTTTTCTCTTTAATGGGTAGTATAATATAGACACACATCCTGAGTCTATATACAGGTTTAGATGTAAATGAGCTCAAAGTGTTACCAGGGTGCTGCACACTGACACTGTTTCATGCGCACTGGGATACTCAGAAATGGAGCTATGACTCCACCAGCTACGTAGTGCCTGTAAAAATTGAGTTGAAAAGGCAAGCACAGAAACTGGCTTCCAGTAAAACAGTGGTGTCTGTCTGAGAGGAAATGGGTTGCCCTGTAGTGGTCTCCTGAAAATGGTGTCCATGAAAGAAAATGTCTACTGCTTTGTAAGTATTAGTGTCTCTGCTGCTTTAATAGTGGTTTCATGGCTTTTCATCCAGGAGTGCGGAGGGGATCAGACACTTACAAAATTCTTGGGATTAAAAGAAATGTGGCACTGTTAGATACAAGTTATCCATGAAGCTAAGTATTTTTGAGTACATCTACTGATGTGGTATCTGTGATTTATCTCCGTGCAGGCAGATGCTGTTTTGTAACCTGGGACAGGCAGCATGAAAGACTTCACACACTATCGCCTCATCTCCAATGCTTACTTGGCCACACAATCTGAGAGTTGGATCAGAGCTGATGAAAGCCTGAACCCCTCATCACTCTGCTTCCTTTCTTGAAGAGGTCACATTTGTGCATAGAGGGTAAACAAGCAACGGGTTTCAGGAGATAAAAGATCTGTTTTCTAAGAGACTAAGTCTAGTCAGACTGGTAGATTTAAAGAAATTCCAGTGTTCTGCTGTCTGTCTGTGCTTTAGAGGGAAAAATGAATTATACTGGAGTCATGAAGGCAGATAAAATGATGAATGTTTGTTCTGCTGCCTGATATGCAACTGGTGAAATCAGCCTGGGACTGAATGCTTTGCAAAGTTTTCCAGAGTGGCTGATGCTACTGGTTAAACTGTTCATCTGTCTTAGATCTTGAAGACCCTGAGTGATATTATATGGGAGCTAAGATATTTCTAATTTTTTACTGTGAGACAGCTAAACAAGGCTGGCTAGATAACATGCTTTTCATCGTTATATTATGGTGAAGCACCTTGGCTGCTACCCAGTGAAGAGTAAATGACTGTTCTGTGAGGTCTAATAAGTGTTTGAGGGCTAGCATGTATTCTGGATAGCCCACTTTGTTTGCCTAATTTAAATGTCCATGTGAAGAGTCTTCACCCACTTTGCACTTGAAATAACTAAACATTTTGCACAGTAACTTGTTTCACAATTGCTCTCTGGAGGTGTCTGATGTCTTTCCACCAAAACCAGAGTTTTGATGTGCAGGTGAGGCTTAGTTTGTCTGAAAAAATGTTCTCTTAACAAACGATCTGGAATTTTGTGGTTGATTAGGGTTGGGCTGATACATCTGTTTGGTTTCAGTTGCCCTTTAGTTTGTCTGATACTAACTCATTGCATAAACAGTTTACATGCTTAGTGTCTGTATCAAGTCAAGTACTTTTTTTGGAAAAGGTAGTAATAGTGATCACAGTAAAATAATATTAAGAATGATAAGGTTATTTTGGGCATGTGAGAATTGTAATTCTTGCTTTCAAAAAAATACCCTAGTTCGGGGGTTTTGAAATTTTATTTCTGTTGTCAACGTTTTACGCTTGATTTTTCCCTCTGAAAATTCACTCAAGTTTATTTACATTCTAAATATTTGCAGGGAAAAAAATCACAGCTCTCACAAGAGTAGTGGAAGCTTTCTGAGTCTTGACAGTTAGATTTCCTTCAGGATGATTTTCATATAGAGCAAATTCAAGTTTGAAGCAGAGCCTGCCCTTATAACTGTTGTTCATAACTATTCAACTACTGTGGACTTGTCTGATATAAACAAGTGAAAGTAGGCAGTAACTGAGAGCATGTGCTCCACTTCTGGCTGGAGAGGGAAGGTAGCTGTCAAAAAAAAAAAAAAGGAAAACTTTCCCTATTTTCCATTTTCCAGGTGCCTCACTCCCTTCTTACAGTTTAGAACTGGAGGAGGAAGCCACTAGTACTGAAACAAAAACAGAGTAAGGGCTGAGTGTTGGAAGCAATTGAACAGCAGGCTGATGTCAGAGGAGGACTGTGTTGGGTTTTTTCAATCTCTTAATATTGTACCCTCAGTTCCTTCAGTGCAATTGATCTAGTTTGAGAAGCAAAATAGTGATGCCAGTGTAGTTGGCTTAGTAGTCTGTGAGCTGTGGTGCTCCACTGGCACTGCTGTACTGGTGGGGCTTGCGGGCATCTTCCCTCTAGTGTCAAAGGAACAGATAAGAAGCAACAATATCTGACTGAACATCTTTATTTTTCTCGGGATAACCTGTATTTGTGGCATGAAGTTATCTCATGCTTCAGCCTGGAAAGAGCACAACAATAAATTTCAGGAGTTTTTCTGGAGGTGAAAAAAACAACCAACAAACTGAAATGGATCCATGTGCATGAAAACCCATAAAAGTAGATGGTGTGGTGACTGGCACTTGATGGAGTTCTTATGTCAGCCTTCAATTTCTCTAATATTAACAAGCAGAGAGATTTGGCAAAAAAATTACCCTAAATTTATCTTGCTGTCACTTAGGCACACAAACTTTCACATTTAATCCTTATTAGGTTCTCTTTATTTGGGTTTAGGAAGGAAAGTACAGAAATGGGATAGTCTGTTCTTTGGTGCCCTCTTGTGGTTTGATGTACTAGCCAGGTTAGCGCTTATAACAAGCGTGCTATTATTAAGCGATAGAATTAAGATAGACTAATTGTTACTGCTCAAGGTACATTCAGACAGCTTAACACCATCCCATGCTACTCGTTCTTTGCCTTGAACTAGTATTTCTGTGTATGTTGGGCTTTTTATCCAGAGACAGTTGGCTACCTGTCTGTAACTGAACCCATTTATGTTCATATTGTCATATGTATCAGTCTTAAGTGACTGTGGGAATATTGCAGGTAGAATGGCTGAACACTTGGAACATTTATGTTCTATTTCAAATGACTGGCTCATCTTTACAGTCACTGGTCTTGTCTGCACACTTCGCCTCTATTTAAGAATGGCCACAGTTAGAAGCTAAAATGAGAAGATTTTAGAGACAAATAAGGAACACCCACACACTTATACTTTGCCTAGGTAAAGGTATATTCTGGTATGTGTGTTTGTGTTGATATGTGATAGTCTCTATCCTATTAACTTCAATTTATCACTTACTAATTTGATTTTTTTACCTATTACCTACAAACTTTCTCTCCACAATTTTGTAATGTTCACCCTATCATTTGTCTATGTGTGCATTGGTCTTACACGCACTGTATTTTGAAGTGATCATTGGGCAAATGTCAGCCCTGACACATCTTTGTTTTCTTGAGTGCCTGGCCTTTCAGAAGATTCACACAATGAAGTTCTCACTTATGTGAAGAAAGATAAAGGCTCTGGGTGATTTCAGCTAAGCCATGCCAATTTGCAGCCACTGATGTCCTGTTTTAATATGTTTCCTTTTGAGTTCAGTTTTATTTATTATGTCAATTCTTTTTGGATATTCTTTTTCTCAGGAAAATGAACTGACTAACCATTTTAGAGATCTGTAACGAGGCAGGAGGTGATTTAGTTACTGGATTTTGCAGCAAGTCTCTGTCAAGTGCAAAGGATTGGTTGATTGCTTGTCTCAACAGAATTGTGAGAAATACCCCTAACAGGGGTATATATACCCCTAACAAAACCCCTCTGTGTTTAATACGAGAATGTTTTAATTCGTCTTCTTTGCTCATGTCATGTTTTAGAAATAAACACACAGTTCTTTGGTAGCAGGCAGCTGCCTATGCCTAGTATGTGGTGGGAAAGCATCCAGTTTGGGTCTTTAAGGTTTTGCTTCCTAAGGCATTATGTTCCTTCAAGGCAAGCAGCACTCAGTCCTGCGGAGTGATGGGCACAGATGAAGCTTCTCAGGGAAGGGGTCTGAAGACAGAAGCTGCAGGGCTGGGCAGCCTGGCTTCCCAGCAGGAGGAAGAGTCTTCCTGGGGGCTACAGGTAGCTGTGCTGAATTTGCTGTAACTCCCTGGCTGTCCTGAGTCTTACCTTGGGTAACAGGACCCTCTCCCTAAGGACTCACTTGGCTGGGGGTACCAGGGGGAAAAAGAAAAACCTTTTATTTCTACTCTTTCTCTGGTAGTTGCTTTGAAATGTTATTTTATCAGTCCTAGGTTATGTTTCAGATGTGAAATGTCAGAGTTTATTTTATCTAGGACATTTGCAGGATTGGTTATAAAAGTCAATGTGAGCAGAGCCTGTTAATCTCTAGTTTAGTTGGGATTTCTCTTTGCAGTTTATTAGAATTTGGAGCAGCAAAAACGCAAATATTTGAAACACTTCTGGGGGTTGTGGGGTGGTGATTCAGCTGTAGTAGCCCTTACAATGGGAAAGAATAAGGGGTGCTGTTTTCCTGAGGGGCTAGGAAGCAGCAAGTCTTAGAGGTAGGCAATTGTGTGGTTTCATTTGATAATGTTCAACCCAAAATCTCAGTATCTGAAGGGAATTAAACTATCCAACATGAAGCAGGGCTACTTAAAATTTACCAGCTGTGTTTTAAGATAATCCAATACCAATGACGTTTCTGTGTGTACAGACCATTTGTAATGGAATAATTATATGTTCTCCCTCTAGGTTCTTACTAGACTGCATTACATGATTTATTTTTTTTTATTCACAGCTTCCTTATTGTGCTGATATGCCTTATCTTCAGCGTGCTTTCTACGATTGAGCAGTATGCAGCTCTTGCTACAGGGACATTATTTTGGATGGTAAGTAAGCGGATATTAATGTGATTGATGTGGGTCTGTTCTTTCTGTGCAATTCTGCTTTTTCCTAGTGAGTGTGTAAAGCCACAGAAACATCAGAAGTCATGGTAGCACAAAACTGAAGTCTTACCCTGTATAGTGTGTACTGAGGGCATCTACATTGTGTCCAACACACAAAGCTGTTCTAACTAATCTTGAATCTCTCTTATTGCTCAGCTTAATCAATTTTTCAGCCATACTAAAGACCATGGGGAGAGGAGGAGGGGGGAATAAGTGGAAAGTCCTTTCCTTTAGTTGATGTCAGATGCAGCTTTCTTTCACAAGTGGAAAACTCATGTATTTTCATTGACTTTAGAGTTAAGACAGCTTCCTCTACCTGTCTTATACATTTCCCCTTCAGTAGAGAAGATGTAGTTACATTTTGTTTGTAGCACACTAGTGCTGCAACAGATATGTATCAAGAAATATTTCAAGAGCATTACTGTCTTGCCATCTTAGACTTCGTTCAAGAGCCTTAGTTTTGAAGTTAGAGAGGTGTGATTCAAATATACAAAAAATTTATAATTTTGTTTTACCTCAGTGGTGAGCTACCCCCTGCTAAATCATTGACATCTCTGTATTTGTAAATAAATGACCATCATTTTAGTTATGATAACACTGTCACTGTATTGAGAAAAAGCTAACTAGCAATTTGAAAGTTTGTTCAAAACAGTTCTTGTAGTTGGTGTACCAGTAATGTCATTGTTATGTATGTTATCATTATTAATACAAAAAAGTTCACTTGAACTCCATCAATTATAATAAATTTTGTCAATTTATCTATTCAATAGGCTAAGATTTTATACCTAATGTGAATACTGTAGGAGTAACAATATAGTATATTAAATTCAGTGTCAATCACACTATTTCTATTTAAGGTATCTTCATGCCTGGTATATTATTTTTCTAAGATATTTGAGCTCTGAGATATAACTTTATAATTAGTTGCCAGCTAAAAGAGCCTGTTAGTGCATTTCTGTATCCCAGTACCTTTTCTGTTGTGTGGTTTTAGGTTTTCTTTCTTTATAGATTTAAGATTTGTTGTTGTTAGATTTTTTTTTTTTATCCACAACAAACAGTTGTGTATAAAATTTCACTGTGATGATTTTCACTTGTGAGAATATCTCACTCATGTTGCAATATATCATAGTATTTTACAGGGACACAGTGTGTAGTCTCAGTGAAATAACTTAGAATGACAACATAACCAGTGGTATTTCATTCGCCCACCCCTGGTGAAATCATGGAACTAATTTTGTGTGTTCATACTGTATGCAGATAGTATTGTCTGTATGTCTGTAATATATTCAGTGTTATATGTATGTTATGCATTGAGGATTACATACAATGTATGCAATATCCAGTGTGTATTGGGTGTTCATACTATTATCTTGTTTTCCCAGTAGTGTGAATCAGTGTTGCTGCTCTAGATCATGAGAAAAATTATGGTTCGTTTTTAACATTGAAAGCCTAGTGTCATGGTTTCTTGGGAATTCAGTGGTTTTTGTTTGTTCAGTATTGGCATATTCTGATACTGTTTTCTTAAAGGATAAACTGTGGTAATTTTCAAGAAGCTTAAGGGGATCACAGTGATTCATCAGTCCAAAGCAGTAGATGGGCCGATGTGCTCTCCGTTTTATCCATTTTTGGTGGGACTTTCAATGGAGTTGTGACACTTTAAAACACAAATATAAATATCAGAATCTGGTTCCTGATAGAGTCCACCCAATGAAATTTGCTATTCTGTTCTTACTTAAGATTTTAGTTTCATGCTACTATATCATTACAAGCTGTCAACCAAAAAAAACACAACAAACCAAAGCAGGAAAAAAATACAGTGCAAGTTTCCAACACAAATGGTGATGTAAGGAGACTTATTAAAGCTTAGGACACCACTCTCTTTCTACTGTTTTGCAGTAGGAATTCACTTCTCTTTTGTATTTGTAACTAAAAGTTTCTCTATGCCATAGTATTAGTTTTAATTTGGAGCCAGACAATGAGAATAGGTAACACTGTAGGTGAAGCAAAGAAGGGGAAACAAGTTGATTTATAAACTAATACTGAGTGAGAGAGACCTCAAAGGAGCAGCAGTGTAGCAACAACCTAGCAGGAGGAGTATAGGAATCTTGAAGAAGGCTTTTCTGCTTGGGCTTAACTGGGACAGTGAGGGGAAGGGAACTTTTGGACATGCAGAATTTGATGTTCATGAGACCTCAAGTCATTCTATGAAACATGAATTATACTGCTTGAGTGTGTGTTCTGTGAGATTAAAATAATTAAAGTAACACTTGGAGACCTTTAATTACTTCTTTTGAAGATTGTAAAATTGAGTCCACCTTTCCCTATGTGTGTTCCAAAGGTAAAATTAATGAAGCTTTGTCAAGAGCACTTTGCCTTTTATTTAGACATAATTTTCTATGTAGGGTAGAATTCCCCCTAACTCAATTATGCTTTATAGTGCATCAAATATAAGGCTGAGACAGTGGCACAAATTGTGCAGTGTCATGCTTCCAAGTTTTGTGTACCTGAGATTTGTGGACTTCCTGTATTTGGGTGGAGAGGAACCTTTGAAGCAGCCATAGGTCTGGAAATGCAAAAAAATGACTGTATTGTGCTGCCTGTCTGGAAATGAGTGCTCACAGTTTGCATGTGGGTATGCTGAGCTGAACAGCCCCATGGAGCAAGTCTAGTTAGTTGAGCTTATTGCAGGGGCACCACAAAGCTGATCTTGAAAATGAGAGGGAATAACTGTAAAAAGTACATGAGTGTGTGTGTGTTATCTGTAAACTACTGTTCTTAGAGAATCCCTTCAATGCCATGCTACTCTCAAGTGGGCTGTAGAAGATTCACACTGGGAAAAGTACAGAATGTGTTCCTCCTGACTGAAAAACAACCATTCAAATGAGACCCTGTAAAATACTCACATTTAAGAGCTAAAATATTAAATTTCCACCATGTAGCCAAAGCTTTGGGTTTTTTTTTGGTTTTGTGTGGTGTTGTGGTTTTTTTTTGTGTGTTTTGTTTTTTGTTTGTTTTTTTTTTTGCTCTGAGCCTGTGACAGATCTAAGCACCTGTAGCATATGAAGGCACGGACCCTGGTCGGTGATGCATCCAGAATCGTTTATTATAACAAACAGGCAGCTTATACAGTACTAATGTATCTCCCAACCCACACTCCACTGCAACCCCCAACTGCCAGGCGGGCAGAACTACCCTCCATCAGTGGGCTGTTAGCCATTGTTTATGGGTCGTTAGGACTTGAACACTTGACCTTCCTTTGCCAGTGTTCCTGCTTCTTCTATTCCTTCTTCTGGTCTCTGCTTCTTCCACAATCCTGTTTGCCCACAAGCACCTACACAACTTCAGCAGATTGTCTTTTTGAAACCAGTGAGACTGGATACATTAAAGTTACGAACGGAAGCTGAGCATGTCCTTTTTCATGAACAAGACTTTCATGCTTCAATGATATAGTAATATAAGATATTACAATAATATGAAAATATGATCTAAAATGATTGTTGACATTACAGATATCTATTATTTCCTTTTGATTCTGGAGGTGCTTGTTTTGTAATATCACCTCCCGCTACCAGAGGAGGAATCAGAAGATGTTATGTTATCAGTAATTTTAAAGCATTTAAAAATGCTTCTATTTTTCATAACAATGAGACAAATGCAAGCTTAACACTGGAAAAATAAACAAGGGAAAGTTTATATGTGTGTCAAGTGGCATTCCAATTTTAGACAAAAAGCTTACAATTAGCTGCTGAATCTTTCTCTACTTGTCACTACACTTCACAAGGCAAAGAGCCTTGATGAAAGCTATACCTAAATGCAGTTGTAATGGGAGATTAGGAGAGAATTGGCCTTTTGTTAGTTTCCATAATGCAGTGAAAACTATTTAAATTTGCATGCGTTTACTTTCTCTTTTTCTCACTAGATGGTGCTGTTGGAGGGGTTTGACTCCAGTTAGTCGTTGGCACTTGCCCAACGTGAGCTGGAGTCTGAGCCAAGACTGTGAAAGGATCATCATTCTGAAGGGTATATGTACACTTGGCCCATTTAAGATAGTGGTGCGGGAGAGCTTTTGCCATGACTCATAAAGAGAATGTGGTATATCTGTGTAAAAATTGATTTTGAGACTACAATATTTAAACTATGGAAAAAAGTAATTCGGAGATGTATGTTCCCAGAGAGGCCATATTTTTCTTTTATTTTCATAAGCAAGGATTTTATGGTGCCAGAACACAGCAGAATGCTGTTATCTCAGCATGATCTAAGAAAATCCAAGTGCCTGATCCAAGGGGATTAAATATTCTGCTGAACCAAGGGATATTTAGTGTGCCTGAAAAAGCTATTTTCTTGTAGGATTCTCATTTCGATATTGATTCCAACCAAAAAAAAAAAAAAAGGAAGGGTATGTTTTTATGATGAAAGTGTAAGTTCTTTCCAGCTTTCTGTTTTCCGAGTTCCTTTACTACTTTAGCATATTTCTTACTGAAAAAAAATAAATTATTTTTAAGCATTAAAAAGACTATTAAGATAAAAGGTAATAGTTTTGGGTGGTTAACATTTATGTTATTGGCATTGAAATTACTCCTACAATTAAGAGAAAGTGTCAGAGTCTAGACCTATGAGAAATTTAGATGTTATTTCTTCTTTCAGTATAATATTTTGAATTAGACTTGGGTTTTGTTTTCTGCAGTGTTTTGTGGGTCTTGTGGGAAAGAAAGAGATAAATACTTACAGCTTCCGATTCTGAAAACAGTCTTTACAGAGAACAAACAGTTCAAAGAGTTAAAGAGTTCAAAGTGGTTCCAGTGTTTTCTTTTTCCTCATTATCTTCCTTGCTTAAGAAGACCAGAGTCTTAAGATCTGAAGATTCGTGCATTTTCATCCTTCTGAAAAATTAAATGGAACTAATGCCTGTCAAGGATGCCTGGGTGTAGCTCTACAGACTGACCTAGTCTACAGACTCTAAAGAGCAACTGTAGCTGAGAAAAGTGAAAGATTTGTCTTTGCAGCCTCAACAATGTCCCCTGGTCTGATGCAGAGTGAAGTCAGCTGGTGCAGAAGATGTGTGTGTGTGGTGAACTTGTGCCCTTTAATCCTTTTCCTTTGCTGGGGACCCTCATATAGACCTGAGGGAATCACTCACTGCAGCGTTTCCTTTCTGACCCTCCATTGATAACTGAAGCTGAGAATCTTCGCTTTCATTTAAAGCCAACTTCTGTACATTTTAGTTTGTAGTAAAAGGGCCAAATGTGGGTGATTTTGAAGGCTCAAGAAACATGAATAGAAGTTAAAATTTCCCTACCCCCTTTTAATTAGGTGACAGTATACTTAGTAGCTGGAACAAGTAGCTTCCTCTGAATCTGAACCCAGGCGTTTCTCAGTGGCCCAGCTGATGTTTGTAGCTGAGCTGTGCTGGCAGATAATGTGAGTGCTTCTAATCTCCTTCAGTGCAAAATCAGCTGTGTTCGTTGGAAATACTGCTGGTAGTAACATCTTAATTTGTTCCAGCTGTTCACAAAGCAATTCCTTGTCAACTCCTCTGGTCTGTAGAGGAGAATTATGTGTTTAATGTAAATGTGATGTTTAAAGGGATTTAATTAATTTGGTTCAGAAGGTTGCGTGAACATGCTTTCAGTCCAGCTTAAATTCTGCTTTATGTCCATTCTGAACAGGTTTGAGGGAGCCAAATCAGATGTTTCTGAAATGGAAATAAGGTTGTCTGTTAGGGACAGCTGAACCAATTTAAGAAATGGGTTTAAAAGAAAAAAAAAATCAAACATAAGCCTGTTATTATTAGGTGTACATTAAGTCTGAGCTGAAGAGGAAAGCCAGGAAGGAAAGTGTGCTAAGACTAGTAAGGGAAAGATAAGCTGCATTTTGTTTTCACGTGTGCCAAAAGTCAAATGCTTGTAAAAGGAGCTATAGTTTCTTTTTAAAATCGGTAGAGGGCAGCATTGGACTGTGCTGTGTTTGTCTGGGGTGGCTGAATTCAGACCCTGGATGGTGTCCTGAAGTAGATAAAAATATCTTTTGGAAGAAGTGAACTATTAATAAAGAAATGTTTTTTCACATGGGCTTGGGGGGAATTTTATACGAATAATCAACAAAAATAATCCTGGGAGAGAGGAGTGGAAGAAAAGGGCTGTGTAAATGTTGCTGCCAGAGACGGCTCTGGCCGCTTTGTGGTTGTAGCCACAAAATTCATGCTGTTTGGCCTACCTGGTTTCTTGTCATGTGTATGGCTTTTAGAAAAAAATGAGAACAATTAAAGCCTTCAGGGAAATGAATTGGAGAAGTATTTGCACAGAGGAGAAAGGTGGGGTGGGTGGACACAAAAAAAAACCAAACCAAAACCTAAACTTGTTAACACACTGAAAGATTTCCAGTATGTTGTGTTGTTCCAGGTGTGCTCTTGCTATTGTATTAGATGTTTCCTTTTCAAGTGGGGAAAAAGAAGTAGTTTATTTAGCTATATTTCTCTAAAGTTACCACCAGAAATGAATTTTAGATGTATACGATAAGATTAACCAGGGGTTTTTATAGAAAAGAAAGGTTTTTAAATGTATTGCGTACATTTCATCTAGCAGGTTCAAAATGTTCTGAGTTTGAATTCTAATTTTAGTCTGCTACACCGGAGTGTGTATTTGATAAAGATGAGCTTGAATGCAGAAAATTGGTTACTTCCAGTTCTGCCTTTTCTAAGAACTATGAAACAACAACAAAAAAATCCCTCTTCCTGGATTTTTGTACCTGGAGTTCTATAGCGGTGTCCCCGAATGCTGTAATTTCAAATAAAGTCTTCGACACCGTCACTGCGAGTGAAGGAATTGGAATTCAGTGTTTACCTCCGGAATACGTTGGGTGAGATGGCCGCAAGCATTTATTGGGGCTCAAACTTTGAAGAGTAAGATGGGCTTTGGGAAGAGCGACCCCGGCGGAGCCGGTGGCAGATTGCAGGCCAGCACGAGCCGCCGGTGACAGATTGCTGCCACCTGCTGGCTGCTTGGTGGCCTACATGATCTGACACGGTGATCTCCCTCGCTGGCAGCTTGGGGGTGTTAGCCAAAGACCGGAGTGAGCACCGTGCCAAGTTGTCCTAAAGCGCTGAGCAAGCTTCCCAGCTTTTCATAGAAGAACTACAGTAACGTGGCGTTTTCCAGAAAACGTTGCTTTTATATTGAATGCAGCATTTTGAAAAATTAGGAGACAGGTTCTAGAGAGTTTTTAGTAGTTCGTCTGCTCTCAAGAGTCTGTGTTTGCTCTCAGAAGTGACATAGTATACTGACGTTTCATTTCTTTATTTTTAGTATAGCTGCAATCCAGTAAGTTCTGTTCAACTGTTCTGTTCAAGTGTCCAGGAAAATGCCATCACTGAAAAAAAGTATAAAAAAAGTATGTTTCCTTCACTGTTACATCTTTTGTTTGCTTTTTTTTTTTTTTTTTTTTAGCTTTCTATGTAAGAGGTAAAGTTTGGCTAAACTTTTCTGGGGTGTAAATTCTTGTCGAGCTCAGAGCATTTGCTTGGTAACTGTAAAAGAAACATGGTAAACATTTTCTTTGAAATTATATGCATTTTTCTCTAATATTTTAGCAGACTAGAGTAATACAAATTTCATCTGGAAAAAAAAAAAAGTGACATACTGGTGCTTAGTAGAGCCAAGTAGTGAAAAGAAAGATTTTTAAATTTAGGATTTATCTGGATTAGTGTGTAATGTTTGCAGTGACAGGTGTTTCCTTTATGCTTTGCCCAAATGTCTGGAAAGTAGTTTGTCATTAAGTGCTACATTCAGTGTGTATCTCAATTTCAGTATAACTGGAGGGTCTATGGCTTTGTTAGGTCCTTGTTTTCACATCTGACCTCGGCCAGCTGGAGTCTATTGTTTTAAGCGTAATGTAACAGCTGACATAACATAACGGATATCAAGCTGAAAAGCTGAAACAGTGCAGTGAACTGATGCAAAGAGAGGGGAAAAGGAGAAGTTGGGAGGGAGGGACAGGGGCAAAACTAGCTTCATGATTCAAAGTGGAAGCTTGCTGGCTTGTTTTCCCAGGGGGAATTAGCTAGGAAATAACGGGATGAGTCTGTTGAAGTTCTATTTGCAATTGATTACATATGATAGACTACTGAGACAGGTTTGAGTTTGCCAGCTGTCACTAGCTGGTGGCTCTTGAATGGTTTTAAGTGGCCCTTGGTAGGCAAATTGGAATAAACTCTGCAGGTGTAGTGTAATTTTGTGCTGTAGAGCAGGGAGTGCCAAGGTTTAGAAGAAAGGAGGTTCTAGGAGTTAGTAAAGAGAAAATACCTCAAATTGAATGCATTGAGGATTTTATCTTATGATGTTGGATTAAGTGCATTCAATTAACTGGCCAAAACATAAAAGCAACTGGACTTCTTTGTGGCTTTCTTGGCAGTTTCTAAAGTAAGCTGGTATGAGTTAATTTTCTAAAAAACTTCATTATTTCATGTCTTGACTTCTGCATTTGATGGTAGGAAAGCACATCTCAGCATTGAGCACTAGCTGCTCTTGCAAAAGGAATGAGTAAATGAACATCCTGTTAGGAACTAGTCACACCATGAAAAAAGTGAAAAATACCTGACTTTGTGGACAGAGAAGGAAGAAGGTGGTATAGAGTGAGGAAGAGCAGGGTATAGAGTTACCCTGTTATTTCTTCATATATATTTGTATATATGCTTCTTTACATATATGTATTTCTATATATAGAACATATTCTATTTTTAGTAATGATTAGAAAAAGTACTTCTAGCTGGATTTCATTTGTATTGAGTATAGTCTTTGGCAGCTCCACCCTATGGAGACTTTATTCCATGGTTTTAGGAGTGGAAAAAAAAAAAAGTAAGTAGTCAAGACTATATGCTGGGGTTTTTTTAAGTACATGGGTATAGGCGACCAAATTAGGTTCTACATTTATAAGTGAAGTTTTTATGGCATGAGACTAGCAATTATGCAGTATGTTTAACTTTGAGCATATGAGTAGTCATCATGACTTCAGTGGAGCTTCCTGTGTGCATAAATATTAACAGCATTGGGTTGTAATAGGAAAGGTTTCTTGAACAGTGTCTGCTTGTACTTAGGGATAACCTAGGAAGTATGGGAGTTTGATTTATGAAACTACAAGCTGTATTTATCTCACATTTAATGTTTTAAATTTTACCTAATTCACTTTTATCTTGGTAGTACGAAAAATGTCAAAATGACTGAAGCATGACTTCTGTTAGAATTGTTTTGCACAAAGAGTTATTTTATTATAACAGGATTGTTCCTGTTATAATATTGGGCCCAGAACTATTTTATCTCAGAAATCAGAAAGGTCTTGTGAAAGAGTTTATTAGCACTGTTGATTCAGTGGCTAGTAGTGCATAGCATGGGCATTTACACTTTCTCAGCTTATAAAATTAATTTTGTTGTATAGCTTAGAATTTAATATGTGTACTGAGCCGCTGGAGGAGTCTTGGTAGCCCAGGGAGCTGTTGTGTACTGCATTTTCTGTTCCATGTTCCTGGCATGCCCTGTGCCACACAAGGGTGGGTGCCTGAGTGCCCTGGGAGTGACAGCATCAGAGGCTGTGACATGGAGTAAGTTCTTTGGGTTTCTCTTGGTTGCCTCTAGGGACCAAATGTTGGGACCGGTGTCCTAGAACTTCTGCACTGCTCAGTTAAGCCAAGCGTTCATTGATTTCAGGGACCTGTATCTTAATGTATTGTTCACATCAGGTATTTCCACCTAAACCATTGAACACTACTATATTTTTAGAGATGATGGGGAGTCAAGAATTGTTATTAGCTCTCAGAAGCAGCAGGACTTTTAAGAACTAACAAAATAACCAAAATGCCTGTTTTCACATGCAATCTGTGAAAACAGGCTCTATACTGCCTCATTTTGATGGTTTTCCTTATGCTAATGACTCTGAGGTTGACGTTTTCTTTTTTTTTTTTTTAATCCAACGTGCTGCTAACATCCTTATTAAGGATGAGTGGATCTTTCAGAAACACTCCTTTTCCTTGTTGTTTGCCAGCTTGACAAGATGTGTTTACAAGTGGAATACATGCAAAGAGTTGATTTACTTTATCCTTCTGCAGCTGTTCCCCGGGTCAAGGTGAGAGAGGATATCTGCCATAGAGGTTATCTGGCTATTCCATGGTTCCCTGCAGCAGGATGGGTACAATGTCTTTAGATGCTGTTTTGGCTGCAATGTTGCAGAACAGTTTCAAATCAGAATAGGTATGTATGATGACTGACCTCCATCTAGCCTACGGGGAGGGAGTTTGACAGTTACCTTCTAGGAGCTCTCAAAGTCACTGATTTTGTATATGAAACTCGTAACAAGTTATACTTAGTGGCCAGGGCAGGGGAAAAGGTGGAGAGAAAATTAAATATTTACTAATCTTATTGCTGTAATGCCTTACAAACACAAATGTACTTAACCTTGCAGCATTCTTGGGAAATGAGTATTAGCAATTTTACAAGTAAAATTGGGTGACCAATAGCTTTTTTTACCCTAACTCAGCTTTGTGACATAAATCTTTCAGAGAACATGGCCTGTGCTTCCAAGAATGGGTGCTAGCTTGCATAAACTGGCACTGCCACCTGAAGAAATGGTCCTGCTGCTCCTTTCCTTGTGCCAACACAAGCATTTGTGCAGCTATGTTGTGAACTGCCTTGGAGAACCCGGGTGGGTTCAAACTGACCTAGATGAAATTGCTTCTTTTGGCAGCAGTGCTGACTTAGTGTTTGTGGAACTGTAGAGTAAGATTTGTTAGCTTTTTGATAGTTAAGTGTGATGGAAACTTTATCTGCAACACAATTGACGAGCAAACTTGTGTGCTATCCTTTAGAGAAGGGATATTGTTGTTTACATTGCCGCTTATTCAAAGGGCCCTGCCTGTAAGATTGACTACAAAACCTAGCAGAGCAGAAGTCTACAAGCTCTAAAAGATAGTTCCTACCCCCGTAGACCTTGCAGCCTGAACAGATGAGATGGTGAAAATATGAGCAGAAGGCACTGTGAGTAGCTACTTGTGTAGCACTGACCAGCGAAAGAACATAACTTAGAGAAGTCACAGCTTTGGTCCGCTCCAAGCGTTCAGGTTCAGTGATGGGCCTCAGCAGTTGTAACACTAAAAAAGAAATTCATTCAATTTCTTCTCTCATTTCTGAATTGAGATCTTTGAAAGCTTTTTTTTTTTAATATGAATGCTGAGATTTTGGCCATTATTTTACATACTTAGCTCTATTTGTGCTTCTCTTGTATTGATTTGACTGAATAATGAATTAAGTAGCATTTTGTGTTTGCTTTGCATCTGTTTTGTTGCAGGACAGCGGGATATCAGCCTGACAGCTGATTGAGACCAATTTGACTGAAATTAATTTTATCCTATAGGTCTAGGCATGCCTACTATAATCCAGAGCCAGTTATTGAACTTGAATTGGCAGCTAGGCTGTCTCTACAAACAAAAGCTGTTTTGTTCAAACTCGGCTAGAGCAGGCAGGGTGTAGATAGGGTTGCAGAAGCACTTCTCTCTGGAAAAGCTTAAGAAGCAGTCATCTGCTAGCTCTTCACTTCTGCCCCTCAATGGGATTTTATTCTGCCCAGGGTTGGATTGTCCTGCATTCACTTTCATAGTCTGCTGCAGTGCCTACCTGCCCCACAAAGCTTTGTTTACCACGAAAGACAGTTAAAACTAATTTGGTTAGAGCAAAGAGGGCTAAGAGCACTTCCACAATGGGTTACTGTTGTTCAGCTTTGCGGGTGGTAATCTCTAAGATGAGAGGTGCAGTAATGAGGAGGTGGGTGTGGTAATATCTTCAATCTCTTACTGTCTTTGAAGTAATCACAAGCACGTGGTTGCACGCGTCTGTATAGCCTAGTCCCATAGGGTATGATTGTACTGTTATATCATCATTATTATTAATACAATAACAGGCACATTTGGGTTTGAATTACTGCAGCTATTTTGATAAAAAGAAGAAAAAAACACAACCAAGCCCCAACACCCTGGATATCTCTACAGAGAATACTAGTATTAAATGTGTGTGTAGACTAGTCCTGAGATAGCAACTTACCCTTATAGATTCTTAGTATGTGTATGTCTCTGTCTCTCTATATATGTATATATTTAAAAATATATTAAGAAAACTTGCTTGGATGAGTGGGATTTCTTCAGACATGACGTATCTTTTCATACTTGCATGTTAGGATCTAGCTCATTAGTGAAACAGTTAAATATTTAACCACTATGAGTTATGTGCCTTTTTAAAGCAAGCAGAGTTTAAAAGGATGCAAAGAAAAAAAATTATTCCTTTGCTCCCATTTCTGAACTGGAAGCTTAGTGAGTTGCTATCATATCTGCAATGACAAAAATGCAAGAAAATTAGGGGCAATGTAATGACTGTATTGAAGTCAAACTTTCAACTGGTATGCACTTAAGAATGTATTTGTGATATGGTGGGGAAGGTGGAGGGAATAGATCTAGGATCTTGCAGTCCTTGAAAGCAGAACAAAGTTTGTAGCAGAAATCAAAATTATTAACTCTTTGTAAACCAAGCCTTATTTTTATATTTTCATAAGAAAGGTAGGAAAATACATGATAAAATACTGGGAAATTGCTTTCAAGTAGTGTAGTGATAACACACATTTTTCTTTTCTTAACTGCTTATGCCAGACCAATGGTCAGCGAGAGTCAGAGGTGAAAAGCTCAGCCATGCGTCCAGTCACACAAAAATGCACACTGTGCCCACCCTGTTAAATGACAAATCCCAAAACAAACAGGCAGCCTGTCAATCTTTACTTTCTCAAGGTCAACAAACCGTGGTTCTGAAATGCTGCTGAAGCCATTGAGAGAACACTGTTTCAGGATTTGATTTCACTTTTGGAAGGCATCAGAACTCTAGTTTCTAACCAGGTATTCAGCCAGAAGGGACTGTTAGGTTGCACATCCCAGTCAACTTCTTTTCATACCTTATGAGCAGGGATGTTTCTGTCTTTAAAACCAGATCATATCTTCATAGATATGTAATGAGCACTGTGATCTGTACCTAAATTGCTGATTTCTTCTAGTTTTGTGTCTGCAATTAGTTTTCATTTGGAAGAAGAGACTAGCATTTGTAAACATAGGGTAAGGCATATGTAAGCATACTGTAAGGAATTTTCTTTTGGTCCTTTTCTCACTAAGGTGTTGCACTCGTTGTTAGGGAGAAGGAATCAATTCTAGTTCAGACAAATACACTCTGGCACTTCGAATCTCCATTAAGAAGTCAGGTAACAAGGGCCTAGATTTTAATATCCTTTTAATATAAGAACTCCTCCACACTATAGCTCCTGTATGTTTTCCACAAATGTGTAAATTATTGTAAATTATATGTATCTGGTAGGGTGATCATCTGGAAAAAACAGCGGATGAGATGTGGGAGATTCTGCTGCAATGCCTCTTTGAGCATAGAATGGCGTAAAAATGCAGGCCAGCGTCATGAATAATCTTAGTGTTAGAGAACCATTTGTTATGAAAAGAACAAGGAGTTAAGCAGGAGAAACATTTCTCCTTCCTGATGACTGTTACCTCACTCTGAGTTGTCTGTTCTTTGAAACAGCTCTCTCTTTCTTCTTGCTCTTAAATTGGATGTGGCATTGACAAAGTTGCTAATAGGTATTTCTTTCTTCTTAATATTTAAAGGAGATGTTGAGCTAGAGCTTTTTCATTTACAAACCCAAGTTGGTTTAGAGAGTTAAAGCAAAACAATGGAGACTGTCAGTGAAACCTTTGGTTTGAAGGTGTAAGAGGTGGCAGAAGAAATGTTAAGTGGCTTGGTTGAGGGATGAAGTGCATGATCTTGTCATTTCTGTTTTTTTCTCACTTTTGGAACAGGGGCTTCTTGAGTATTATAGTTCCTTAATGAATTGCAGATGTCACTCATTGTGGAACTGTATCTTCTGTCATTCCTTCCCTAGCTTGAACTTAAAAATTGTTACCAACTGAAGCAGTCTACAAGGCATGGAGAATTCAAACACACAGAAAGCCAACGTCGATTAAAATTTGGGGGCTTCTGCTCTTTTACAGGTGTGATTTGCATTGCCTTTCTGAATGGCTTTCATGCACAGTATCACTTTGCTTACATTGAGTCCCTTGCCTGCCATCTACAACAGGATGGTTGTAGGACAGAGATCACTCTAGCGTGCCTTTTGCATGGTGAAGTATCCTTTTATTCTCCTTTGGGTTCCTTGGTCTGTGCTGTCAACAACCTAAGGCGTTGTGTGGCTCACAAACAGTGCAGAAATATTTATTGGGTCCAGATCTGTGTATAGATATTGTTGATTAAGTGTTGGAACAAACTCTGCCTGGAAAAGGCAGCTAATGGAGCATGTCAGCTTTTCTGAACTAAAATGTCTTTTAATCAATTTTTTATAGATATTAGTCCTATAACAAGAGACTTTACAAACAAAAGAATTGTGAACATTTTAAAACAAAAATGAAGATCGAATACTGTGGGGCGTTCTTTAAAACTACTATTGTTTTTCTTGTTTATCCCTAGTTTTGTGTGTGAGGCTGAAAACAAACAGTAAAAATCTTGGAAAATATTATTGTTTCTCTCTTTTAATTTTGTTTTCTTTCACAGTAAAATAACTTTCATGTGCCGTGTGACCAGGAGGAAAAAAACAATGGGATCTCACTGACCAGCATAGTGGAAGTGATATACAGAACAAAGGCGGCTTTTTATTTATAATCTCTTAGATTTTTATTCATCTCAATTCATAACACAGGAAATCAATAACTTTCAGTTGCTTTACCAAAGTAGTATTAGGTCAAAATCAAGCAGTCCTTTTAATAAAAGAGCTTACTATATTGTTCCTGGCTATAAGGCTAAAGTTTCAAAGCAATGTGCTTTTTACTTTGATTTATTTATTGTTGGTAGCTTGTCAGGCCTTTGTTTGAATTAGGAGCCATTGTGGGCAGCCAGAAATTGAACTTTATGTAATATAATCTATCTGTCACTTAGTATCAGTTCCCTAACAATGATGCTAACACATTCAGACTTTAGCATCTGGACCTCACACTAGAGTTTTCAGCCACTAGGTAGGGTCTAATGTTTCAGTGCTTCCATGTAGTTCCTTCCCAGCTATTTCCCATCTGTGTATGACTGTCCCACTTCCCTAGGGGTCAGTCACCAGAGCTGCCAATGTCACCAGACAAACCTTTTCCCAAGAGAATTTTTTTCTTAAAACTGTATCGTTTGTTAAACTCTACTGGGTTTGTGGCCTTCACTTCAAGAGCCAGAAAATTCATAATAAGGCAGAAAGTTGTGGGCTTATTGTAAAGCATGTCTCTGAGATGAATACATAGTTTTGTATGTCATGGACCAATTCTAAAAAAAGTCATTCATCAGTATCCTTTAATGTTTTGCAAAAGATTTCCATAGAGCGATAAGGTGTGATTGCAGAGAAGACTAAGAACAAGAGTTAGAGCCTATAGCTGGGTTCTCAATGTCCCTGCAAAGTCAGTTCTTGAAAGAAAAATCTGTAATAGTTAATGTACAAAATGCTTTTAAAACTTCCAACCTGCCTTCTATGTCCTCTAGTACCTTTGTGGCTCCCAGCCTTTTCTGGGAATGTGCTTGTAGATAAATATTCCATGCTTTCCTAGCTGAGAGAGACCTCGGAGGAAAGCAGGCAAGGCTGTCCTTAAGCAATAGAAAAAATCACAAGTCTCCACCCTGGCCTTCCTGTGAGCTTCCAAGAACGTGCTTCTGTGATTGCAGCTGTGATTTCCTATGCTACTTGTGGTGCCTGGCGGTGGGCTGTAAATGAGGGCTGCTTTGGGCTTAAGGAGGGTTAAGTTTTGAAGAATGAAAGTAATAGGTGGGGTGGACTGAAGGACATGTCTTTCCCAAATCTGTGCTATTTTGTGGGTAGCAAAGTACCTGTTAGCACTAATGATAGACATCTGAATCATCACATAAATAGGCTGTCTTCTCATATGCTGCCTCTCTGTTTTCTTCCATGAATTAGCTTCTTATTTTAGGTATTAATTCACAAGCTGGAAAGTTCGACTAGAGCCAGTGAGGGGGAAGCTCGGCCTGGAGCACTACCTCTTCTGTCTCTTGAGCAAGTAGCGGGGAGGGAATGAAACTTCCCCCAAAACATCTGGCAGAGCTGAGCTGTGCCAGTACATCCACCCTCAAGGGAAGGTGACTGACTCCTGGGGTGGGACCAGATCAAAAGGAAGGTGAAGGGAAAAGGAAATAGAGGTGGAAAAGGATGCCAAAATATTTTAAATATAGCTGCTGCATCTGTCCAGTGGTCTGGCTTCTGTTTGTGGAATGAATTTTATGAAAGATGCACTTATTTATGTTAGCTTGTGATATGTGGGTCTAGGCCAACCAGCATGTTTTTAGAGGTTGGGAAAGAAAAGTGAAAAAGACCAAACTATTTTGCTTGCACTTTTTGCTTTCAGGTAATTTAGTCTAAAAATCTTTGAAGTAAAATAAACATTGTATTTTAAGTATCTGAAGGCATTCACTATGTTTGCAAAGGCTCTTTGCAGTCTGGTTTGAGGAGGTTTGTTTTTGTCTAGAAGAAACAAAAATATTTGTGAGCTTGCTTTAGATTCCTGGATTGCCAGGAGTCCTCTTCTGTGTGAAGCAGAATTTTAAAAACCATCAATTTAATACTAGTGCAAAGGAGAGATGTGCTGCTGGGGGGATGATCTGGGACAGTTACGTTAACATCTTTCTTTCAGTAGCTGCTTTCAAGAATGATGAGTTGTATTTGTTTTGATCTCTTTCCCTGTAGTGCTGCTGCCAGGGTTGGCACTAACAGCAGCCTTGCCGTAGGTGCTATTTAGAGAAGTTGCCCTCAGGAGCCTAAACAGGTAGCTGTCGCTGTGGGTCAGGGACTGTTCCTGAAAGTCTCCTGTGTGTTTGTCACCACGTGAAATTTTTGAAATGTTCAGTGATCCTGCACTGTGAAATCTGTGTTCATCTGGTGTAACTAATTCAGCTGGCAGGAACAAATTTATTATTAGCAATAGAAACCCTGTGAAACATGACAATCCTTTAAGTCAGCTGAAAAGTGGCATTTTCAGCTGCACGTTGCTTTGACCTTCCCTGTCAGCTGCAGGAATATATATGGACTAGACCTGAAACTACATTTGTAAGCCCAAAATAGCAGTGCCTTCAGTGCTGTTGTTAAGCTTTATTAGATAAAAAGGTTTCATTTGTGATTTAAAATGGTGAGCTACAGACGCTTATTGCCTCTTTGCACACAGATGGGATTTTAGATTCAGGTTTGCTATCTACCTGTTGTATTGTTCAGTGCACTTGAAATCAAGTTGTGGCCTTTTGTGGAGCTCTGACGTTCAGAAAACTATCGCTGCTCACTGAGTAGCATTAGGGTCAATTCAGAGTAAAGAAATATGCTTACACCTTTCTATACAATAAATGTGTAAGAGGACTTTCCTATAACCTAGTGATTTGCTGTAAATGTTAATCTTTGCCCTTCAATTTAAATACGTGTGCACAGAACAGTCTGCATATCTACCAATGTGCTTTGTTAAATCATGTGATTCTTATTCTGCAGTTGTTTGTGTTAGTGTACCCTTACCATCAAGAGCAATTAAAAATACTGAGTGTAGAAAGATATTATACTATTGTAAGCAGTGTGTCAGAATCAACAACCATTATCAAATGAAAAATTATGGCAATTAGTTACTGGTTATGTCCAAAAGTCCTAAGTGTGAGAGTGTGATTCTGGTAAACAGTTAAACACACCAGATTAAAAGACAAGCAAACCCCTCCCAAAAGACTTGACTTCAAAAAGCAAGCCCCATAGAAGTCAGTGAAATGTACTCTGATACAAAATGCTTAATTTTCTTATTATCAAAGTACTAAAGTAAAACTCCTATATTTGTTCAAGTAGCTCTTGCAATAGCAAGAGCCATGCATGAATTTCTCTACTGTCTTCTGAAATATTTATAAGGAAAACTACTTAAATCCTGTTTTTGCCACTAAATCTTCTGAAAAGGAAAAAAAAACACACAGGAAAGGTTTGTGTACATTACAGAATTTTGCTTGCTTATGTTATTAGAGCTTGATTTCACTTTTTGAATATAAGGTTATATTTAAAAGCAATGTTTTTCTGGCGTCTGTCCAGGTTATGTTCTTCAGAACTCTTTAGTATGGGCTAAAATAAGCAGTAGTTGTAGTTAAACAAATATGGCACAGTCAAAGCAAACGCTTTGATCGGGTATTGTTGACAAATGTACTGTTACGGAAAGCTTTAAATAACGTGTTTTATTTCTGTGTTGCTGTAGTGCATGGCATTAGATGAATCAAAACAGGTGGATTCTAGAAGTTACATATCTGTCTGTTTTAGAAATTGATACGATTAATGTAGTAGTGAAATGTGCATGTCTTTTAGTAAGTTCATTTAAAAACACATTTGGCAACAAGGCCATGGTTTTGTTACATAACCAAACTATTAATTTAAGGAAAAGGTTAAGATGATGATGATGATGTCTAACCTCTCACATGTATATTGAATGTAGCTACTTACTCTTGTTTTGGATAGAGATTTTGGCTTTTGATTGTGTTTATACTGTCCTGAGCACCTGTACATTGCAACCTTCTGCAGGAACTATTAATGACTGCAGCTACAGGAGCCTTGTACTGCGGGTTGTTCTCCTTCTCAGTACTTGTGAGATACTGTCATGCAGCCTGCCACTTCTTCTGTGCTTGTAGGGTCTGCCATGATTACGATTTGTGTCCCTTTTTGAAAGAGAAAGACATAACTGTTGATTTTAAACAGGAAGAGGCCTTTGCCATCTTATAAATATGTTATGGAGCTTTCTTGTGCCAAAAACTTAAAGCTGTGATCTGCTAGATACAAGCCACTTGATCGATTGGCACAAAAAGTGGCAAGTTAACAGTAGCAGCGTTTTCAATACATGTTGCACCACAAAACATAATGCCTAAAAATGAAGAATTGCACTCCCTGAATTTTTAAGGCGTTCAAAATCTGAGCTGCATAAATGATGAGGAAGAACTGTAGGACGTTGCATTGCACTTCAGTGGTTGTGAATGAAAAAGAAACCTTTGAGCCAGCATCTATGAGATGGGTTTTCTTGAATTTATCATCAACGGATGCAATAATTCACCTGTCCATCCTCCTGGGTGCAAGTTGCTCATGCAAGAGGTGAGAGACAGTCATCTGCAGTGGCTTCTTTGCTGCTGCAGTTCAGTTGTTCACAGTCTGAATCATCAGTTTAAACTTTTGTTCGTCTCAGATTAACTTAATACAATAGAATGAGAATTTTATGGCCTACTGAAGAGCTGGTATGCACTTGCTTCTTTTATCCCTGCTGTTGGATCTGGCAGGAAATCAGTGTATTTACCTCACTGTGGTATGGCAAAGCTTTTTTTTTTGTTTGGGTGGGTTTTTTTGTTTGTACTTCCTGGCTTTTAGGAACCTGGGTGCTGCTTTTGCTTGAGGCTCAAGCATGAACACATGCTATGTAACCTGGGGCTGAGATGTCAAAGTTAGGGTCTCAGCATATTTCTGCCACTCTCTTGCATGGATTTATGGATAGAGCCAGCTGAGAGCAGAAGCGAGGTGGGACGAATGAAGGCCTAATTGCATTTCTGAAATGAAATATATGCTTCTTAAAATCTCTAAAAAGCATCAGTGAATCTTCCTGATGTAGCTGAAAAAGTGTCAGTTGACAGATGTCCTGTCACCATTTTGTCTCTGGCACAGTTTATGCTTAATAAATCCAGCTTTCTTTCCAGGTGTGCAAATTTTGCTTACATTGCTTTGGAAGCTATGATAGGGATTACTAAACCACTGAAACACTTGTGAAGACTTTGTCTGAGGAAATGATGGATAATTATAACTGTTGTATATCAGTGTCAACCAACAACATGCCTTGTGATATACCCTGATTTCAAGGCCGCCTACGTCCTCAGGAGAGTGAATAAATTTGTATGTTTTTCTGATTTAAACAAAGTCTTTATGTTTTCAAAGCATGGAGAAGCAAAAAAATTTGATACCTCATTCTCTGTTGAAAACTACAAAGTTCTGTACTGCTGTTGCACTACAACGTTTGTGTTGTACGCTTTGAAAGAATGGTAGGGATAGTTGTCACGTAACATCCAAATAACATTTCATCATATGATTTTCCTAGCAAAATATGCTTTAAATATAGAATAGAAAATCATCCCTTCTGTGGAATATAAGTGCCCTGAACATATCTGGAAAGACTAGCATTCTTTGGAGTTTGAGTGAACTCCCCTCAAAACGAGAAGCCAATTCTATGGACTTGTTGCAACAGTGTTATACTGAGGTTTTCGTTGAAAGCTTTTTTTAACATGATGCAGACTGACTGCTCTCACTTCTTTACTGCTTTATATTTTATCAGAGCTTAAGTGATGTCTAGACTCAAGCTTCCATAATCCTTTGCTGTGGCAGGGCTGTAAGTGTAAGTACCTGAATGTAATGAAGAAACACCATGAAGTGGAAATTGCCACCTAGATAAGGTCTAGGGAGGTTGGACTTAAATGCAGAAAGCAGTAAGATGTAATCTCCCAGGAAATCTGAAGGGAAATCTGATCACACTGGCTGATTTATAGAGGAAATACTGATTTTCATTCATGTAGTTTATCCAGCTTTTACTTATCCTACATGTCACCATACAATTATTGTGGACTATAACTGCAGCAGTGGGACAAGAAGGTACATATATTTTCTTTGTTGATAATGCCCCATATATAAGCCCTTTTGTGCCTAGGAGCTCATTACAGCCCTGTCACTCTGTGTAAACCACAGGGTGGCTGTTAAATTGATTGGTCAAATCTGTGAAATGTTCCTCTTAGTGCCCAGCCGTATAGACTGTCTCCACTTCTTGCTGTGGAAGCTTTCCTCACTTGTGATTTTAAAGGGGAAAAATGCCCAGCCCTGTTCTTCAGTATAGTGCAGAGGAAAGTCTTGGTGGAGAGCTTGCAGGCAGCCTGAGGCTTTGGGGTTTTTTCCCCTCGTCTGACTTCGGAGGATCAGCAGTGGCTGCCCCCTCGTTTATAACTCCTTTACTGTGCTAAGACTATCCTTGCTTAACCTTTTATCGACAGGTTAACGTCTTTCACCTTCACCCTTGTCTGATGCCTGAGAGGGAACACAAAAAAACTCTCTGCAAAATCAGTCTGGTGCTGCTGACTGGCAGGATTGCTGTAAAAGGAGAGCAAGGAGAAGCCCAACTGCGTTCTCCGTGCGCTGCTCCAGGATGAGCATGCCCTTATTGTTATGTCTGGATGTGCTGATTCAGCACTGCAATGGTGCGTAATATATACAAAATATAAGTGGCTACATATGTCAGATTAAAATGTAAACGGGTCAGAGTGTGTCCTGTGATGTACATTTATAGCTCACTGACATCAGCAGAAGCTACGTACATCTGAAGGCAAATGCAGCCTGTGTAATAAGTAGAAAAAAAGCATGCCTTAAGCAAAAGGAGTAGAGGCTGCTTATACATTTAAGTGAACATCAGTTGTAGCTGTGTTCATATATACCCTACTTAAATTGTATATCAAACCTTAGTGGTTGGTGCCTGTTAAATATAAATATGGTGACAAGCTGTACCCTTCTAAGAGTTACAAATAGGCATGTCTGAGTAGTTGAAGGACATTGAATTAAACATGCTTGAATTAATAGGGTAATGATTGGTCCTGCTCAGAGCTATAAAATAAACACTAGCTAGAGCTCTGTGCTATGTGGCAACCAGATCGAGCCATGGGGTTGCTGAAGTATTCTGAAATGGCTGAACTTTGTTGTTAAGTGAGAGAGATAATCCTAAGAAAGCTCTCTATGTAGGCTCCCTGTGCAGTTAACGTTTTAAACCCCCCTTTGGCTTGTTGTTATGACTTCAAAGATACTCTAAAGCCTTCGTTAAATTGATCATTAACTCTGCAATGTTATATAATTAGACATTTGAACTTGGCTTCATTCAAAAAGAAAACGCAAGAATGAAAATCCTAACCAGCGCTGTTTCTCTGCAGCTCATCAGCATGGTCAGAGACGGATTAAAGTTCCACAGGAGTTAAAAAGCAATAGGAATTGAAGGCATTAACCAGCCTTGCAGAAAGGATAGGGAGCCATTAATCCACAAAGTTTTCCTTTGAAAGTATGGAGCGAGAATAATGTCAGGAACCTGAAATGGGTTGCTGCTGGAGATTTAGATTTAAGCTCATAAAACCACTTAGATGGGAATGTTGGGCTAGAAGCATGAGTAGGGGAAGCTTGAAGTTTCCAGCCCAGCAAACAAACATGTTATACCAAGCTGTTGTGTGCTGCCACTGACCGATTACGAGCCTGTAAAACCAGCAGAGGAAGCACTATGAGGCGGCTTTAAACAATAGCAACGAGCCCAAGCAGCAGCTGAGAAGACTGAGGGTTGGACGCCGTGGTAAAAGTTTATGATGTCCAGGGCTGGGAGAAGCTCAGCCCTACGTCTCCCACTTTCTTTCCTCAGTCTCTCCTGATGGAGTATGAGTCGAGACAACAGCTGGTAGCTACTATACGCCCGGCTGCATAGTGGATGGGAAAACCTATCTCCATAGTAACAGAGAAGGCATTGCATGTGCTGCTCCTGCTCGATCTGGGGAGTAGCTGGCTGAAGACATCTGGTCAGTGTAGCCAGTTCTCAGGGGAAATTAGCCTATTTCATCTGATAGTAACCACAGAAACTTTTGACTTAGTTCAATAATATGATGCTGAAGAGGAGATAGAGCTGACTGGTTCAGCAGTTTCAAAAGTCAAAGATTATTTAACTATTTTTACAGAAATATTTTTTTTAAGGAAGGCTATTGCTTGTTCTCATTCCCCCACACCCCACTCTTCCCCATGGTAATGTTTCTGTCCAATATGATGGTGATTCTTCGGTGTGAGGTGAGTTTTAGGAGTTTAAGTTTTCTCTTTGTAAATATTTATTTCTTTTGCATTCATGAGCTCCTTTTATTATACAGTGGGCTCTCTAATCCTTTCATCTTAGTGGAGCTCAATGTAAGTGTGAGATACTGCCTGTGTTAAAATACTGTGACTTGTACTCTAGAAAGTTTACCTCCTACCCCCAATATCTTGAGTCAGTTACCTTTTTTTCAAAAGAAGCATTCTGAACAGTGCATATGGCTACAAATAAACCTTCAAAATGACTAGTGAATATGTGTAAAAGTCTTGAGCTATTTAACATCACTGAAATCAGTTAAAGATTGTATTTTTGTGCACAATACAGGAAAATTCCCAGTTGAATTCCGCATCTGGCATGCAGAGACTATACTGAGGATATGGTGGTTGGGTATGCTGCTGTTTTTTCTGGCTACCATAAAATTTATCAGTTCCTACTCTCCTGTGTAAAGTCCAGAGATTTGGAGGAAATTGAAGAATGGAAACTTTTTTTTTTTTTCAATTTGCACGTGAGGACATCATTTGTATGCCAATAAATGAATGTAGTGGAAAATAGCTTTTCTGTAAGTATAATGAATGCAGACAAGTGGATTATAAGAGGCCCAAGAGCAACATCCTAAATGTGTGGGGCACAAGTAAATGCTCAATCTTCCACCACCCCCTGCCCATTATTGACAGATAATCCTGGTTGTAAATATTTGAAATCCGTGGGTTGTTGTGACCATCATGAACTAGAAAATGAAAATACATGGACAGGCATAAGCTTGAACCATGTATCTCCCTTTACGGAAGACCAGCAGAACTGTCAATCTTTGAGAAGCTCTACTCTTGTTTTCTGTTTGAGCATGTATAGCTGAACGAGAGAAGAGTGATCAGCTCTGCTGAACAGCAGCAATAAATTATTATATGGAGAATAAGAACTGGTAGCTGCTGTAGTTATTAAGAAAGATCAGGGGGATCTGAAGGTCTTAACAGAAATCTGAGAAATGCTTCTAATAAACAAAAGGGGCCTGAGCTTCCAAGAATAAGTCAGACAAGTGCAGCAGGTGTTCGAGGGCCCCAGGTGGGTTATATAGAAGTTAATAAACCAGATGAGCTAAAATCAGTTAATGAAACAAGTTTAATCAAGTCGAGTTGACTCAAGAGGTGACTATAGAATGAATATGTATTCCTTGTTGAAAGAAGATTCATTGGTTTGCTTTCACTGCTGAGCTCATGCTCTGACGAACCAAGAGTTACATCTCTCTGGCCTTAAACCATTGAAACTAGGTGGCAGATTTTTTCCCTAAGTGTTTCCCTTTTCTACCTGGAAAGGGTCATGTAATAATGTGAAGAAGTATGTGGGTGGGTATGTGCTGGTAGAGAAGACATGAAAGTCACCTTTCCTTTTTCACTCTTCGTATTGAGTTTCATGGCAAGTCCTTGAATCTGAAAAATAAACCTCTTGGTTTCATTGTCTTAAAAAATTTATTTCTGAAAGTGATTTGCATTTAGTCACTTTTTGGGGGTAAACATAAATCACAGAAAACAATAGGAAAAATTATACTTAATCATAGAAAAATGTTAGAGTTATAGAAAAACTTATGATGTTAGGGGGCTTTGGGACCCTTGAGGTAGACAGTTCTTTTCCTTTCTGTTGGTTTTTTTTTTTTTTGTGTGTGTGTGTGTGTTTGTTGTTATGAAGCCAAATGGCTTTGGTTGAAACTTGCAATAAGTCTTTCTGAAGCTGGATGTTGATAAAGATTAGAGAATCCCAATGAGTGTGATTAATAAATGAAATCTTTTTTGCATGCTGTAGAAGAGGGTATTTCTTTTCGGGCTCCTTATTTTCAAAATGCTTTCAGGGAGTTTAAATCTCCTCTGACATGTCTGACTACCTGATCTATCCTGGTCAACTAGTAGATTGGTGAGTTTTGAGAGGGAAACTGGAGTCAGACAAGGTACCTGCATGGACCCTTCTAGGGAGATCAGCCCCAAAATAGAAACCCCTCATAAACATCTCTTTCAAGAGAGAAGCGAGAGTACGGTTATTCTGATGTATATACCATTGCTCCAAGGTGAGACTATTGCACACTTGAAAGCAATTCTTCTAGGCTGACTGATTCTTCTTCCAGCTTTTAGCTCGCTAGAAGTTAATTTAGGAAAAAGCCATGCAAGTTTACCTTATTCAAGTATGTCGAGTTTTCATTCTCCATGAAGTCCCTTTCTGGTCAGGCAGTTAATACTAACTTAGTTAAACAGTGTTAATACTAATGTTGTTTGTATAAATTTTTTTTATAGTCATACACAAGCTTGAAATACATCACATGGTCACAAAGGCTTTTAACAGTTTAGCTGGTATTTGAAACATGATACAATTACATTTCATATGCCGGGATACATGTTGGCTTTTGTTGGTGTTTTCCTTTCGAGAAGCATAAATCGTTGATTACGTGGCTCACTACGTAGATATATGTAGTGTAAGGGCATAATTTTCCCTTTTCACCAGATAGGTTCAACTGTGCTTTTTTGTTATGGACTGCAGCTTGCTTCAAGGGTCATCCCATCGACTTGGATGGGAATGTTCAAGAATAAAGTGGTATACAGTGGAAGAGGTGTCAGAAATCAGCTCAGTGTGATATAGCACGGGCAGCTTAGTGTTAAAGCCCTGAGTTGAAGTCTAATCCTGTGATCCAGATGAAATGAAATGTCAGAAGTATTATTCCTGCCAAAACTCTGAAAAGCTTCTTTTATCATTGAGTCCTATGATCGTGTTGGCTCACAGGCAGAGTTGCACAATGTACTGAGCAGCAGTAAGAAGTACAACCTGAGCAAAAGAGGAGCTTCTGGGCTCTCAAAGAGGAATAAATACTCCAGTGGGGTTCCTTTGAGGCTGAATTCTGACTTATCTTTATATTTATTTTCACAGTGAAACAAGTTGGAGGCTGGAAAAAAACCTGCTTTCCCCACTTTAAAGAGCAGAAAGAATTACAGAACGTGAAGTAAAGTTAAAAGGAACTCCTTGAATGTTGTTAAGGATTCCAAAAGTAATCTTTAGTTGCTGCCAAAACTAATGCGGCTGGAATTTTCATGGAAAACATCAGTGCAGTATCCAGTGTAGTGTACAAATACCTCCAGTTTGCAATAGATTATTTTCTTTTTTTACCCCCTCCTCAAAGATTGTTTGTCCTGTTCTCTGTGTTAAAAGAAAGTGTATCCATGTTTAACACTATGGTTATGATTGAAGCAGTCAAGTGTGACTTCTGATAGCAATACTAGGAGTGACATGGTTGTAGCTACTCAGTGTTGCTCTGAGAACTGATTGTTTATTCTACAGCCATCATTGTTTGCTATCATTTTAAATATTAAAAAAATAATAATCAAATTCGTTAAAAAGATAATTCCCACAGCCTGCAAGTCATTAACAAAATGCTTAAAAGAGGGATTTCATAGCATTTTTCAGGGTGATTTAGCACCACAGATAGTAAATATTACCAGAGAGTTCTACCACTTTTTTTGAGTCCCATAAAGCATGTTGTTTAAATAGATGTGATGTTTCTGGCTTTAGCAGTATGCCATTTGGGACAAATAATATGGTTCATGAAAACAGAATTCTCTGATATAATATGCTAGGGGCAGATTCCTAATGAGGAAAGCTTTATTGATGGACTTATTAAAACATGCATTCATGTCATCAGCTTTGGTATTGCAAGTGTAATATCTTATAAATATTTAAATACTCAGTTACGGAACACAGCTGTACCATATTTTCATGTCAAGTAGGTTTCCTTTGGCCTGCTGATGAGAAAATGCACGTTGTACACAAACTATCCTCTTATGTGCTTTTCTAGTGTAATGTAATTATTATTAATTACACCCTGAACATTACCATCAATTGATACTTCTGTACAAAGTTAAATGTGCAATGTTTTATGTGTTAGGGACAGGGGAAACACAGTGTTGTCATTAAAGCCATTTTTAGCAGAGCAGGAAAGAGGATGCGGTGTCAAGTGTGGCAGAGCCACTCATTTCATCCATGGAGAAGAAGGATCTTGCCGAAAAGATGAGTTTGGTTTTGCTGCCTTTTAACTGTTCCCTTTGGCAGAGGAGGACAGACCTCTGACTCACATACTGTAGCCACCTCCATACAAGAGCCACCACCCCCTGGTCATTGATGAATATGTTGAACAGGACTGTTGCAGAACTTTTAGTTTATACTTGACATCCACCATGCTTTAAGAAAACTGGAAAGCTACCCAAACTGAACCTCAGTTTAAGTAGCCTATTCCTCCTTTAACACCTGTAAGGTTGGCTAAAACCTTTGATATTTGATCATTTCTAGAAGTCTTGGGCACTTGAGATACTACTTCTTTTGTAAAGCCATTAATAAAGGATGTAACCCAAACTCATCAAGTGCACTAGATGTGTGTCAGGAATTGGTTGCTGTGCATCAGGACTCCCTTTTTTCCTCCCCCTTAGTCCTAGAAAATAATTTAGCCTGATAATGATTTATTTTGCAAACTGAAAAAATATTGCTTTAAAAGAATGTTTTACTGTGGAGAGAACATTATTGCCTCTCAGTAATGACATGATGCCAAAATTGTCACATCTCAATTGTTTGTCACATAGAAGTGGTGGCTTGTGTATTGGGTTAGCAAATACTAAGGTTGTGTAGCTGTAAAGCAAGAAGTCACCTTTCTTGAATGTAACCTCTTGCTTTGTTTCTGTTAAGACAGCTGGTTACACATTCTTACTAGTTCTTACTAGTTCTTCCCTGATGGAAAAGTATCTTCTTGGGTGGGATGATCATCTTTGGTTCCAGCAGGTAATCTTATCTCTCTGGTTTGGCAATAAGACCTTTGTGTCCAGGCTAGACTTATATCTAACACAATGGATCTTGAGAGGCTTAAGCATGACATACATAGTAAAATCAACTTTTTGAAACAGTGAATATCAAGAACTGCAGGGAAGGTGTAAAGGGAAGGCTGAAAAATTGGATGATCTTTTGACCTTTTTTTTAATAAAAAAAAAAAAGTTTTATAATTACTGCCAGAATTCATCTAGCTGTTCAGTAAGACTGCCATTTGCTTTATCACGTTAGGTACTGGGAAAAAAATGTTTGGAAACTGGGCATTTCCAAGCATGTACTTAATTTAATTCCTAATTTAAGGAACAATAAATCTCAGATCGAAGAGAAGGCCGTAGAAAATTTACCTGTTCCTAGAAAAAAATCGTTCCATGAGTCACCTGGAAGTATGGCTCATGTAGGGAGCAGATATGCCCCAAGCTTTAGAAAAATGAGCACAATAGTAATGAAATAACATGAAGTTCTGCTCCACTGCTACCAGTTGGATGTTTTGGTATATTAATGCATTTAAAATGCATAACCAGTGCTTTTGTTGTTTTAGTAGCATATATGTTCAAGTCGACCCTAGATCTGTTCGCAAAGAAAAAGTTCATCTGTCTCAAAGAAAGAGGAACAGGGAGCATGGTTTAAAGTTGCTATTGTTATTCCCTCTTCAAGTACCATTCCACAGAGGGATTCTTCTGGTTGGGTGGCTTTTGTTTGCTACATCAGCTTCCTGATAGCCTATGTACTGTTTCACAGATTCACGGATTTGACAGAGTTGGAAGGGACCTCTAGAGATCACCTAGTCCAACTGCCCTGCTAAAGCAGGAACGCTCAGAGCACATCACTCAGTACTGCATCCAGGCAGGTCTTGAAGATCTCCAGAGAAGGGGACTCCATGACCTCCCTGGGCAGCCTGTTCCAGTGCTC
>JAOQGH010000040.1:50193802-50276774 GCA_025769975.1 Gallinago jamesoni
AGAACTGGACACAGTATTCCAGTTGTGGCCTCACCAGTGCAGAGTAGAGGGGGAGAATGACCTCCCTCGACCTGCTGACCACACTTCTCCCTATGCAGCCCGGGATTCCATTGGCCCTCTTGGCCACAAGAGCACATTGCTGGCTCATGGAGAGCCTGCCATCCTCCAGGACTCCTAGATCCTTTTCCTCTATAGTACTTTCCAGAAGATCCACTCCTAACCTATATTGGTCCCTGGGGTTCTTCCTCCCCAGGTGCAGGACCTTACATTTGCCCTTGTTGAACCTCATTAGGTTGTTCTCTGCCCAGCTCTCCAGTCTGTCCAGGTCATGCTGGATAGCGGTGCAGCCCTCTGGAGTGTCAGCCAGCCCTCCCAGTTTGGTATCATCAGCGAACTTGCTGAGGATACGCTCTGTTCCCTTGTCCAGGTCATTGATGAATATATTGAACAGGACTGTTGCAGAACTTTTAGTTTATTCTTGACATCTCTTAGGCATTGCTTTTAGAAAGTATCTTCTTTTACAAAGAGTTTTGGAGTACAGTGTTGCTGAATTCTGCCAAGTATCAGTTTGGGCTTGGGTTTTTTTGGTTGGTTTTTTTTTTTTGTTTGTTAAATTCATTCCATATAAAGCCTGTTAGTTTCCTGAGGTATTTCATGTCTTGAAGCTCAGACCAGCTGCCACTGAGGCAGCCATGGCTTTTTAAAGAATTTTTTTCTTTTAGCAATGAATAGTGCACTTGTCCTTTGTTTGTAAGGGGAGCAGGGGAAAGGTGATAGTGAGTGAAGGGAGTTTCACAGAGCTGGAGTTCTTCTTTCGTAACTTTGAGTTCTGCAAAGAGCTGCCTCTGTTGCACCATTTATTTATGTTGGACCTAAAACTGATAGAAACATGAATCCGAGTACAAATATAAGTCTTTGCACATAACGGTAGCTTGGTTAATGGGGTATGCGACTTCAGAGAGATCTGGCTTATATCTTCATTTCACAAACGTAAGTTTAGTTTGGTCCGTTTGGAACATTATCAAAGCTCTAGGGAGAGTTTACACTGAGTTAATCATGTGCTTTGGTTGGTATAAATTAACTTCCCATTTTGGTATGCTATAATCCTGATGCGCTGAACGATAGCCACAACCGTTTAATGCTCGCTGATTGGAACGAGCGCAGGAAATTGGCACGAGGGGGAAACTACTTGCCTTCAGTATGTGAAATGTATTTGCCACTTAGCTGAAAATGCTGACTTTGTTGCCTTCGGCTAGGTTTATTTTGCATGTCAAATAATTCTCTTCTCCTCCTTCACAAATTTTAGAGTCAACTGTAAAATGCTGACTGAATGGGTTGTGTACATATGGCATCTGAGAAGGTTTTTTATTAGCTTAAACTAGCACATGTGTTTTCCTGTGAGGAGTATTAAGTGCCTGGACTACAGGTTTAGTGTGTGACTGTTTTTGCAGCTGTGTAGAAGAGCATGATGCGTATTCCCTGGAGCAGGCCTGGGAGAGAGCTCAAGTATGTTGAGGCAAAAGCAGGTTGTGTTTATGGGAATGTCAAACAGAAATATGGCACTTGAACTCTTATCAACACTGAGTCTGATACTGGTAACTGAGCAGAGGTCACCCAGGTGTGTGAAAGGAATGCCCCACTTCTAACCACACAGGATGTTGTTTCAGAACCTGATGGCTCTATCCTGCAATGTTGTCCTGCCAGTCTGGAAGAAATGAAAATTTTCTTTTCCCTTTGTTATCTGGAGGTTGTTGAAACCATCATTAGCCCATTTGATATTTAGTTCTTGTTAAACTGCTACTGAAGAGTCATTGCTCAGGTCAGAAATCTTACTTTTGGAGGATAAATTCTGAAAATGTGCTGCCTCTGGAAAAAGAGGATATCATGACCATAAGTAGAAGTAGAGGTAATGTCCTGCTTTTGGTGACCTCTTACTCCTCTAGAAATGTCTTACTTGCAGAACACATCACATCCCAGAGAGGGGGCCATAAAGCCGAATACCATGTAGAGGAGCCGAAAGGGTATAGCTGAGAATCCTGAAGCAAGGCTGTCTAGCCCACAGTACCATTTTGTAACTCCCTTCTTGGAGGGAGGGTGGGGCTGGGGGCTGGAAGTCTTGTCTACACAACGAGAGATATGTAGTTAGAACTTTGTCAGAAAGCATTCCTCTTGAGCATATCCTGTACCTGCTTTTGCAGGAGCAAGTTACTGAAATAGCTCATAATAAATCATGGGATTTAGATGTGGGGGCCTTGTGATGCAGCTGTGAATGTCCAGCTATACTTCCATCCACCGTGCTACTACCTCATTGTCTTGGAGCATTTGTGTGGGAGAGGATGGTGAGAGTCGTGGGTTTCTCTGATTTGGAATGGAGTTAAAGACTGCGTGAGATTTGCTCAAAGCTGGATGAGAAACCTGTAGCTGAATAGCAAGCTATGTTCCCCTATCTTTTCAGTCTTTCTGACTCCTGTCTGCCCAGGGAACATAGAGGGGCACTGCTCCAGCTTGTGGGTGTGTTTGGACTCTGGATAGTGCCCTTCAGTTGAGAAATCTTCATAGGTCAGAACGTCTGGGTTGTGGGTAAGGTTGAGATGATGTCCATACATGCAGTGCTGTCAACTCTGGAGGAGTGAGATGCTCAAAGAAATAGTTGAACCTAGACAATTTTATGATTCTATGAATTTCAGTCAGGTTTAGTGCAGAGTGGGAATGTGGGTGTCCTTGATCAACTGGTGACTGTATGGGGGAGAGAAACAACAAAAAAGGAAAATTAATTTTATTAAAGCTAATTTTATTACAGTCCTTGTTTTCTAGAGAGAAAAACGTAGTTCCTAACTTTTCTGCTTTATAATAAAAAGCACCCCCTTTCATGTCTTAAATCTACATGATTCTTCAGACATACATCTTGTTTTTTAAAAACTCTATACATTAAAAAAAAAGAAGAAAAGAAAAGCCACTAAAATTTAAATATAAAATGAAACCTGGATGCAGTTTGTATAAAATATGACTTAATTTTTTCAAGATCAGATGTGCCTTTAATGTAGAAGATAACTGAAAACTAGAGGTTTCTGGCTTCCCATCCCTATCAGTCTTTTCCCTTTTTTCTTCTGCCTTTTTCTAATAGAATGAAAAGAGTTGAGTAAGGAGGAAAAATTCACAGAAAGCTTAAAGTTATTTTCCCCTTTTCAAAACCAGTGGAACAAAAATATGTTTTCATCAATCTTTCTAATTTCTATTTTAAAAGTTATTGTTTCTTCCTGACTGCTAACAGAGTGTAACCTTAAAGAAACAAAGGAAGTACATTAGTATGTCTGAAACCACTAGATTTTGGTTGTTGCTGTTACCAAACTGTATAGCAGGTTATCAGAGCGTGGTTATTACATCTTAAAAATGCCGTCTATTATATTCCCTTGTAAGTATACAAAGTGATGCTATTACAGGTTAAGCTGGGCTGATAATGGCCAGATTCTTCCTTTTGTGTGGCTCTGCTTTTTAGGTAAGAGATATTGTGCAATATTTATTTTCTCTCAGAACGGAGTAGTGTTGTAACAGTGATAGTCTAAGGGGATAAGAGAAACAGTTGTCTGGAAGACACAATAGCTTTTATTGCCCTGTTGTTTATAGTCAGAAAAAATCTGGGACAGCCTTTTCATGAGGTCCCCCAATAAATTCAGTGTTTGCCAAGGAGCAAAGGGAAGACCTATGAACTGTTCAGTGTAGAACACAGTGGATTTGAAGTAGCTTTTTAAAAAAATGAGTGAGGAAGGTTATTTAATAGAAAGGATGCAACAAGATACTTGACAGGATAATAATAATCAGATCAGGGAAAGTAGCCACTGTATAAATAGTGTTAATATGAAAAGTTCTCTGTAACATAAAAATATAGACTACTTGGCTTAGACTGATTTATTATTTTTTTTAATAACCTGTAACAGTTCCTTTCTACTCATATTAGCATATTGTATGCACTAATGAATGGGTATGCATTTCTGTGAACTGCGTTTATGTGTGCTTTATCTTAAGTAGGTGAATAGTTCTTTTTTAATTCAGTGAGATATAAAATTAAGCATATGCTGCACTGGGTAGAAGCCAGAGCATTTTTCACTTTGAAGGAGAGAGTCCTGTTTGAATTCCTTGTAGAGACTTTTATGAAGCCCTGAATAAGAGCTTCATGAAATAAACAGAAAGAAGTGGGATTTTTAATCATTTTTGCGCCAGTGTTAGCTTGTTGACACTTCCTTTCTCTTGCCAAATACTTTGAGTTTAAAGCCTAGTTCTTGAGCATACTTTATGATGGAGGAGAGCTCCACGCTAAAACAAGTATCGTAAACTAAATGTGCAAGTCCAGCTTAATTTACTTCTGTAAATTCCTGGGGAATGTCATCACCAATGAAGTTCAAAAGCTAAAGACGACTGTGTTATGAAGAGACTTGTGCAGGGGTGATGGTGTGGAAAGTTGTTTTAAGGCAGCCGTGCTCTGACACCATGGCTTCATGTGCAAATGCACACCACTCGCATCTGAGGCCGTTTTTAGTTGGTGGAAAAAATTAAACTGTCTGCGTTTGGATTTGGCTGAAACCTCAAGTAAGAAGAGAGCTAAGGAAATCAGTTAAAGGCTTTTTAAATGCACCTAAGGGAGTTAGGTGCCCAACTCCAATTGAAATTCAATAGGATTTAGTTTCTTGGAGCCTTTGGAAAAATCTCAACCTAAAGTTGCAGGCCTGCAGTATTCTTTATAGGTCCCAGCGCTATTGTTCTGTGCTCTCGGCACCGATTAAAGGGAAAATAGAAAAGCTTCGGCCCAATCAGCTGTTCTAACTCTGTCTCCTAGTAAGCGTCCCTTTTTTTCAGAACATCAACACTTATGTAAATATTATTTCATTCTTAATTTAAAACATTAATAAGGGTGCTTTAATGATGTCCAGTTACATCTTAAGATTAATTATGGGCCTCTGAAGTTAAAAATGTGATACTGATACCATGGGTTTTGTTTGCTGTTGCCTGTTTAATCAGTTGGTGCCAAATATGCTAGATAAAGAATTTTAGCAAATGATACTAGCATTTTTGAAAGGAACACCAAGTGTTTTGGTTTTAAATATTTTTTTAAAAACGTATCATTATTGTTTCCCACTTGAAGAGATGCAATTTACAAGATCTTTGGAATTGAGGAGATTAAGTAGAGAGAGAAAAAAAATGCCCAACCCTAAAATAGTACTTTTGGCACTTGCTTGTTCCTCAGTAAGTGTTTATATATATTTTTTTTAATATATATATGTATGAAAAACCATTTATCTTTTTATTTTTGATGTGTACTTCATCAAGTTGGGATTTTTACTTTATTGAACTTGGTGTCTGTCTTTGCTTGCCTAGGCCATCTGATTTTGCTGTTCTGTGTATCTTAAACACAGTACAGCTTTCAGGAAAAAAATCCTGCCTTTCTCAACAGAACAAAGAGGGGCCTCTCTATACAGAGTGAGTGAGATTAGAAGAAACAGTTGCCTTCGCTGCTGTTAATTTGCATACCCTGCTTGGGCTATACACAAGTGCTGTCTGAAGCGTTTTGCAAGCCCTGATGTGTCAGGTGAACAGCGTGCTGTGAAGCGGGCTCCGGCTCCGTCTGAACTAACCTGTAGCCTGCATGGGTTCAGTTTTTGTGTGCTACCCTTCTCTGAGTGTAAATGCAACCTATTGCTCTACATGAGGTGTGTTCCTCCTTTTTTTGACCTTTCGGTGGCTGTAGAGGCTATGCTGCATCCCTGCTTGTGAAGACGCTGTGCCTGTTTCTCTGTCATGCAAGCCAGCTCCATGGCCCTTGGCTGATGGCAAGTGCCCCCTTCATCCTTTCGCATTAGCGTCAGAAGGTCTATTGTCCTCTCTCTTGGCTCCTTCGGAGATCTCCTTGTCACGTCTTCTGAACAAAGCTTTTGGAAATGTCCTTGCTCCGCTACTGCTGCCTGAGCTTGCAAAGAAGTTACTGTTCCACTTCACTGTTGGCATACTAGCTCTGTAGCAGAGCTCTTCCATTGCCTTACAAATAGGTATTGGTGCAAGTGGTGCCACAGGAATCTTAGAGCTGAGGTAATGCTGGTTGGCATGCAATCCCTATATAAGCTGTGGGAGAAAGTATTTCCTTGTTTAAAGGAATTTCTGGGAACTTTATCATCCCTGAAGCTAGAATCTGAAAGAATCCAGATTTGAAAGAATCATGAGAATTATGTAGTTGATCCCTCCAATGAGGGTAATGTTATGGAGCTTGTGATATGGCAGAGATGAGTAGGAGTCATATTCCCAGTAAAACATTGGGGTGGGAGGAAATTCTTACATTATAAGAAGTGTGTGCTTATGAGGCTTAATAAAATCAGCCCCTCATTAATGCTTCTTGTTTTCCTGCACTTTCTACCTCCCTTTCCTTTTAGAGCAGCCACCACTATGGCAGATAGAATAAGCTGTATGTTGTCTTCGATTTTCGGTCTTCAGTAGCCAATAGGAATTACATTGTGGTATGCTTTGCCTCCTTGTTCCTAAACCATGTATTTTATCTCTTATGTTTATGGAGTTCATTGGGAAAAACAAAAAAAGTCTAGAATCGGAGTAAAGGCATTCTTGTTTATAGCAGGTTTCGGATGACCTCATCTAGTCCATCAAATGGCTGCATGAACACCTGTGATGTTCCATGACCAGCTACAGCTTTGAGGCTTACAGGTGGAGCCTTAGGCAATATATTCTCTATGCAGATGACTTCTCACCTTCCAGAGACAATTTCTTTATCTGTTAAATAGCTGCTGTTATAGTGTCATGATCCATCCTGTGTCAGGGTTTTGTTGTGGTTTTTATTTCCCCCAAGTTATTTATCTGTCTAATTGTTTAAAAACATCTTCTTCAGATAAGTTTAGGGACTCTGTCCTTCCTTTTGGAGTTACTACTGCACTTTTTCTCACAGTGTGGATGTTGGATGACTCCCAATACTGGATTGTAGCTCTTCCAATCCAGTTGGGCTGGTATAGTAAAGAAAGGTAGTTTCAAGATGCATTTATTAGAAAAAATAAACCAGATATTCATTTTGCTAATATACTTGTGTGTATTTGTTTTCCTGGATCTGACGGGTTCCTCCTTCAATTTGCTCACAGTCCTTTTCATAAGTAACTTTTCCCTGTTGTCCACTGATGGAAGGGACTTTCTTGTTCTTTTGCCTAATGGGATCCCAAAGTTTGTGAAGGCAATAGTTAAAGTTGAAGTCCTTACCCATAGCAGGTCCAGTTCTTCAGTGTAGAGTCAAACCTAATACATGGACTTTTCATCACAGCAATTCTTTGAGCCTTTCCCTGTGTGTTCTCTGTGTGGGTTTATTATGAAACTTGTGATTAATCCATGGGAACTGTGGAGATATAAACTGTAATGACAAATAGCATGGGGATGTTTGTCAGGGGACTGTGTTTGTATGGATCCTGCCTAAAGTTCCTTAATCAGGTGATGAGAGTCATGTTTCAGCCAGGTGATTAAGTTGTGATATATCTGTCTTGGGCTGAGGATTATCTTTACGTTTTTATTGCTCTTTCATTATACTCAAAGTAATTACCAAGGCTGTTTGTGTAATACCTGATCAACTCAAAGGAACTTCTGTTTCCATGTCAAAGCCATGAAAGTAAGTAGTGAGATGCATTGAAAAAATATGTTGTGAGACTCCTGAAATGGATCCCACATGCTGACCCCACTCCTGCAGCAATGCGCCAGTGAGGACTCAAGCTTCTTTACTGGTCTTTATGAGAAATATTTCATTGCATGGCATCTGCTGAATGTCTACCTGAACATCTAGTGAAGTTTCACTGAGCACTGTACCATGATGGAACTGCCCGAGGCTTGTTGCACTAGTCTTGTCTATCTGTTCCTTTGAGTTGAAAGTATTCTGTATTTACATGCGAGAAGCTTCTCACAGAGTTACTGACACTGATGGAGTTCTTCAAGAAAATCAATCTACATGTGTATCTAAGGTTCATCTTTACCTTTTCATCCAAAATTAATCTGGCACTTGGCTGTGTTGGGATTATATGGGTGAGAAGTCATGAAGATGGCATTAAGAACTTGCCTGGGCTGAATAGGAAGGATGGAAAAAAATGAGGATACCATATACAAATCAATAATTAAAAGGAAAAAAAGTCTCTCAGGCAAGAGGGCTTCTGTATTCCCACAGCATAAAGGTACACGACTGTCACATCTGAGGGTTCTCTTTACCCTGTCAGTATAAGGTTTTTTTATTTCAGTGTTATATTTCTATTTTTATCTTTTGAACAGGAGATCACAGTTAAGCTATATGGGGTTGTACTGGTCCTTGCACTGTGCAGTTGTTGTATGTCTGTAATTTTAAGCAAGAAAACTCCTCTGCTGAGCTTTAGTCCCCACTCCCACTAGTGTTTAGCAGACAGTTATTTTCTCTGTACTTTAGTTTCTCCCATGTGCTGAATGTTGCTTTGTTTCTTATTTCACTCATTCTTTACTGTCTTCTCACACTTTATCCTTCCATTTTCCTATATTCATTTCTGGAAGCCATGTTTCAGTCTAGCTGATTCATTGTGAGAAGCACAAACTTTTATACAGTGCACTTAGTAGGCAGGAATTAAGCAGGCAATTAGGAGGAAATGTTGAAGAAATAGTGAACTCAGATTTGCTGACATTCTCAGGTGTGAGGCATTGCTGCTCTCTGCCGGAGTAAGTCCTATTAAATGGAATCAGCCCTAATTACTACCAGCATAAATGAATTATGCATCAGGTTGGCTTCCTTCTAGTCAATATGAAGTTTCATGTTAAACTGTTAATTGGGGAAAATATAGGCGTTAGTCAGGAAGGCAAAACTTTCTATTTTTTTTTTCCTTGTTGTCTGCAATTTACTGGCTGCTAATATAAGAGTGTACTGACATAAATTCATCAACCTCCCCCACCCCCAGGACACTACTTTTTAGACTTACGCAACACAAGGTATTAAAAACACTTTTGTCTGTCACACAGCCACGGGCAGGGGAGGGGGAATGTGCCAGTTGCTAATGGATACCTGGAGGTTTTGTGTATGACCATGAAGAACAGCTTGTGCACTTTCACCCCCGATGTTCCCTGAATAACTTGGGTCTCATTTAGGTCAATAAGCCTTTATCAAAACGTCAGGAGTGAAAAATGTGTCTTGGTGTAAGCCGACTGGTCGTTCCCTCCAGTCACCAGAGTCTATAGGACAATCAATGTTCTCTAAGCTTGTCTGCATGTCATGCAAAGAGCTGGATGACAGTAACCATTGACTGTGTGTCTGTTGCATTGTCTTTGGGACAGCCCCCATTTGCATACTTGCCGGTGTGCCTGTGAGCCAATGAACCATGGAGGGTCTTTAAAAAACATATGCGCACAGCTCCCATGCAAATTTCCTACGCAGAGAATGCACTCTTCTTTAAAGCACAATCCTGGCTTTCAGTTCCTACCTTCTTGCTATAAAACTGAAACTGGGATCCTGACAAGGCCACGAGGCCTGCTCGGAGTGCTGCTTCTGGCTTCATTGTGCTAAAACATTAAATTTTCTGTGGGTTTTTCTTTGCTTACCAAGTTACCTTTTTGTTGTTGTTGTTGTTCTTTTGCTTTTGGTACTTGCTTTTGGGGCTATCTGACCAGCGCTGTCTGTGCTAACACGTATGATGGGAGGCCTCCCTTCCTCAAATTACTGATTTTGAATGAGGGACAGTTTTTGCTCCCTGCATGGTTGCAATTGTCTTTTGTTAAGGGAGTTGCCTTCATGGTAGTGATGAAAGGAGGTGTACGAGCCTTCAGCATACGGAAGAGTACTCAGATATTACAGTTTATTGACTACGTCTGTGAAACAAATACAGTCACCTGATCAGAAAAAGTTGGCCTATGGTGCTTGATTTTGCTGCAACAATTCAGCGGCTTGTAATTTTGCCATTCGCTGCAGGTTCATAAATGATATTAGGTGAAATTGGATAGAGGGAGATTCTTATTGTGTTTCGAAACTTCTGTCATAAGACAGACTTTCCTTAAAGCATCTGCTGCAGATGCTGTTCCTTTGGATTTATGACATTCGTTATGACTTTATTTTATTGAAAAATATTTAATAATAGCCCAATTTAGAAGAAAAAAAAGGTGAAGGGTTCTTGTGGATCCATTCAGAATGAAGCTGTAGAAGAAATTTTTGGCTCAGTCAAAGGGTCTGAGCTTCTTGTTTATTACAGCAAATGATCTGGACAGTTTCATGATATCTTGAAAATCTAACTGTAATACAAGTGACTATAAACAATTGTGATAGCTGTTCTGCTGCATCTTACATCTTGCACAGGTTATGGGATTGTCGACACTAAAGGGAAGAGTCCTGGCTAATGTTCTCCTAGCTTTTCTAGAAGTGTCACGAAGTTAAACTTCAACACTGGAGTGCCCTGAGATGAGCAGTTTGTTATGGCATCAGGAAACTGGTATTTTAGAGCCCCCAAAAGATTATAGCAAAGTCAACTGATGCATAACATTTTTAAATCTCCTCTTTTTGCTATAGATGTACCTATTATTTCACTCAGTATGCCTCCTGAATTTTTGAAGCCAATAATATGACTTCCATTCATCTTGACTGGACTAGGGTTGTATCCTTATTATTTCAGTTAATTTAGAAAATAGTCATAGGTACCATCTTGAGTGCCATTTGCCAATCTGCTATGAAAAATAGCAGAGAGCCCTGCAGAAACATGAGGAAGCTGGATAAAATGTTTAGCAGCACATCATCTTCTCTGCAGTTGCTATTTACATTAAATCATTCTGAAATAAGCAGTTTGTTCTCTTAATCTGCATTATCTTATGTAACTGTGATACCTTATGATTGATTCCTCTGCTCTACTCTTTCCATTTGCTATGTGCTCTGTGTTTTCGACTATAAATCACTGTTACCATTCACATTAGTAGATTTTGCTGTTGGCTCTGACAGAGAATGTGACCAGTCATTGAGCTGGCCAGTAAGGAGGTATTGCAGTTCCCTGATAATTGAGGAAACCAAGTATGCTGTGCTCAACCAGTCTGTAGAAGAGCAAGGTTTATTTGCACATTGACTAAGACTTCATGTAATTGTACCTCTGTGTAATCCACAAGACTGTCAGATGTCTTTGACATCGAAGATGCTGTATGCATTTCCAAAGTCATACCTTAGTGTAGATTTGTGGTTAACACATAGCTTGATCCTAGCAGCACTTCAGGACTAGAGCTCTATTCCTGCTGAGGTCTCTAACTGTTGCCAAGAGGTTGGGAAAAGTGTTCTTGTGGTCTCATTACATTTTCAGTGCACCTGGATATTGACAACAGGTACTAGACATCTTTCTTCAATCCATATGACCCATAAAGAAAGACTGAAAAAGTAAAAATAAGTGGGAGGTTAAGTTGATATGGTAAATGGAATGTGAAGTACACCTCTTCCTGAAATTAAATACACTATCAAAATACTCATCTTCTTAATACAGACTGTGCTTATTTTCTTTGGCTCAGTCAGGAAACCTTTTGTTTGAATTAGACCAAATGAATTGCACAGAATGTTTTTCAGTTTTTGTACATATAGACGAGCCAAACTGCATGCATGCAATTAAAGTTATTTAAACTTGCTCTTAATCTTATATCTCATTACTCTTACAGGTTTCTCCATTATTTTAAATCATTTTGGTATAGTTGACATTTTTTTCACCTTCCAAATTTTACATTTTATCTTAGTGTTTGCAAATTCTGAAAAAAATACAGAAGACATACAGTAGAGAATTAACCTAGTTGTCTGTCTGTTTCTTTTAGGAAATTGTATTAGTGGTATTCTTTGGAACAGAATACGTGGTTCGGTTATGGTCAGCAGGATGCCGCAGTAAATATGTTGGAATATGGGGAAGGCTTCGTTTTGCTAGGAAGCCTATTTCAGTTATTGGTGAGTACGCACAACTTGCAAAGTTGATGTTAACAACAAGGAAAAATTGTCCTTGAATGTTTTGAGGAGTGGAATTTCTGCAGCATTTGTAACCAAGTTAGAGCAAGAGCTCTTGCCATTTGCATTAACGTAGATTTGAATTTCCTTACAGGAATCCATGGGACTGTCATGTGAGAACAGATGTAGCTTGAGTTGTTTTTCTAGAAGAGCAGGCAGAGTGTTTTCTTTTCACAAGTGATCTGAAGCTTTGCCAAAAATAAGTCTTGGCCATAGTCCTGTCTCCCATGATCTCAGGATCCCAGATACTGTACAATAGCTATGATGTGGTTTTTTTAAAGATACTGAAGCGCTTTTTTCTCTTCCGCAGCATCCATTTGAATAATTTATTATGAGTTTATTTTGCACTCTAATTGAACTATGTACTGCATAGTGGAGCATGGCAGATGCACTGTAGTTACCTTGTATCTGTTGGATTAAAATATGGTTTTCAGTGGTGCATTTGAAAATGAGCACTCGACTTCCCTTGATATTCAATGTATTTGGTTTCCTAATGTGACTTCCATGTTCTTAAAAATTACATCCATATATTCCATATGTCGCAAACCATATTTTTTTTTGAATGGTTGTCATGCATTTAACAATTTCACTGAAAGAAACATAATAATCCAAAATCAATCTGTATTTTGTTAGCCAGTATTGAGAGAATGATGTAAAAACCCTGCCCTGACCCACTTAAAATATAAATGGATCAAACCAACCAGATTTTGGAAAAGGAGTATTTTTATAGAAGGATAGTAATTCTTGTTCTGCGACACAGTTTTTTTCACTACTCAGAAACTTTATTTGTTATTGAGTAGAGGTTATAGTTTTTCATAAAATATCTACAATTTTACTGGATATAAATGACAAAATTTGGTACCTGAGTATTTTTTGCAATGATAAAATATTTTAGTTTAGCTTCTCTGTGCTATATATATAAATAACAACTGTATCTCAGGTGTGACTGCAACTATAAAATGGCTTTGGCTTCATCTTTGTACTCTGTCCACAATCCACTTCTCTTGAGACCTAGAACAGTAGGGGTTCTGAAACATCAGCCAATTTATTCCAGTTTGGAAAGCAAAACAAAGTTCCGCTTTCCCGGATATGTATCAAGAACTACTTAATTCTCCAAAATACAGAGTTCCTTTTCAAAATTAACTAGGCCTGAGGCATAGAGGTTTAGAATACAGTCCTAGGGTAATGACTGACTAAACTAAATTAGACTTATACATTAATTCCACTTTTTCACTCCCTTTTACACCTGGACAGATGAAATAATAGTAAGGCAATTGTCTTACATAGGAAATAAAACCCCAAAACCTTTGTCAATGAGTAAAATACTGTCTAAAACATCAAAGAAAATAAGATACGTGGAAGAGATAATAGATAAAAACAGCTGAAATTCCTCATGGATTATAGCAGGCTGCAGAGGCTGTTTTACGGTAACTCATACAGTTCTTGTCATTCATCTAGAATGTGGCTATCTTGGACCTGTACCAGTAAAATCTATCATATCACACAATTCATTTCCTTTATATGTTACAATAGACATATCTTGATATGTAAACAAACATCTTAATTTATGGTGACTGTCCAAATTGCTAAGGTAATATTGGCATTGGTTCTCGTAACAGTCTTGCAGACGTATTGCAAGATGCTGCCAACTCATTTTTTTTTCAATTGACTTTTATTTTTCAGATTTGATTGTAGTCATTGCTTCCATGATAGTTCTTTGTGTGGGCTCCAAAGGCCAGGTCTTTGCAACCTCAGCTATCAGGTAATTATATACAATAAAATAATATAATGGTGTTTTGTGGGTTTTTTTACCTGCTATTTCAGTTCTTGGAGGAGAAAATGTATCATTTAACAGAGCAGATCACCAATCATGTATGGGTGTGAAATGGGGATCCCATTAAGAGTAGAGAAACGAAATTTTGTATGTATTGTCTGGTAATAATGCATTTATGTCTGGTGGAGATAGAGGTGCACATACCCCCAGCCCCTTTCCTCAATTAGGTGAGTTCTACCCAAATCCTGTTTTAGTTTGTTAGCTCAGTTTTATAGCAAATCTTTCACACCTCATGTCTCTGACGGCTTCTGGTTGCTGCTTCATAAAATGCCTGGGGTTAGTGGTTGTGAATTCCTAGTGGACTGAATTCACCTTGTGCTCATGAAGGTCACACCACTTGGCTTTCTTGAATGAGTACAGGGCAGTGTACTGTACTCTGTGTACTAGCTGCAGCAATACTCTAGGATTGCAGTGACTCTCATAAAAATATTTTCAAATAGTATTGGACTGTCTAGTTCAAATTGCTTAAAAGAATTCAGATCTTTAGTTAACTGCTGCTGTACATTGGTTTGCATCGTGGCAAGCAGGTCAAATATGAGTGGATGAATGATTTCTAAAGCATTCAGAGTTTGTGTCCAAAATTCCTGAATCCTTGAGTTATCCTTAATAGCCATGTGTACAAAGGTCTGTTCTCTCTTGTGCAGTCTTCCCATGCTGTCTTCATAACAAATAAGATGAAAGATGGGGGAATGGGGTGAAAAGAGACAGGCTGCTAAGTCTAACAAAATACAACATCTCTCTATTAAAACGGTTCTCTGGAAGAGACAGACTTCACCTCTCCACCTCTATTTCTTCTCCTGTATCTTTAGTCTCTTTGTTAATTTAAAAATTGTGTTCCAGAGGCATCCGTTTTCTGCAGATTTTACGAATGCTGCATGTTGACCGTCAGGGTGGTACATGGAGGCTGCTGGGATCAGTAGTGTTCATACACAGACAAGTAAGTTTGAGTACTCTGAAGAACAGCATAATAATTGATTCAAAAGTCCTTTTTGGAATTGATTAAAGTGATTAAAAATATTCACCTTCACTTTGGATTTGTTGAATTTAACCACAGAAAATGAAACTTCTGAAAAGTAGTCTGAGTATTTCTAAAAATACATATCAAAATTCCAAAGTTGTTTAGAAAGTGGCACTGCTTGGAAAAAATTACCCAACTACTTTTTGGTGACCTAAAGGTTAGTGAGTCACGCTTACAAGTGAGGAGGTTTCTGTCTCTGTTTGAAATGTGTGTGTTGGACCAAGTCATCAGCTGTGAAAATCCTTTCACCATTGAACAAATTTTTATTAATTTACAGAGCCAAAAGTTGAATCTTTTAAAAAACATTAGTGATAGAAAATGTAAGTGTCTTTAAGGAAAATTAAATGTTTCAACAATATCATAATGTTGTTATTGTGATTCTTCTTGCAGGAACTGATAACTACACTCTACATTGGATTTCTGGGCCTGATTTTTTCCTCTTATTTTGTGTACCTTGCTGAAAAAGATGCTGTAAATGATTCTGGAGAAACAGAGTTTGGCAGCTATGCAGATGCCCTGTGGTGGGGAGTAGTAAGTATAGCAATTTCACATGTACTAAAAGTAGTTAACACCTTCAACTGTGGAGTAAAAGGCAAGCAAGCATGGACTAAGAACAGTACTTTGAAATGGTCTCTTATTGCTTCAATACGCTTTCTGGTTTTATAATCCTATGAAACTAAGAAAATACTATAGATGGTCAGTAGTTTTATTTGGTGTTTATAGTCTTATGTGATCCGAAGAGATCAAATTATGTATACAAGATGTAGAAACATCTGTTCTCATTTCTTTATCCTGTAACAGAAGTCTTCCCTTCTGTTATAGTGATTATTTCTTTCTCATGGCACGGGGTGGAACCGTCTAAGGTGGTGAGAGTCTTGTGAAGTCAGGGCTGCTGCTTTTGGGTTTGGTTGGGGAGGGTGAGGGGTGTCCCTTTTTAAAAAAAACAAAACAACCAACAGAACAGATATCTAAGGTTTGCAATTCAGCCTGGGTCAGTAATTCTCTGTTTATTCAGAATGAACTAATTCCAGAACCAGGAGCATGAGAGTTACTTAAGAATCCAGACACAGGACTGTTTTAAAGTGATTATGTGGTGTTGGAACCCATTTAGTGTCCTTATGTGGCATTCATCTATGTTGACATACCATCTTCTCGGAGATTTCTCATGTTTCTCTAGGATGCTGCCATACTTTGTGGTGTAGATGTATCTTTAGTTCTGCTTTCTTTCTGTTGCTAGTGACAGTTGTCTCTCTCTTTACATTTACTATATGTTCTTGTTTAGCAGCTCTGTTCTGGGGTTATATTTTAGTAAACAGTTTAATTTTGTTGCTTCTGCGAGTAACAATTCCCTTTTTCTTTTCTCACAATATGCAAATATTAGGTTGGCTATTCTGTTCTGGGATTTCCCATCTGTAATTGTTTCCCTTTCCTTTTCCTATTACAGTTCAAAGAAAAGTACTTTTTGGAAGCTGTTTTTCCTTATCATTAGCATTCAAACAATGACTCATTTTTGTCTGCTTTAATTGTATGTAGCTTAATAAAATGAAGTGTCATCATTAAGTGCTACGGATTTTTAAAATCCATAGGCTACACTAATGATTCCATGATTGCGTTTTTAAAATGTGCTGATCTTCTAGAGTTTTCTCTTTTTTGTTTTAGATCAAAAGGCAGTTTTGTTGTTGTTAAAAATGAGATAACTAGTAAGCCTAGTTGTCTAGATCTTATATGTGTATAACAAACAGCAATTAAGTACAATATGACAAACACCTCAATTTCACTAATAAAGAAGGTATATGTTTTAAGAAAAATTTTTAAGAAACCTCTGTGTGTGTGAGCCTTTATAGTCTTCTCTCTACAAACAGTATCACTTGCTATTTCAGCAAAGAAAGGTCTATTGATGGGCAAGTCTATTGCAGGTCTCCTGGTGCTGAAATGAACATGTAGCCTTTTTATAATCAAATGGGTTTTGTTTAGGTTGCTGCTAAGATATCCTGGAGAATTCCTTTCTTTTGTTCTCTGCCATGGTTAAATACAGCCTCTCTTAGTATCAGAAAACTTGCTATGTAGCATAAGGAAGTGGCTTTCTGGGAAGTAGCTATTTCAGTGCTTTCATGTCATCACGGCATTTTTATTTTCCAGTACAGTGGTCAGATGACTCGGTAATTAACAGTGGCAGATGTAGCTGCATTTAAAAACACGTGCTGTCATTGGCGTTGGCATTAAAAATTGAGTATGTGACAGACCAGATTAGCTTACTGAAAATACAGTAAGACCTTACATAGAAGCAATACAATCTGTCAGAATATTGAAATATTCTCCTTTCAGGGAATTATTGCTCAGTTAAAAAGTATGCCAGTTATTCTGTCTTTCTAATGACAATAAACTTATTTAATCAGTAAGTTTAATTATAATAATGTTCTTTCTCAGTTATAACTTCTCCTGTGTTGCAGCATGCCACTTGAAGTGTGAGGCTGCACTCAACGAACCCATAATGTAATTCTGTTAATATTAGAAATAGCATTTAGTGTCCTTGTTCTGCTTTAAATGCAGATGCTATACTTCTGCTAGTTGCTAAAAGGATTTAGCAAAACAGTACTGAAATGGATTCAGGTCCATCTATTTCTGGTGTGTTGATACTGTAGTATTCTCCATGCTTTCTGCTAGGAAAAAGTTCTGTAGACTTAGGACAGTACTTGTGAGGTCCTTAATTATTAGGATGTTTCCTAATGAAGGTCTCAAACTCATACAAAAACCTTCTCAAAGTATTAGGTCTCAACATTTTTGGTTATGTTTTCACCAGAATTTTCAGAATCACTTGAATGCCAGTTTTGAACTGGATACGCAGAAGAGGATATTTCACGGCTCCTGTCGCAAACACTGTCATAGATACATGATGTGTCTGGCAACATAGCTGATCTCACTTCTCTGGAAGTGCACTTACCTTATGTAGTAGAGAATACTTCTAAAACAAAAGTATTGGATAACATTTTCACACCCCCTTTCTCACTCTACAACGTTGCACTTTTTTTGTTTCCTCAGCTTATGTCTACACTGCTAAATGAATTCTTTGGGCACAAGCAATAAAATATGTGGCGTAGCATAAAGTAAGCTATATAAAAGATCTGCGTTACCACAACTAAACTGCATCTGGAATTGGGTACTTTTATATTGCTGTGCTTTGCTGTCTATAGACATATCCATAGGGTGCATAATTTTTAGTTAAATGTCTTCATTGTCATTGTTGTTATTTATAAATGTATATTGCTTTTCCATTTCCATATGTAAATTGGTCTCCTGGGCTTTATTTGAATTTTCTTGAGAACTCTGGCTGCAGCTATTTGCCGTTCCAGTTTATGGGCTTCTTGAAGAAACCTAAGGTTACCTTGTGACATAAAGATTTCTCTGTATTATTGCTGGTTCTGAATGGAGTGCCTGTTTTATAAATAATTCTGCCAATGCCTGCATATCTGTATGTCTTTCAAAAGACAAGTTTTTAACATTTGAAAGTTAAATACAAGCAGCATGATCCACCAGCTTATGTTGCCCTTCATGCCCAGACTTAAAGACCTGATATAGATTCTGGACAATAAAAGCAAGAATTTTAAAAAAATAAATTAAGATGCTAAACATTCTCACCAAATCTGTCAATGAAGGACCACCCTCTGGGAATATTATCAGTTCACTGTCTCTGTTTTATTTTTTCATTTTCCTTTTCTCCCCCCCTCTCCTTAAACATTAAATTAAATCATGCCTCAGGCAGACTGGAGGGGAGCTCTCCCTTTCATATCCACTGAATTGATGCACAATTTTCAACCTTCATATCAACAAACATCCTTTAGGAAAACAATTATATGGATTGTGCTAAGAGTTGCTTTGATCATGAACAGTATTTACCACAGGAAATTATTGGATATAGCCATGCACGGATATTACACTGTCTCTCTTCCTTTGAACTGGTCTGAAATGGATTGAGCAATTATCTGCAAATACCAGCTTTAATTAAGAGTTTCTTGTTCCTTTAATTCATTGATATATGCTTTCTCACCAAGGACTGAATTCAACAAACCATTGATAAGCTTGTTTATTTCTAAGCATACATAAAACCATGTTCCTATTTAGCAAAGCCTATCAATAATGTAAATTAATGTAAATTGAAAATCAAAGTCATGGGAAAGCTTTGCTGAAAAGTTGCAGGAAATACCACTTGAAACTACATGTGCGTAGAACTTTTGCTAAACTAGAACAAATCTGCTTTTATTTATAAATAGTTGAACATAAATGTTGAAAAATTTCCACATACAAAGGATTTTGTGTTATTCAGAACCCTTTTTTCCCCCCTTCTAAATTAAAAAAGCTGTTGAGGACTGTATACTTACTTCAATGTTAGACAGAGGGAGACACTTCATTTTTATTCCTTTTGTGGTTTACAAGTCAAGACTACCAAATATGGGCCTCTTCCTCTCCCCACCCCTTGCCCCCTAATTTTTGGGATGAAGTGTTTAGGGTTTTTTTTGGAGGAAGTTGGTTATTTTAAGAATTTTTGGAGGGGTGGTCGGAAGACATCAGGGTTAGTTGTTTTTAAATGCTTTTGCATGTAATCTCTGCATCTTGCAATGGCCTTCTCATCTCTAAGCTTTAAACTCCATGAGCAGTTCACACTATATTTTATTCTCATTTAATAAATGTGGAAAAACCCTTTAAAAATCTTACTTAAAAAGTACAGATGTAGATATTCTTACATCTAGGAAGCATTCTTGGGGCTTGTTTTCTTCTCAAAGCTTTAAACCTCTATCAAGATAGAGGAGCTAGGGAAAAAAACATATCTAGAAGAATCCAGAAATTTTCAACAGCAATTTTCTGTTCGATGAAACAAAAGTAGTGTATTTCAAAATATAGACAATTTTCTACATCAGGATCAAGAAAAAAATAATTATAATTATGGAATTTAGCTTTCATTTAAATCCCAATAATTAACAGAAATTATACTCCTGTTGAAATGAGTCCGTAGGAGGTTGAAGCTTAACTTTACTCTGGTTTTCCTGTCATATGGCTAGAATAATCCTCATAGGAAGATGTTTTAAAACTTCAATGTCAGCACAACTGCCACCCTGGACTTTCAGGGGGCAGACTTTGGTCTTTTCAGGAGCTTGCTTGACAGAGGCCCTTGGGAGGCTGTCCGGAAGGGCAAAGCTGTCCAGGAAGGCTGTGGTATTTTTAAGGCAGGTAGACATAGTGCTTAGAGATATGGTTTAGTGGTGGTTTTTGTCAGTGTTAGGTTGATGGTTGGACTTAAATGATCTGAAAGTTCCCTTCCAACCTAGACAATTCTGTGATTCCCTCTTAAGAAATTTGGTTACCTTCCAAAGAATGCTTAGGCATTCTTTTTTTTCCCCTTGTACCTAGATAATGATGTTTCTTCTCAGTATAATTACTATATTTTGTGAGGTTTAAAAGAGTTTTAATACTGAATGGAAAATAAATAGCTACCACATTTCTGTGAATAGATCAGAAGTTGCAGTCAAACCATCTGCGTATATTGATAATTTTCCCTGACAATTCCTTCAGTATCACACTGAGACATAGAGGGTGCTACTTAAATTGGCTGCTCTTTCTGACATATATTGTACAGAAGTGGTCTGTTCAGCAAGGTCTAGATAAGAGAAACTCCTCTGCTATAGATTAAGACCTATACGTGCTTGAGTTAAAAACTGGTGAGATCAAGTCCAATAGGCAGAGCTGCCTGCTGACTTTGCCAGCCATGTAACTAATGGTGGCCTCCTAAAGACTGCAGGTATTGCTGTTCAGTAAAATCTAAAGAACTAAAGATGGATTAGGATACAAAGATCTGGACGTCCTACGAGGTCCACCTTGCTGGGAGATTTCAAGTCTTTTTGCTGGACTATGTTTTCCTAATTTAGTTACCTTTGGTTTTTGGTAGGGGTACTTTAGGGCCAAAGCAAAAAAAAAAAAAAAAAAAGGGAAAAAGTTCAGATGAACCCCAACTCTTTGCTTATACCTTCACTAAATAATGAAAAATTCTCCCCATTTTTATGCAGTAAAGTTTTTGTCCTCCTTGAGAACTACTGCCAGGATGATCCAGGGGATTAATAGACTATTTTACAAAAACAAGTGAAAGCAGCTTTTATTTGTGAGGCTAAACACACTGAGAAAGGGATTCAGCAGCCTTTGGAGTGTGCTGTGTTGCTGGTTTGTGTACTGCAGGAGTGAGGCAACAGAAGAGGGGGGCAGGATAAACTGCGACTGTGAAATGGAACAGGAAAAAAAAAGGCTGGAAACATCTTTCACAAATGAAGATGGGAGCCTACACGAATGTCTTGTACCATCAAAAGTATCTGGAGTAACCTCTCAACAGGAATAGCAAGGGGAAAGCCAATTCCTTTTCAAATGGAGCTGTTTTTTCAAGAGTTAGTAAATGAGACGACGTAATGTGGCTGACTTGCATTAGCCAGAAACTAGGAAGAACAACCAGAAAACCCCTTCAACCCTTGTATTCTGACTGACTTGGTTAAGCTGCTGTAGCACCTTTTTTCGTGCACAGAACAGGCTTTGCAAATTTAGGTGAACATAATTTTCACTATTTGCTTCTTTTAAGGTTCTTCCGGTTTTATCTATGAGATCTCACAAGTGGAGATGTTTAGTTTGGGCCACCATTTGATTAGATTTAGAATGCCCAGTAATTTGGCTGGAACAGATGGCTGAAAATGACACCTTGAAGAGGTATTGAAATAAGATCCAAGCAGCACTGAGGATCTGTTGTTTAACAGATATTACACTAAAGTTAATATATTCTCTTTGATGTGTTTTTTTTTTTTATTGGATGTGTAGTTCCATTTTACTTCATATCCTAAGTTATTAGAAGTGTTTCAGATGTTGTGTCTCAGTTATGTACTTCAGCTGGCTGAAAAACGGTAGTGTGAGCCTGCAATGATAACTGTATGAAAATGACTTTGAAATTTTAGAAGAAGAATCCAAACATCCCCTTATATGTTGGTATAATAGTAGTGACCAGAAAGTTATTTCTTCAACTTTGGATTACACTCTAACTCCAATGTTTCAAAACATTTGCATCCTGCAGAACATAGTCTCTTATCTTGTTCATCTGAAGGATGTAACTTGAATCTTCACAGAGTGCTGCAAAGTACATAGAGGTGGTTGGGAGCAGAAAGTGGAATTTCTGTCATTTAAATCGGTTCTTATCACTAACATCCTTAAATGCTCAAGGAAGAAAAATACTGTCATTTGGAAATCTCAAAATATTGAAAGGTTACTAGGGTGTTTTTTTTAGCTTTATACAGATCGCATACTTTGCAGTGAAATTAGAGCATGTTTGTGCTTGTGCTGCATCGATTTCAGCAACTTGGAAAGATTCTGCTTTGTTTTCAACTTGCATGAATGCAGTTGACTGAATAAGATGTGAAGCAGTAGACAGACTTCTAATGTGTTCGTACAGGAGAGCATTCAAACCGTTCTGCAATTTGCTATTGGAGCTGGTCAATGTTTCTGATATATCACTCGATGTTTTTCTGGTATCACTTTAATCAAGATTGGTATTGTGAGTGGGTTGAAAAATTTTGAGTAGTATTTGGTATGCAGAACAGTACCTAGTGCAATTGATTTTGAAGTTACAGTGTTGCAAATACAGGAAAACAAAAGTAGTTAGACTATTTTCTAAGAGGTGACTTTCCCTTATTTGCTTTAATACTTGGCTTTTTTAATCTTTTAGCTTGTGTATAGTCCTTTCGTCCTGTGATGTTTGCCTTTTTAATACCTCTGAATCATACTTTCTTTTATTTTGTAGCTGTTTATCCAAATTTTTGCAAGGCTTACAGCAAGGTTTTCATCAACAGAACATTGTTACTCACCTGATCAATTTGCTGTGCTCACTTTAGCCTGATAGCCTTGAATAAAATCCCTTCCCAAGCCAGTGCTGACGAACGTTACTGTTTCTTCTTATTGTGTGGATTTTTGCTTCATGTTTCCTCCTTCAGACTAGTGATGCAGATTTAATAGAAACAAGATTAGTCTTAATACCAAAGCCTGTGGTGATGTACATCAGATCAAAGTTCTGAAATAGTCAATGGATGAATATGATTTTTTCCCTAATTAAAACAATTAGTTTTCCATGCTGCTTTGCAATGAAAATTTAATGTGTGAGCTCTTGGATCAATTTAATTTAATTATGCCAACATATTTACTATGCTAGAGTAGAAGTTGAGTCAGTATTTCCATTATAAAATCCTATTTTACAACTGTAAAATTAGTATTGTACTCTTTAGGGGGTTATAATCTGGCTATAAAAAATCATTTACGGCAGAAACTTGGCATGTAAGGTTTCGACAGCATATATCTTGGGGAAAAAAGAAAATGTAATTTTGGAATACAATGCATTTGTAGATGGATTAGAGTCATGAGGGCAGAGAAGAATGTTAACTTAAATACACACTATGATTTGCAACCCGATTTGCAACCCAATTTCCAAAATGTTTTTTGCTTTTTTGTTGTTGTTTTTTTTTATAAAACCTCCCAAACAAACAGCACAGAAAATGCTTTTCTTATTCACTGATGTTTCATACAGGCCAATTCAGAAGGGATGAGTGGGGTGGTCATGGGAAAGGGAAGACAAGTACTTCTTAGTTGTATACGAGCTTTTCCTCACAGTTATTCTTCAGTCAGCTCAAAAGCACCTATTTCTTTTCACATTTCTAGTTAATGTATATGTTTAAACATGACGGTAAGATTGTAACACAGAATAGTTCATAAAACTTTTCAATGACAAAGATTTGTAAATTTTAAAAACACCTGAGACATAAACCACTACCTTCTCTCATAATTTTTTATGTAAGTATGTACTATAAGCCATCACTTTCTCCATAATTATATTTCCTTTTTTATAGCATTTATTTTTAATAGAAACTTTTAATTAGGATTTTTTTTTTAACTGACCCTCTTGTGTAGGTAAAGAGATAGTCAACCCTTCAGTTCCTCATCAGAACCTGAATTTAAGGTGGTATTTCACTAACAGTTACAGGGATACAGGCAATGGTACTTAACTCATGTTACTAATTCTTAAGACACTTTTGTGGGATAGGAAGCAGTTTTGGAAATAAGCCACATTTTTGAAAACTTGTATAAAAAAATAAATTCTAATACTTGAATGTTTTTAATACCAGTAACTTGCAAAATAACCTTGTAACATCATCAGCTCAATCAGCTTGAGCTGTCCCTTTATCATGTGTTTGACAGACACATAATGGTGTTGCTTAGAAGGTGGACTCTTTGAATACAGATGGCTTGCTTCATGTGTTCCTGAGGTACAGCTGTGGTTGTAACTTACATCCACAGGATTTCCCTCATCTCTTAGTAGGAATGGACAATTATTGAAGTGGCAGGCAGCCACGCTTTTCCTGACGTACTTGTCACGACCCTTTATTTCCCCAAACCCAGATTCTCCATCCCTTCACCTTCTTAACAAACATCCTGCCTCTATGAATCTGCCCTTTCCTTCTCTCCTCCCCTAGAGATGCTGCCCTGGGCATTGCCTGCATTTCTGACGTCACTGGGTAGTCTGCATTACAGTACACAGGTGAACTAGGAGCAACTGTGGGACAAGTTGGGGATAGCCAACATTTTTTCTTGCCTGGGGCTAGCATCCTCTGTGTCCTGGGCAGCTGAAGCCCATACTGTCGGAAGAAAATCTGGACAGTGAGACTGAAGTGTGCTTCAACTGCTTGAGAGCTTCATGTGGTTTCACATGCTCTAATTTGGTTAGCCTTCTTCAAAGTCACAGATAAAAATTGCTCAAATTTCCAAATTCAGAAATAGCTTGTGACATAGCAATTTAAATTGCTCTCAGATGCCAAATGTATCCTTCTGCTTCAAAAAAATCCATTCTTTCCTTGACCTCATGCAAATAATGACATATTAAGCCTTGTTACGCTGCATCACTGTGGCAGCAATCTTTACTTCAGTGTTTTGAAACCCAAACTCAACAGATGTTTCCTGTATGTATGCCTTAAATTATCTGTTCTCATTCTTGATGTATTATATGAATTAGTGATTTGTTAGACTATATTTTCAGGATTTTTACTCCATGGAAATTTTTCAACTTCTCATGCTATTTATATCAATATTATTCTCTAGAATACTTCATGTCTGTCCCCAGTCATAGTCCATGGTTACAGTGTGTGTATATACATATATATATACTCTTTCTACGCAACAGCCCTATAATACTCTCAGCAAACATCTCTTCCCATAAAGAAAAACAGCAATTCAGAACAGTTGGCAGCCTCCCCCTAAGGAAAGTGTATGATGTGGGCAGGCAGCCCATATCCCAGTAACTTCATATGCTGTAAAGTTGTCTCAGCCATGAAGACTTAAATTAATGGTTTTATTTTACAAGATTTTAAACTTGTATTTTATTGTAATTCAATTTCCTGTACCTTTTTCCATCTATTATAGATGGTGAAGCAAACCTGGAGAGGAGAGCAGCTGCCTTCATTAATGTCATACAGACTGTCATTGGGAGAGTTAGGAATGCAACTGTTTCTTTAAAATAATAAAGAAAGAAAGAACAACAACCCAATCCTGCCATTTTATTTGCTGTAATGCTTTACGTTTTTCTCTTTACAGGTGACTGTTACAACCATTGGCTATGGGGATAAAGTGCCTCAAACCTGGATTGGAAAGACCATTGCATCTTGTTTTTCAGTATTCGCAATTTCATTTTTTGCATTACCTGCGGTAGGTTATCTTGTGCTTTGACTGGCAATTTGGTCTTGGCTCATTAGTTGTTAGAGAAAACTTTTGTTGTTGATTCTTTAACCTTTCATTTAACCTGATATTATGAAAGTTTTGTATCCAACTTTTATATACTTTTATATCCATATTTTTATATATACTTTGTAGAAGGAAAAGAGCTTCTCTAGGTAGCTAAAAAAAGTAAATATGCAGTGTTTATTGTATGCAAACTCGAGTTGGTATGTATTTGAGAAAGAGATCTTTAACTGAAAATACATTTTCTTCCCACCAAAGAAGTGTAAAGGAAATTTTCTCATGCTAATTGTTTCTGGACCCAGGGACTTTGTGATGCTTTGGCTTTTTAAGGTATTCAGCTCATAGATTACTTAAATGATTAGGTCCAGACTGAACTGCAGAGTTCTCATACACATCCTTCTTCTAGCAAAGCTGCAGAAAAGGTGTCACGTTCAGAGAGACAGCAATAAGCAGCCAGGGACACTGATTGCAGCTCTTTGCCAAATTAACATCTATCCATGACCAAAGTCCCATTTTCAAAAGTGACCCAGGGCTGAGCTCTTAAAGGTGTTGTTGCACTTTGTTTGCACTGAAAGCAGGTTCCCAAGTACTTTCTAACAAGGAACAAGGCACTTGAGTACCAAAGGTAAATTCAAAGTTAATGAAACCTGGACTGTAATCTGAAAACCCAAAATGTTCAGTGCCAAGGGTAGTTAAGGGTATTTTTTTTTTATTTTACAAAAGTAGCAATATTCCTGAATTGTGTTGTTAAAAAGTTTGTGCAACCAGAAATCTGCTGTTAAAATACTTTTTTTCATCAAGTTTTTCAGTGCTTTGATTCAAGTAGTTGTTTTAGCAGGTGTTAGTGTAATAGGTGTTAGTGGGGATAAGAACAGAGTGGATGATAAGAATATTTTTATGCTAGTACCGTCACAAAAATCCTTCTCAACATGAAATAGTAACTATTAAAATTTACTTTAAAGGTATGCAACCTTTTGCAGAGGAGGGTAATTAAAGGTAGAATTGAAGATTCTCCAACATCACTTCGCCTTTAAAGCATGTTTTCCCCCCTTCTTCATTGTATTCTCTTTCACATTTATTCCTTGTTCAGTAAAGAGATCTGGTAAATTAAATGATCTGTAAGAAAAATGCCAAAAGCTACTATTTTGGCTGAAGACTTGGTTTTTGTTTTTTTCCTGAGACTTGAATACTAGCAATGTTTTATAAATAATTGTGTAGCAGCCCCACCTTCACAGCAATGCTTTTGTGTTTACCTGTCAGATTTCCCTAGTTGTTTGTAGAAGTAAAACAACAACAAATGCTCCTTTATCAGTGTGTTTTTATTATTGAATTTACTTGTTCTTGTGAGTTGGCTCAAGAGAGAAATTTAGGATTTGAAGTTCTAGCAGCAAATAGCTGGTAGGTAGTAACTATTGCATGCTGCCTTGTTGCTGTTTTAAATAAGGGGAGCCGGCTGAGCATTAGTCAGAAGTAGTTGTTGTGGCTAAACACAAGCGGTATGGGTTCTGGATCCTTCATTTCCCAAATAAGCGATGTTTGAGCATCATTAACTCTTTGATCTTTGCTAAATGAACATAATAGAAAGGGCTTTTCCTGTTGCTTTCAAAACACTTGATGATTAATACAGTTCTCAGAGGTTGAGCCAAGATCACTGACTGCTCTGACACCATATGTGGAAAATGAATTATGCTTTTGTTGAGTAGGTGTAGTCATGTAAGCTAATTTATAGCAGATCTCATTTTTATCTGTGTTACTAAACCCTCTGTTAAATATGTCTATAGCTATGTAAATTACTACATAAATTATTCCCTCTGTACTTAATTTTGGACTTAATAGTTGTACCATGTTTGGAGGCTATTTCAGCTTGTACACAATCCAGTACCGTTAGCCCATGTCTCTTGTCCTGAGAATGGATTAGATGGCCTTGTGTTAAATTCACTGAAGTCCTGACTATTTTGTAATATTCCTTTTCCTCTTCTTTGTCTTCCCCTCCCAGCATGGCTTAACATGCATAAATAGAAATTACCATACTACAGTTAAAAGGGCTTTCTTGTGACCTGAAATGCTATGGCAAAACTGTATTTCTCATAAAAAATGAAGTTAAGCACATCAGGTCAATATTTCTCCCTATTCTGTAGTTCCCCTGCACAAGCATTTATGAGGCTTTCAGAGTGCATGAAATACCATTTCTGCTTGCTCTTTAGCATTTGAATCCAGCTGACTTAAATAGGCTTTGGATGAGGTCAGGATAGCATTCATAGTTTGCTTCAACAAGTAATACTGAGTCTAAAACTTAACAGTATTAAGTCATTTCCTCTAAATAATTAGTTGAGTTTTATGATGCTGAATAGAAGTTTATTAATATAATATAGTTTGGTAAACTTATATGTGTTTTTTTTCTCCCTTAAAAAAATAATAAATATATATATATGTGTAAAAAAAGCTGTGTTTTCTTTCTTCCTATAGGGAATTCTTGGTTCAGGCTTTGCCCTAAAGGTACAACAGAAACAAAGACAGAAACATTTCAACCGTCAAATTCCAGCTGCTGCCTCTCTCATACAGGTGCTGATTTCCTGCATTTTGCATCCTATGATTTCTTTCCAGCTTTTTTTTCAAAACTGTTGGCAGTATTTACATGCCAGATTCCCATTAAAAATTGTATAGGAGTTACAAATGCAAGCCTTTTAAATGGTTTGGAAATCCCACCTTTAAAGTAAATTAATGAGCGGAAAAGTTCACTCCCAGATCAGTGCAAACTGTTTAATTGAGCTGGTTAAAAATAAAAATTGAAGGCTGTCCTCTAGTCTTTGAACAGTTTACCTGTGGAAAATGTTATGAAATTCTATGCTGGCTGTCTTGAAAAACAGAGGGGGTTTCATATAGAATTGTACTTTTGAAAAATGCATTGTTGCTTGTGAAGACAAATGTCAGATATGCTGCATTTTCCTTGTGACAAATACATTCTTAAAAATCTCAAATTTAGAAGATTTAAGTCAGAATGTTAAAGTAGGAAAATCTTGCCTGAGCTCTTCACCTCCAGGATAGGTGGCTGGGAACCACTGGGGTTATGAAATAACAGTCTTTTCATGTAGGGTAACAGGGAGAAAAATTTTGATCCCCTCTGTTATACACTTGCAGTTCAGTGTCAATAAGGTCAATGAGATTTTATCCTTTACTTAGTAGAGCCAGCATTTCACCTTCAAGAAGTATTAATATTGTTTCATTCTAGGTTATTGCAGCTTTTCCTCCATCTCTCGGTATCTGCATGAAGCTTTAAAAGCACAAGCGTGGAATTTAAAAGAAATCTAGATGTATACTGAAGCTGTATCATTTTTACATTCTCATATGACTTATTTCTCTAGCTTCATGAGTGAATGTGGATTTCCAGGTCAGGCTCTTTATGGAAACAGTAGCTAACTGTAAAGTTTATGCTTGAAACTAAACAGTCCCAGAGTTAATGTGAAAAAGGTTTAAATTTAGGGCTCTGGTCCTAGACAGAGATTAGCCAAAAATCTTCAGACTCAGTGCGTTTCAATTGGATTGCATGGTCAGAAAAAGGTATGGTTTTGCAAAGAATGGACTTTTTAGTGTTCCCACTGATTCTTTTGGGAAATCAAACCAAAATTATTGAGAAGCCTGTGATTGCAAGTCCAGAATGTTGTACTTGGCTCCACCTGAAAAGTTAAAGAGTAATGGAGGATAGAAAATGAGTTATGCCTATTATTAATAGTAATAATTATGATTTACTAATATTATCAGACTTCTAAAGGCCCAATTTAACAAGTATTCTGCAAATAACTTGCAAAAGATTATTCTTAAACCAAGCAGTTTATGAAATAAATGCAAGACAAGACAACAGCTGAAATGAGTGATACTTTTTTCCTATATTCCTTCTTGTTTTCCTCTAGAGTCCAGTTGTTTCTTCCAGGATATATATATATATATATATAATTATGAGAATTATGCCATGATTGTCTGATCCTTTACTTTCCAACTGCTGTCTGCTTTCCTCTGTCATTGTGCCTTTGTTTCTTTCTTCTAGTGTTTTCTGGCCTTTTCCACTTTAGATTTTGTGGATATGTGTATGTGTGTGTCCTTTTTTTTCATGTAGTGTGTAAATGAAGCTCTGCCGTTGTAATTTGGAGACTAATTATTAATTAACTCAGATGATATATTTACCCATTTAAGAGAGTATGCAGTAGTGTTTTGTCTCTGATTGGTCTTATTTCCTAGCCCTGCTTTTCTTCCTTTTTGTCTGAGAACACAGTACTTTAATCACTGGCAGGAGGGAGGATTGGGTTTGGGTTTTGACTCCTGGTTAACCATTGGTTCTGTTCCCTCATGCTCTCAGTCCTAATTCTGTGTATGAATACTACTGACCACATCAAAATTGCTTTTTTTCGTAGCAGTACTTTTGTGAGGTAGGGAAGAACAATTCTTTCTTTCTGAGTAGGAGCCTGAAACAAAAGGTACATTAGGCAAAATGCTCAAAGTTAGAGAGGGAAATTGGGACAGAGCAAGAAATTCAATCCCAATCTTCTGAGTCCAGTCTAGATTTCTCTCTTATTATTTGTTTGTTGCTACAGCGAACAAAAGCTGCACTTTAAACAACTGATCTTCCTTTCTGGTTTGCCCAGTTCAAACTAGGTAGTTTCTGTTTACTAAATAGGATTCTAAACCATGCAGAGTTTATGTTTCCAGGGAGGAAATTCAAGAATACTATTAAATAAAAAATGTCTGATGTGCTACTTGGAAGTTACTTTGTAGTACATATAGCTACAAATGTGATTGCATTAATTGTTCTGTCGCTTAAAACATTTGTTCTAGACTGCATGGAGATGCTATGCAGCAGAAAACCCAGACTCTTCTACGTGGAAAATATACATTCGAAAACCTGCCAGAAATTATCATTTGCTGTCACCCAGTCCAAAACCAAAGAAATCAGTGATGGTAACAGTAACTAACATTTCCTAGTTTTATTACTCTCTAGAGGATATGTGTTGTGTTTGTTTTACAGGTTGTTACTTGGTTTCAGGGTTTCATTTTAAATTCAGTTTTGGGATTTTCAGTATGAAAAAATTTTAAACTATAACTTAATTTCCTTCAGTTCCCAAGCTTGAGTTTTTTAATGGATCTATGGGTCTGGAAAAGAGCAATAATGAACTAACTCAGGCACATCAATCAGTAACTTACTGCTGTTGTTTGGAAAGCTATAAGCAAAGGGAAAAAGACAATTACTATTTCCAAAACAGTAACTTTTAATTGTTTTTTAAAACAAAAACAATTCTGCTGTTTCTCTTGGCTATTGATTATTTGGCTTTCTCAGTTTCTATGGTGAAGGCATCTCATGCCTACACACAGTAGTATTTTCAAATCAACTGATTCCATAAGATAAGAACTTTTTTGTTTAAAAAAAAAAAACCAGCAACAAAGCCCCTTTGTCAGGGGGTTTGGTGCTGTTATTATGTAATCTTTAGATTACATAATACTCCATCCTCTCTATTGTAAGAGTTGTTCAGTAGCCTCAAGTTGGAAGGACAGGATGTTGTGCAAAAATCTTCCCAGATTCATCTAAGTTCAGTAGCAACGTATCCATTTTTTTTTTTTTTCTGAAAGTATGATTTATTGCCTCCATAAAAGGTTAAAGATATTCTAGAATACACAAACTGTTTCAGAGCTAGCAGCCTTTTTTTTTTCTGCAGGTAAGGCATGTGCTAATGACAGTGTACAGAATTCTAGTGATTAGTTAGTTTTGGTGGGATGGAGAGAGATCTTACAGAGAAACACAGTGTATCATCAGGAAAACATAATTGGTCAGGCACTCTTTGAGTGGTTATAGCTCATTGGGGACTGCATTATTATTGAAGACATTACTGGAGAGACAATTAAGTATTGCTTGGTTTGAGTAACTTAATGTATGTGCATTTTTAGGTTAAAAAGAAGAAATTTAAGTTAGACAAGGACAACGGGCCTTCTTCTCCAGATAGAATGTTAACTGTTCCACACATCACTTACGACCATGTGACAGAAGACAGAAAACCTGATTTCAGTTTTGAAGCGTATGAAAATTCTGGTAAGAAATTCCATTATAAAATTCCAGTAACTGTAACGGCTTCTACTAGTGATTTACACACTGGTCCTCTGTAATATCTGTAGGAGAGAGGATGAGGACAGAACAACCTTTTGTCATTCTAAAGCATGAATACTTTGCTTTTGGACTTGGGTTGCTGGCTTGGCTGGGTGAAATTCAACCATTCCTTTAATGAGCGTGCTCCACTATAGACCAACTAAGATCGTTGTCGCTGCTGCCTGCTAGAAGAGCTGTAGTCTCTGAGGCTGGTGCATACATTCCCCAATTCTGCAACTGATTGAAGCTACAGGGATTAACTGTCAGCTTTTCCATGTGAAATTTACCCAAGATGTGTTACTATTGTGCTTGTACCTCAACCAAAAAGGTTTGACACATCTTGGCTGCATTGAACATCAGTCTGCTATATGAAACCATCATGTGCTCCTGCCATCTGCTCAGTGGATCAGGCTATGAATCAAATTTTGAAAGCAGAAGTACTTAAGATAAATGTGGATCCATCTATATTAACTGTCACTTTTCAAATGTTACAGTATGAGGAAAAAGAAAGGACTTTGATAGTCACCTTAAAGTTAATAACTGGTTATAGTTGCTTTAGCTGTAATGAACTTGCAAAATAACTCTGAATTTACAAATTTACAAGGTGGCTCTTTTACAGAAGTACTTTTATTAGAAATTTTTAATGTATATTGCTCAAATTTTGGCATCAAGAATGAGGTTTAATTTTTACAGTATGTTTTATTGATTATGGGCATCTTAAGTACTTACTCCTCAAAAAATTGGCTGACCTGATTAAACTTCATAATAAGAGCAATGTGGGCTGGCACCAGGCATATTTTAATTCAAGAAGAAAGTCTCACCTTCCATGTACTTTTTTGATACACTTCTGTCTTTGTCTTGCCATGTTCTGTAACATCTATGCTTTTCTACCCATTCTTGGCCTCTGTTAAAGAATGATTACTAATTGCATCTGGTGGTAGAAATTATATAGCTGTTAAAAGGTGGATGAGTACTAAGTTTAGTCTATGTCTCAGGCTTTGAGTACAGATACCTTTCTTCAAAAAAATCCAGTGAATGAACTGTACAAATATTTTGATTTGTAAAGTCCCACCTTTTATCACTAAATTTCTAAGTCAATTAAAGGGCAATATCATTTGCAGGCAGCCTACTAGTGCCACTTCACAAATCAGCTCTATAGCTTTCAATAAAAGGTTTTTCTCTAATTTCTTCTGACACTTCTCTTTTTTCTTTTTTATCTGTGTTCTGCTCTCTCTAAACTGTTACAAGTATACAGGACAAACAGGAATGTTAAAATTGCTTGGTAAGTTGAGGAAAATAATTCCATCTGTGGCATGCCAGCTTATGATGATGTAATGTTTGCAGTGCTTTTCTTGTGTGTCTAGTGCCATATAGTTTCTAAAAAATCTTTTGCAGCCAAGGAGATCTAGACAGACAAAGTACATTCTCATACTTGTAATCACAATTGCACCCACAGTTTCGTTACAAAGAGAAAAATGAGGACTCATTTGTATAAATAGATGATCTCTTCTTTCATAGAGATCATAAAGGAAAAATTGCTCATTTACATATAACCAATAGAAAAAGATAATCCACATATAAATAAACTATAAGTTATCTGAGCGTATAGCTGAGAATTAATTTCTAAATATTCCACATATAAATAAAGTATAAATTATCTGAGCATATAGCTGAGAATCAATTTCTAAACAGATTGGTATGAAAGAAAAATTTCTGGATTTGACCTCTAATATTGTACATTCTGAAGTACAAGCATCTGTTCCTGTAAAAATGCTCTGTAGATATTTGTGAACAGATGGGGACCCATAAATTAAATAATTAATTTTACTGTTTTCCTGGATTCTGTGATTACTTAAGCAGCTGTGTAGCCCTGTGATGTTTCTAATGTGCTCGCTTAGGCACTTTCTTAACAATTGAGTGTTCCCCGAAGGCTCTAGGATTAGAGCTAGGTCTGGGCAAAAAACCCTGTGATTTAGTGAGAGTGCTGGGAGCCACCTGTAAGTTGCCTGCTCTGTGTCCACTGAAGGCAATAGAGGCTTCTTTTCAGTAATCGAGTGCAAGGATGCTCAGGCTTGGATTAAATCGTCTGAAAATGCAATGTTCAGTTTCTCCTCTGAACCCATATGGAACACAGGTGCAATTGAGGTGGTAAGGTAGCAGAAAACAAATTGTATCCTAAGCAGTGCATCTCTCTTGGGGGTAAGCATGGTGGAACAAGCTCAGGAGAGCAGCCATGAAATCACCTGTTTTACATGAATAAGAAATTCCATCATCTTGGGGAAAAATCAGAAGACCTTTGCCAGCTACCATGGGTTCTGTTTCTGTTTCTTAGCCAGGCAGCATGAGCTTAGTGAACCTGAGAGGTTACCTAACACACTTCTCAGAATGACTCAAAGAAATAAGAGTGTATTTGTGTATAAGATTACCTATACAGAAAACTGAAGCTGCCAACTCAAAAGCTCAGAAACAAGAAATTAGGAAGTACTAGGAAAAAGGATGCTCCTTCAGCTTTAATTTGGTCTTCATAAGGCCTCTAGTCACGTATCCATATGCTGCTTTCTCATATTCAGTAGATTCTGGCTCCCTCTTTGGGCTTGTTCCTAATATTCAAGTCTTCGCACTTCTGGATCCTCCATCTGGCTTCCCCGCCAATATCCTTATACAGCCAGAGATTTCCACCTCCTTTTCTCCCCTCCTCTGTTCTCCTGGCATCATCAGTTCAGGAAAGACCCAAGGGCTGTAGCTGGAGCATGCCTAGTGGTGACAGAACACGTGTAAAATGAGGGTTTTTTCAGATTTTTTAAACTCAAATACATTTATATGTGGAATATTTTTCTCTTTGTGTAAAAGGAAGACAACACTTCTGAAAAATATCACTGTGTCTCAGTGTATGAGTCTACAGGAATTTCTTAAATAATTATTAAAAGGATAATGCTATTCAAAAGAACTAAACATAGCAGAAACTTTTGCTGAGCCTCTTTCTTCTCATCAACTCCTTGCTTGCCTGAAATTTTTCACCGCAAAATTCAGCTTGAGGCAGGCACTTGGCTTAAATGGTTGAAGTGGGCAGCTTCAAATACTTTTTATGGGATGTGTCAGGCAGCTTCAAATATGGCTGGCAGCACTGGTCTGTCCACCTGCCAGCACTGACGTCTGACCAGGAGCTGCCTACGCCCTGAATGGTATGAACCACAGCCAGAGGGGTCTGACCTGTATGAGGTTGTATGCTTTGAAAAGGCAAACACTTGGGGAAACCCTGAAGTCAGGAAGGAAAAGGCAAACATATAGATTATTTTCCTCAAAATGGGACTGGCATGTAGGGAGGAATATCTTGCAGCAGGTGACACTGTCATGAAGGATGGGTTTGAAGAGACACGATGCCTCCCCTAGTGGTGGTTTAATATTCTGCTAACAGGTGACACAGACAAAGTTCCATACAAATTCGTTTCCACAGTATTTTATTATGTTGTTTTAAAAGACATCAGGTAGGACATACTGTATTTTAGGTATGTCTGCATCTCCTCAGCTGCTTGTCTGGAGGTTTTTTTTTTTTTTTTTTCCCCTCTTTTCTCTCTCTTTGTTTTATGTCTATCTTCACTCTGACTCAGATTGTCAGCGCTCCTGGCCATCCTTTTCCACAGACCAGCAGTCTTCCAGCGCTCCTTCCTCTCCAGGTAAAGCTCATAATATTTCATTGCTCCATCACCTTTTTTAATTACTAAACCTTTGCAATGCTCTGTCTTGAGTTGCCTCCTGCGGCACAGAAAATTATAGTGCTGGTTTTTAAAGAAAGCATAGGCATGTCAGAAGAATTTTGAGTTTGGAAAGGTTTTCAGATTGTAAATTGCAAATGTTTAAATTTTAAGGAAAGAATTTTTCTGCAGAACAGAGTTATTTTCTAAATGCATTAATTAAAACAGTTTTTTCCATGCAAAATGCTTTAAAGTGTTTTAAATTTTTTTTGCCTGTGCTTGCATAAGAGGAAGTGTAAAATATTTTCTGTCTTGCTAGTCAAATACTTCACTATCAGGAAAGCATCAGCATACATGTTGTTTTGTGTATAAAATTGTTAAGTTGGTAATAGAGAAAACCCATCAGTAATTTCTTGCTATTGTTATTATAATTCTCGATGGAAAGTTCATAGAATCATAGCATAGTTTGGGTTGGAAGGAACCTTTAAAGATCATCTAGTACAACCCCTCTGCAATGAGCTTGAAGACCACTGAATTATCACATGTATCCCTTGCTTCATCTGCTTCCTGTTTCTTTTCACTCATTGTTATCCATTGAAAATGAGTTTTTAAAGATTTCAGAGGTCTTCCTCTACTGTTATAACTTCTGGAGAACAGATTCTCCCATTCTAATTTTGAATGACTATGTGCCTGATGATATAATAACATTTTCTTTTCTGTTTGTAAAAGTTCAAATCAATTTCTGCCATATGAAGATATCTACTTAAGTAAAATGATTGCATTTAAAAAACCCAAATGTTTCCTGATATCCCCAATTCCATTTTCATTACATTTCAACTACATTTATGTTAGCTGTTTCTGCTGTATTCCTTTAGCTCTCGTGTTGCATTTTGGCAGGGCATTATTTACCGTCATATTATAAAATATTTTCTTTCACACAATAGGGACTTCATAAATTAGAACATTATATTTATTTTATTTAATGATCCAGCCAATTGCACAGATAAAGATTTCTATGGTGGTGCCACAATCTAGCTATGATTTCTACAGAATTTCACTCGTTTTCATTTTCCATAAGATTAATTTACAGGAATGTATAATAGTGGTTTTATTCATATGCAAATATTGTGGCTTCTCTAAAACTATTAGGCCCATGCTAGAAAAAGCATTTAGAATTCTTAATGTTAAAGTCTGGCAGAATTTAGAAGCATTAGTTTAAAAATTAAATCTGTAATACTCTACCTAATGTATTGGATGCATGAAAGTTTTAGTTAACAAGTAACTTTGTGACTGAAACCTTTCAGTGTCTGAAATTCTCATTTCATCTCATACATGTCAGTATCTGAAATGATCTTCTCACTAAAGACCTCATCTCAGATTAACTGAATATCTTACTACCTGTCTTGTGTCTGGGCTCAAAGATGAGACCCAGACAGTGCTTGACGAGCCGATTGCTCACTGTGGAAATATCTAGGCTTCTTTGTTGAACTAGGCCTGCTTTCTTGATCTTAGTTGGTAACTACACCCCAGAAACTGGTATTATAAACTAAAACACAAAGTAGAGACGATATAAAAAAGAACTGATCTTGTCATTGAATGCACTGTTGCTGTAGAGTGGTGGTCCATGGTATGGCTGAGTATTGTACAGTAAGTTTTATAGTTCATGAAGTTGCCTGTGATGTAGGTATTCTATATTCTAATGTATGAGAAGTATGAACACTGAAAAATTATTAGCTTTAAGTCTTCAGCAGAAGTTTAAATTCTTTGAGTAGAAGAGAAGTTAAAGTTTTACTTTTCCTGAACTTTTCTGTATATGCAATCTTTTGTAGTAACTTCTGTTCTCAATATTCTGTTAAAATTTCTGAGATCCAAATGAGTGTTAGACCTTTCTTGAAAATGCTGAATGCTATTGCTTTAACTGTTACCTGCATGTTTCCTCACAGTGAAAAAAAGCCCGACATTTTTAGATGTGAACACAGGACCCTTCATCAGGACCAGCAGCTTTGCAGATGAGCTTGACCTGGAGGGTGAAACGCTGTTGACCCCAATAACTCACATCTCACAGTAAGTCAAGGCTGTTGAATTGTGTGTTAGTTGACTTAGACAAGAGAAGCCAATTCAGGTGGGAGGAGCTGAAATATGGAGCTGATAGGGCTATCTCAGATATTTGCGTCAAACTCTTTTTACCTTGAAGTTGGTGTATACTGTTCTGAGTGCCAGTAAATCTTCGTGTTGACCTAATGAAAAGTTCACTTGGCTGTGACACAAGGTTTTAGCAAATGTCTCTGAGCAGCTGGTGGTTGATAGCCTCAAGATTTTCACGTGGAGACAATGTGTGGGAGTACTTGCCTGTTGAGAATTATATCACTCCCTCAACCATTTTCCAGAGGAATAGCTGTAAAGTGTAAATTTTGAAATACTACTTATGAAATACCAGCCTTTCCATTTCAGCAGCACCTTCTTTAACAGTCAACTGATGATTTTCATTGGAAGAAAAGACCTGGTTTGATCTTTATTACTACTTCTTGGTATATAAAAAATGACTTGAAATAGGCCTGTATCTTTCACTTTGTTTTAATTCTTTCCTTTTAAAAGAAGATTTTCCTCGTCTTTTATGCTAAAATGTTATCTCCGGGTTCTCAGATTATTCTAAAAAAAATTGAGAATTACCAAAGATTTTTATTCAAATGCTTAAAAAAAATAATTCTTCTGCCATTGCTTAATTCAAACTCCAAATGCTGTCAAATCATTATTTACCATAGTAGATGTGTGACAGTGAGTCCTCTAGCAGAGGAATGAGACAATTTTTTCCCTTTCTATTCCTAGAAATGTGAGGATTTCTGCAGTGAAATCATATATGAAAATTCTTGGCATACTTAATATTTCTGAGGTACAAAACATGCAGAAATTCCTGTTGCCTATTTTCAGGACTTCTTCCTATACAGCATTAATGGCAGAGAAGCATGAAAGTACTTTTTATAGTCACTGAAGACAGTGACTTCTTTCTTTTTAAAACAAAAAAACAAACAAACAAACAAAAAACACATGAAACAGTAGGTTTGGGGGGAGTCTTCCCTGTCCCCAAACAAAAGGACTTTCCTTTTCAGTTTCCTTGAAGCACCTATGTGAACATAAAGTTGTAGACAGAGCATTTAGGAGACTTACATTCTGGAACATTTCTTAGTGGTACAAGGAGGAGGAAGTAATAAATTTCCTCAAGCCTTAAGCAAGAACAACGGAGCAGCAAAACCATATCTACAAGTTTCCATTTTTATAGCTTTTTTTAAACTTTAATTTATCACAATATTGTAGGCTTTAAGATAAATAAGCTTGGGTGCTAGGAGTTTTTGCTATGCTTTTTGGATCTGGGAATGATTTCGTTATTTCTCATTGTCACCTTCATTGATAAATTTCCATTAATAAGGTTCTCCATCACTTGTGTAACATCTGATATATTTTTTTTTCTTTTAATTACTTGCAGGAGAACTTGCAGGTAATGTCTATCAACTGAAGAAACTTACCAAATTCACACCCTAGTCTTTTAGTAACTTATACTTTCTCATTTACTTCCCTAATTTTGGTTGTAACCTTTGTGGAAATGTCCCTAGATTACTCTAGGTCATGAGTGGTGAGGTGCTACAAAACACGTCCTTGTATATGGCTTCAGTTGGGTCTCTGGTAGGGTTGAAGAAAATGGAAGTCATTGTTTCTTTTAAGACTTTGGTTTTAGATTCAAAACTGGATTTAGCCAGCAAAACTGGCTAAAATATTAATTAGAAAGTGTCTCCTTGAAGCCTGGATGCCCAAACATAGAGCCTGAGAACTGTTCATTTTGAAGTGCATTTACGTTGTTGGCAATTTGTTAAAAGGCATGAAACAATGCTAGATCAGCCTATAGATATAAGGGTTTGGCAAACAGCAAGAATCCTGTTTTATAATGTCAGTTGGAGTATTGGCATTTAGGTAACAGATATTCCCAAATATTTTGAAATGTAAAATATTCTAATGTCTGTTTTACTGTGGGGTTGCACATTCTGCTTGCACCTGAGGTGACTGAGAAGCAAGCTGCTGTGCTGCATTTCACTGCATACCTGTGTTGTTGGATGCTGAAAAGCAGTCAATTTCCGTTAATTATTTAGACAAATCCTTCTGTTTCATTCTTCACTTCGCAGTCCTAGGAAACAAATGTTTATCAGCTGGTTACACATGTCAGTGGGACCTGCGTTAGACATGTGGACATAGAATTAAGGATCAAATTTAGAATTGTAAAATAGACATGTCTCTGTGTGCAAAGCCACATACTAATTTTCTGTGTAATGAAAGAGGTTGGTCTTTTCAGATCTGTGTTCATGTGTGTTTTTAATTCAGGCTTTAAAGTTATGCTGTGACTGAGATAATGAAGGACAAATTATTTTGTTCTGATATCCCTAGTTGTGAAGCATTTTATTTCCTTAAAGCCATCATATATACAGAATAATTGCTCCAGATTTGTTGATAAGGAAATAAGCAACCATATGCAAATCTTGTCCCAAGTGCTTACAAAAATATAGCACCAAATATGAAAACAAATTAGTACGGAAAAGTCAAATTAAGTGCAATTGTGTCTAGTTTAAAGTCTTAAAAGCAAATTCATACTCTATCAGAGTTAACTGGAGACATACAACAGGAAAGTGACTTTTAGTTGGCAGTATGAAAAATATCTCCTTTTGACGAGTAATGTAAATCTGGCAAAAGTGTGGAGTAGGTGCTGTTAGTGACAGGGAAACACTTGGCATCATTGTGGTGTAAAAACAAAAAAGGCTGAGTTTATGTCTTCGCTAGCATTAGTCATTGAGTCATTGAGTTTCAGTGCCCTGCTTGTTTATGTGAAAATTATTCTCTTTTTATAAGTGTAGGTGCATATTCCTACTGAATTTAATAAGACTGGTTTTGGCAGGTGTGAGGGTTTTTTTGCAGGACATAGGCCTGGCTGTATATTAAATCTGTTTTGAAATAAATAAAAGTAGTATTTCTGTGGAACTTGAAATGGGAAATCTTTCATGTGGAAAGATTACTGTACCAGTTAATCATTTGCCATTACCACTGTGATGAAACAAAATTGATAATAGAATACTTTGAGACCTGATGTTCAAACAGGAAAGTGGTAAAAATGTCAGAGGAAAAAAAAACCCAACAGATTTCCAGAAGATGCGTGCAGAAGTATAGAATAAGATGGCAGTGTGTGGAAGAGTGACTGCACTTTTCCTTCTATGTGAGAAGTCTAGTAAGCAGAAGATGCAGACCCAAGCAGAGTAATCTGTGTAATTAGCTATTATGGATCTCACCTATAAAATGACCTTTAACAATTTGAAGAGTGCAGTCCATAATGTGTTGTTTGAGATTAGACTTGGCATTTCAGTGGTTTGGTTAAAGGGTGCGATCTGTTCTGTTGTAAAAGTGAAATAGCTATTGCTACAGTGCACACCTCTCGTTTGGACTTCTCACTGTTTTCTCTCTCTAATCATTGTGTTCCCATATTGTCTCACGTTCCCTATTTCACTTCATTGGGTCTTTTGCTGTATTTGTATTTTAAAGTAGGGGAAAATCGATGCTGCTTGTAGCTGAGCTGCAGCTACCAAGAGTTCTTTCCATGTGTTCGTATATTTTTTTCATTTCAGCGCCGTTTTTAACACTACAGTTGGTGTTAGCTGAAGTAGCAAAAAGAAATTAACCACACTTCTAGGGATACAAATGGGAGAGGGAGAAGTGGGGGTGGAATTGAGCTGAAAAAGGAAGAGAAGGAAGCAATGAAGAACTCTCAATCTAATATATCTTTATTTGAATGTTACTGACCTCTTTAAATAAGTTTAAAAAGAGTTGTGCATTCTGTGTGAATCTTCTAGAAATGCTAGTGAATAAAAAATAAGCTGATACCTGTTATTTCTATAGTTTCCTATTCCTGGAGTTCAGCAGCTCATTAGATAGTGGTTAGTTTAATCAGTTCTGATCTATAAATGTTTGATATTTCTTTCAGCTTCTAAATAAGAGTAATCTTTTAGGGAAATACTATCTCTAAATGTATTGTAAATTTACTGCAGAAATTGAAATGTAAATCAAAGGTCATCTATGGATACTGTATTTATTTTTTTTTAATACATAAAGTAGCTTGATTTTTTCACAAAGTTTAAAGAAACCGGTGGGATGCCTTGAACAACCCAAACCTAGTTCTGTTCTCCTGGAGTACCAGACCAAATGAATACTCGCTGTTGTAAGACTATGTAAACCAATATACTCTCTAACTATGCAAATTGCTAGCAAAATTATTGATCTTTAAATTGTGAATAATGATATTCATATATATCTTTTGCTCAATTTTTAATTTTTTTTAGTAGGAGTTACAGTAGATCCAGCTGGCTTCAGGAATTGTGTTTCTCGGTGAAAGTGGTTGCTAATAGTGCATGTTTGAGATCCTGTTATTGTCTATATGGTCACAGTAACAATAATTCTTAATGTTTTAATGAGTTTTCCCCTTGTGCTTCATAGATCTCTTTTTTGGGGGGGTAATGAAAATACACTTCATTAGTTAAGGATTAGTTGTGTCAGTATAGAAATAAAATAATTTTTCAGCGGAGGCTTTCTTGCAATGGCATACTGCTGTGATCTTAGATTGAATACAGTAGGCTAACACTAAAATAAAGCATTAGATTAAAAACAAATAGTACTTTCTCTTGTTAAGTGCATTTCCAGCATGAAAAAATTCTGTCATGACATCAGCTTTATCTTCTTTATTGTCTCCATCAGCCTTCCATGTGTGGTAGAGAGCCTTTTAGGCATTGTATTAGGAGGAAAGGGCAGGCTCCAATGGTAGAGGTTTTTAAAAAATAAACCTTTGTTAAACAGCGTGATAGATGGAATAATTAATCAAACAAATTTAGTGGTTTTTAGTAATTTTCAGGTTAAGAGGAAATGATAACAGATGGATCTTTCTGAATGACTGAAATAAATGCTTTTGGACACTTTGAAATAAAATTGCAATAGTCGAAATGGAGTGTGCTGGTCAACACTGAGTGCAGTGTCCATGGTGCTGCAGGTACCACTGCCTTTGCTTGGAAATAATATTTTCTTTCTCTCTTCTTTAAGATTTTTATTAAGTGTTCTGTGTTTTAATTATCAGTGTGTAATCTGTTGGCATAAGATTTAACCACGTTGCCTAGAACAAAGTGCTGAATGTGTTTTATACCTGTCTCTTTTCTGTCGGATTATCAGCGAGTGGAATCCCTATTTGCTTTTATTTGCTAGCTCATATTGTAAAAGATTCCTGCTTTTATCTTCCTCTTCTACTCCAAAATGACCCTCTGGAGTCTGAGCAAATATTTTTTTTCACTCTCGAGTGGGCAGATGTAATGGCTGATTTCTGCTGTCACAAGAATTCTCTCAGAAATGCTGCTAACAATATTTAAACCGTGATTTGCGTGGAGGCCATTTTATCATTAATGGCAGGGCAAGAATAACAACTGTGTGTGAGAACACGCTTGAGTTGAGAGCGAAGCTTAATGTTCAGATATCTCTGGTTACTGTTATGTGCTGTTATCCAAGTCATTTACCTTGCAAAAGGAAAGTCTTCAGTGCTTGCTGTATGCTGGGCAGCATCCCTTATTCATTCAGCAAGTTTCAGTATGTAGTCAAACTCCCTTAGAAATGCTGCTTGCAATCTCTGCTGATTTAATAATTTCCTAAAAAAGAGGAGGACTCTTTCCCTTTGTTATTCCCTTTGGTATGGAAAAACATCATTATATCCTGTGCTTTTTTTAAAAATACTTGGTCATAGAAATAGACTCTAGATCTCTGGATATATTAAGAATCTGATTTTTCTCATGTATTCACCTGCTTTGAGCCACTTGGGAATATAAATTGTCACTAAAGTTGATTTAACAAGCGACCAGGAAAGTTCCTCTTTCAGAAGGAAACCCCAGAATGGTGGTAAATGAGACACTGTAATGGCAACGGCGTCATCATCCCATTCTGGTTTCTCATTGCAGGTTGCATGGGTGGGGAAAATAGCTGAGGCAATCCAGTCCTGACTATAGCTAATCACTTAAGTAAGCAATGATCAACACCATATAGTCATCAAAAAGGACTCAAAACATCTCTGATTTAAGTTAAGAAATCATTAGTTTGCTAGGTAGTCGCAGTTGTAGGGAGCTGCAAAGCTTGTCTCCAGCTCAAAAGCTAGGTGTTTGTAGTAGAGAGGGACTTTAGCAAACCTGTCTCTTAAACGATGAAAGGCAAATAGGTATTTTAGTATGTTCATCATACTTTATAAGAATTTTATTTCTGGCTTATGGATTGCTACCAAAATAGCTACGGCATTCCTGCTGTGGCAATGAGCTAATAGTACCAGTGGTTTGTATTTTCTTGTGCAGCTGCCTTGATTCAAAATCTTTCTATATTTAATCTGTCATCCTATGCCTGGATTGGAAGATCTGAGTTGGGGACTGGTTTTGTTCTGTGTTTGTATAATATCTGATAGGTGGGATCCCAGCATATGAACAGTTTCTGTGTTCTGCATTCAGTGTCCGCTACAGAGTTGGGTAACGTTGACTGATAGAGTCTTCCATGGCACAGGTTATAATCTTCATTTTTATAGACAGATTGCCTGAGATGTGCTGAAGACTTGGGCAGATCTTCATGGTGTCTCCTTTCACCCTTAGCACTGTAGTAACTCAGGTGCTCCCGACAGTGCTATAAGTAATGTGGCTAACGTCTGTCCCATGTGGTTACTTGTTTCTTTCATCTCTAGGGAGAAGTTCTTGTGTACTGTGGTGGGTGGTTGCTTTTTCATAGATTAGATAGAGTGTGTAGTTTACATCTATAGATCTGAAGACCAGAAGGGATAATTAGATCATCTCCTTTGATCTTGTAAAAGACAGGCTGCAGTGCTTTGACTTGAATGCAGCATTGCTGTGCTGTGTTCTTAATATTAGCAAAAGCACAATAAAAGTATTGTATCTCACAAGCTTAGAGAAGGAACAAGGGAAACATTCAGGCAGGAACCTAGAGTTTGCAATTTAATATCTCTTTTTATTTTATTTTAACTTTCTATCCGTTTACTTACTGGAGAGTGAAGTGCTATCATATACTGGTGTTGCTACTTGCTAGAAGGTAGTACTGGACAAATATGTCCTGTGTTAGAGGTTACAAGCCTTTATGAAATAATATTCTCATGATCTTTTCTTCTTTATTGCAAATTGCCACTGATGTATTCAAGTACAGCATAAAATTACTGTTTGGCTATTTTATGTTACTGACATAGTATAAAAGTAATGTGTTGACTTTTTGTAGTGTACAAACTGTCTAGGCAGAAGCTAAGATAGCTTAGCTATTTCTTTTGTGTTGCAGATGAATGTTGCATTCCTTGGTCTCCAAGTGCTGGTTTACATCTTGATTGATGTTAAGTAATTAAGCCAGACTCCAGCTGCTTAGTGATTCAGAAGTACAGGGCTCCTATGCTGTAAAAACAACAAACAACTCCCCACTTACTAACTTTTATCATTGTTTAATTTGGGCACCGTGCAGAATAATAAGTACAAAAAAGTCTTTTTTTTTTTTTTTTTTTTGGAGGGAGGGAGACAATAAAAATGTCCTGCTTTTATCTAGCATTTTAAAAATTTATATTTATTGTCATCCTAAGTTAACTCCAGAATTAAAATTCAAAACATGAATAAATATTTTCTTTCTGTTAAAAGGATGGAGGATAGATATAATTTTTGTTTTTATGTGGTGGATACACCAAAAGAAGTTAAAAACTTGAGTAGTTTATAATATGAGTACTTCTTTTGGTGGGCGTTATTTTATCCAATACACAGGATAGAAATATGTTTAATGGTTTATTATTTGTATGGCAAATAATAGTTTTCTATTAATGTGGTAACAAAATACTCATTATGAACTTGTAACATTTAATAATCTTAAATAGCAATTAAATTAGCGTACTTTGAAATCTGTGGGCAGCGTTATGCCCACACATGCTGCATATACTATGCTAAATCAGTGTAGGAAACATACTTGGATTTGGCATCACAACTGTCCAGCAAGAATCAATTTGATATCAATACAAGGTTGTAGGAATGTCCGTCCAGATCAGTATGTGCCAACCAAGAGACATAGTTGACCACTGAGACTTATTCCATGTGCAGGAACAAACTAGTAAATGAGCATTTTTAGCAAAATTATAATTCCAATATTGGTCATAATGTTAGCATTTGTAAATATTTATTTTCATTAGTGAAATGATGGCTGTGGATGAGAGTGTAGCTACAGATATCTGTGTTTGTGCTTGTGGCAGACAAAGCTGGAAACCAACACAGTGTAACAAGCAAATACTTTGTCTAAGGTATTTTTGACGTGATCATCTCATTGCAGGCTCAACTATCAAATCCACGCATGGCACATTATGGTGTTATAAACAAATAGCACGTGTGACCAAGGGACCTTTCTATTTTAATACTTGTGTAATATTTAATTTCTAATAAGGTCTTGTGGGAGCATCTTTTGTAGCAAAGTGCATTATGTTGGAAAAGTGGGAATCAACAGCTGGTTTAAATTTTGCTGAACAGTGCAACACAACAGCAATACTGAAGGAAAATAACTTTTGTGACAATATTAATGCACAGGGAAACAATTACAGAAGATGTAAATGGGATAATTTACCTGATGTAATACTGTAATTGTTTGGGAAATTGCATGCTGTACATTCTAAGGGTAAAACTGATCTGAAAATTGCTTGAAGATATCCACACAAGGGGATTTTTTTTTCTATTACCTTAATTCCATAGTGTTTTACAAAGATAAGTATTGCAGCTGCGGGTTTTGTCACAAGTAAATGCTGCTGCCAGTAAGACCAGGACTCATTTCAGCATAATGTGGTATTTTACTCTTGCTGTACGTCTCTGGAAATCCGTTTACAGCATTGGCACATTAAAGAGTTTCTTCTGCAGCTGCTGTTTCTGATCACTACTGATGATTTTTTTTTTTTTTTCCCCCCCAAGTTAAAAACATGGTCAAGTATGCTTAACACCTTACTAATGTAGCAAAGTTTTGCTGGAAAATGCTCGCTTACTGCAGTGGGAGGTTTTGTTTGAGACATTTGCCAAACCCAAGGTGGACCTGTAAAGTGGGGAGCTCTATGCATCGTCTCGGATGCTGGATGCATGAAGTGCAGTGTGCACGGCCTTGGGCGCTTTCCTCATCTGACTGCAAGGCCTAGAAATAGATATAATTTCACTAAGTGTCTTGGAACTTTCTGTCCTTCCCATGCGTAGAACTGTATGTTTGGTTTTACCCACCGCAGGAAGTTAAACTAGGAAAAGCTAAAGCATTTTCATTGTGTGGCAGACAAAATACCTTAAATACCTTACAGTAGTTGTCAGTCTGTTGGCAAACTAAAGCTGGCCACCTGACCTGTTGCTCATGGTCATGTTTTGGTCTGTGTTTTTCTCAGGTTCCTGTAACACAGGTTTCTGTGGTTACTGAGTGAGTGCCTCTTAGGATAAAAGTAAATACAGAAGGTAGTCATCGCTATGTCCGGTTACTCCTCTGTGTCTGCCTTTCTTAAGGAAAACTGATGTATTGGTGTTCAGTTTTTTCCCTTTTTCTCCCCATGGAAAATGCATAAATAGAAAACCAAAAGGCAAATGGATCAGAAAGTGACAACAGTTGTTGTTGGTCTGTCTTCCTGTCCTTTTGGTCATGGGCTGGCCCCACAAGCAAGTCCTGTCCAGCCAGGTGTCATTGGTACAGAAATGTCACTGTTCCTGAAAAGGGGAGCTAGTGGGAGTGGTGGGGAGCCCAGGGACTTGATTTTTGGGGAATTTTGAGCCCATATGAATTCAAGCCTTGAAAGTAAAGGCAGAGTATGTTCAGTATGAGGTAATGTCCTGCAAAGAGATGATAAAGTGAGCAGAGCACAGCAGAAGGAAGACTTGTTTTGTGATTCCTGGTTTATGTGAGGTTGTCTTGTAGGTGCTGGGTATTTTTGAGGGATGGCACTTTCAGACATGTGAGATCCATGATACAGGCTCCATCTGAATGAAAGAGACCAGGGGATACCAAAAGTGTTTTGCAGTCACTACCAAAGTTTAGTTTACATGCAGGAATATGAAGGGCAGTGAACAGAGAGCTGTATCTGGTGAGATCTCACATTTGGAAATTGCTTGTCTACGTCTGACAGTAAGTTCATTTTGGCGAAACCTTTAATATACAGGCAGTAAAATTTATTTCAGTTATCCTCATGATGTTTTTCCCCTGTAGTGCAGCTACTACTCTGGAAAGCATTTGAACCTTGTAGCTTGTGTCCTTTTTTTTTTTTAAAAAAAAAATCAAATACCTATTTAGATACTGGCGAGAATTTGAGAACAGATCATAGACACCAAAGTCTATGTGCTGCTGAAAATTTGACCCCTAAATGTCTGGGATCTGATTTTTAATTTCTTTTTTTTTAATAAAAGCAAACAAAAAATATTGTGAATAAACAGCATTTTATTTTATTGTAGAAACAAATGTAGTATTTAAAAATTATTTCCTCATGTTTATTTGATGAGTGAATCCCAAAATACCACAATAGACCTTACTACTGTCTAAAGGAAAGCACTAATTGAGTGCCAGGACAACCAGTTTATACACACGTTTTCTGTAGAGGCTTTCTCCATGCAAGTTACCCTCCGTCTGCTCAGCCCTACCTTTCTTGTTTAAAAAGCATTCTGCAGTAAGAGTGGGATCCAGAAGCGCTCGAACTGAGCATAATTTTTCTCAAGTTGTAGGTTTGGTGTGGTAGAGTTCACAAGCATCACAGATGTTAGGCAGTGGTGAATGGTTTGAAAATCCTCACGTTCCGTTATTTTGAAGTTGATTTTAAACAAAACAGAAGCTTGTCTTGGCCTGTCCCACAGATGGAGGGACATGCAGGACAACACCAGAGCAGTGTGGGATGTCAGTTTTCCATTTTTTAGTGCCATGAGCTGGCAGCAGTGCTCAGCTGACTGCAGTTGGGTTGAAAAACCAAATAAACAAGCTCTGTATGAAGCATTCACCTAAGTCTGCAAGTCAAGGGTCAAATTCCTCCTGTTCTCAAATGTGAAGTGTCCAAGAGTTTTGTTTGGGAGCATAAGGAGGTTGTAGAGGTGAAATGCATCCTTTTCTTCTCCTGTCCTTCCTAAGGCCTAGGATGCTGAGCTGCCACATATATTGGTTTCCAGAAACCCCCTCTGGATTTAGAGTCCTGCTGTGGTTGGCAGTATGCATATAAACAACAAAAATGAGTCCTGTCTGGAGATGTTATGCTGTACCTGTTCCTCCTGAAAAGGGACCGAGAGAGAAAGCTCAGTTTGAAGGCATACTCTGTCTTGCCACAGTACTGAAAAAATTGGGCAAACTGGGAATAATAGACTGTATCACGGGCTATCGTTCTTCTGTACTCATCTGGTTCTAGAAAAAAAAAATCACACTGATATTAAGAAATTCTGGTTCAGCAGCACAAACATTCATTTCTCCTTTCATCTCTTTCCACCCTATACTCTTAGCTATTTTTCAAACTGTGCAGCATTTAATGGTTCTTGTTATTACCTATTCCGTAGAACAAGTAATGCTGGGGAAATAAGAAGTCGGGTGTATCATTAAACAGGTGTTATAAAACTTCACCCATGTTCTAGCTGTGATAAATGCAAAAAAAAAAAAAAGTTGAAATGCCAGTCATTATTCTTCTTTTCCTTTGATTACTTAATACCTCAAAATTTTTATGCTTTGTGAGCAATGTCTTTATTTAGAAGGAAAGAAAAAGATTTGTATAGTTGCCTTCTCATAGAGGATTTACACTATGCTTGCTGCTGGTGCGTTCAGAGCCTGTGCCAAGAATCTGTGTCCATGGGGAGTGGTGTACCGGTGTTTGAATCCTAAAATGGCTGCTGGGATAATAAATAGTGGAGAGATGCAGCCACAATGTATTTGTTCTTTAGTGAATTTGGTAAGTGTTCTCAGTCCATTTGCTTTTTATTTTAGAAACCTAATCCAATCCTGTCTATGTAAAATTTTCAGATACTAATTTGGAGTGCATTCTTATCCACACCCTTTGTTGCACTCTAGAATCTTGACTCTTTTTTTTTTTTTTTTAAAGGCTATTTGCAGTCTTCCTTTTATTGTTTTCTTCTTTTTTTTTTTTTTTGGTCAGCCACCCACATGGGGGCACCTGCCAGGTCTCTAGGGGTACTTCCTTTATTCTGCAGGACTTTGAGGTTTTCTGTAAGTGTGTACGTGCTGTGTCTCATCCATTCATCATTATTACATCTTAATGTAACTCTCAGGTTTGCTAAATTACATTAAATCACTTCCATATTGGAACACATGAATAATTTTAAGTCATTGTGTGCTGCAAACAGCAGGATCAGATTATTAGAGCTCTTAATTGTTTCTGTCTTTTTGTCTGAAGGCTTTTGGTGTCTTACTGTAAATTATGAACTTGCAAATAACATATACTAGAGGCCTTGTAGCATTACCACAAATGGTCTATTTAAGACACAGTACATTTAGGAATCTTCTTTTTGTAAGGGAAGTACAGTTTAAAGGTATGAACTTCTCAAAAAGCGGTTTAATATAAATCATACCTAATGGAGCTGTAGTCACAGTTTGCAGATTCCCTGTGAGAAGTATGCATTATTAGAATTACAGGAGTCTGTAATTTGTTAATGACTTTTTTTATGCATGCAAGGTGCCCCTGTGTCAGAAGCAAGCCAAGAGTCTGAAGTCTTGGAATATTCACATCTGAATTGCAAACTTTTGAGTTCAGTTCCTCTTTGATTAAGAAGGACATCTGTGTAGAATGCAAAATACATAAAACACGTAGTAAAGGAATGAAGCATAGCTATACAGAGTTGTAGGTGACGGAGAAAGCATTCAAGGTGATGGCAGTAGTGACAGGTCTATCATAGAGATTGAAAAAAGAGAAAGATTAGGAAAGCAAAATGCATTGGAAAGCTGTACCTTAATTACTGGCTTAGCCTTGTTCCATCTGAACTTTCTCTGGTCCGCTCACTGAAAAGCTAGAGCATTACAAATGCCTAAATGAGTTTTTTTTGGGGGGGAGGGTTGGAGAGGAAGGAGAGAAGTCTTGGAGATGCTGTGATGAAGCAGATGGACTATGGGGGAAGGAAAGAGGAGGAAAGAGAGTAATTGAAGGATGTAAGCTCCAGTGAACAGAAAGGACAGTCAAATCAGCAGCAACAGAGGGAGGAAACGAGCTGAGGATATGGGAGAAAACTTAGCTGATCGTGGTGATACCAATGAACACATTAATGCTTGGAATGTGATGCCTTTTAATCTGTTGGCATTGATGTATTTCAGGGACTCAGATATTAAAGTTGTCCTGATGGCTTCATATTTTTCAGATATTAAATTTGTGATGCTGCATTCTAGACACCTTGGTACTTGGTACTTTTCTAGGAACTGTGCAGTTGTGAATGTGTGTTCAGAAGAAGCAACTTTGAGGAAATTAGCGTTGCTGTTTTTTTCCTCTTACCTTTCTGTTGAAAAGCTTTAGGTTTCCTGATACAGAACTGTGAGACCTGCTGTGAACAACACTGATCTTTTAGAATATACTGCTTGTTCCCATCAGTTCAACTCAGTTCTTATTTGCTTAGTTTCAATCCTTCACTTTTTCCCTCCAGTGTCCCTCTTTTTCCAAGATTCAGCATTTCTCCCCATGCCAGTGCTTCATCCTGCTTCCAGGCTTCTATGTAGAGAAGACATTGGAGTTCTGCAGTTAGGAAATTATTTATTCATTCTCTGTTCATCTTCCCTAACCTGTGTATTCGAGGCAGAAAGCTTCTAGTTCAGTCTTCTGACTTTGCTTTTTATGGATGAATATTTTCCCTTGCCAGAGAGCCTCTTTTATTTTTCTTTAATTTCCTTTATTCATGAAGAAAGACAGCCAGTTCTTTCCTTGGTTCTTGATGGCAAACAGGCAAACATCTAGCCTAGCTCTGCCTGCCATCTGCCAGCATCTTCAACAGGCTTGTACTTACACTCACCCTCTTGGTTTAAAAAAAAAAAAAAAAAAAGAGAAGAGAAGAGGGGCAAAAAAGAGCATCACAGTCTGTCTATGTTTCCTTGATGCCAGTGCTCTCCTGCCTGGCCTGAGCCCAGAGCCCTCTTTAGCACTTCCCAGGTGCCACATGGGTTACTGATACCTGTATAAACCCCACATACCTATCCTGGCCCTTTGTGCTAAACGACAGATCATAATATTTCATAGCACTTTTGAAATAATTTCTAAGTTTCCAAACACACAGATGATGTGTTAATATATGTAAATTATGCATGGGACCAAATTCTCATTCGAAAAGCATTACAGCCCTTACGAATCCCTCAGAAATTGCAAACTGAATGTATTCGGCAAAGGTGGTGTTTTGTTTGAGCAAATAATTTGAAATATAAGTGTATATCCTATATGTCTGTGCCCACTTGGGCTTCTGCTCTCCTCTGTGAACTTTCCCCTTGCAGTACAGTGTGTTGCTGATGCTGTCATAGGCTTCTGTATTCAGAGCTACTAGTGAATTACACTGTGTGTCTAACCTGGTGAAGTTAGCTAACAGTCTTGCTATACAATTTCATATAATTAATTTTATATCTGATCTATAAGAAAATAAGAAATTATGTAAAGAAAATAGCTTTGAAAGGGAAGCAGCCTTTTCCATTTTTGTTGTTAATAAACCTGTCGCTGATTCAGGATTGTATCACTTTGGAAATACGTTTTGTTATTTTCAAAATTACTTTTTATCATCCGTACTCTGTTTTGTTCTGTCATAGTTTCAAGACCTGTAGAACTCTGTTTTCATACTTAAGAAACTAGTTTACCTTGTCTTTTTTAATATGAAAAAAAAAAGTTGGTAGAGATATTCTGGGAAATCTCTCTGCTAAAAGGATAGGATCTAATTTGACACAAGGGGGCAGTCATGTTATATATGAATTTTTGAGTTGCTCCCCCATGGGTTAACAGTCAACTGGTTGACAAAAATAGTGTTGTAGGGTGGCATGAGTGCAGTCTTACATTTACCAGGATTCACCTGTGCTCTAAGTAGAACGGATGCCAGGATTATAGGCAAGATTTATTTGTAATATATTTTTGAAGACAAAAAAGTCTGTGTGTGAATGATAAACTTAGTGTTTTGTTCTTAATCATTAAATATATATATATATGTGTGTGTGTGCATGTATATGATAATGTAAGTCATAGATGAGATGACTGCAGTAGTTTTCACACTTGTCATCCACAGGCATCTCGCTGAAGTTCTAGTATTTCCTCAGGACTGGGGAACAAAAGGAAATCTAAACATAATACATCTTTTAAAAACTCTGGATACAAGGGATTTTACTTGGAAAGTTGACTTGGTTTAAAGATTGTTGATTCTGTGAGAGGGATTGAGTAATTCTCTCCAAACCTCTTTTGCACAGGAGATAGGATAGCACTCAGGAAGCCTCATTTCCTTCATTTGCATCCCTGCTCTCATTGCATTCCTGGAAAGGGCAGTTGGGTGATATTCAATACAATTAGTGAAGACTCAGTACAATTACTGTGTTCAGTGCTTGTTGGGAAGCACTAAAATTTAAATTTGGCAGACAGTGATAGTGTTTTACCTGGGTTGTGGTTCTCTTCTGTTTTGTGTTTGAAAGATCCAACTACTCTCAACATGAAACTGAATCTGCTTGATTTGCTTTGTAGGTGAGGTTGTATGAGCACAGAGTTCCAGAACTATAGTTTTAAAGTGATTTTAATCCTAATCTGTCATAAGACATCACAAACCAATCTTGCAGCATAGATCTCAAACATAGCTTGCAAACAAGCTTCAAATGTAGGTCCATAGTGAGAATAGGTCTCAGAGGAGAATGCAGGGGGGAAAGTAGTTAGCAGCTTAGCATGTTATCTAACTCTAAGTTTGGAACCTGTTTCCTATTAAGAGAGATCACTTATTTAAAAGCTTATTGACCTAATAGTTTCTTTAGTGTTCTGCTGCTGAACAAGGCTACCTGTAGCATTCTGTCACTTTCACAAGTCAAAAATCTCCCTGGTTTCTGGAAACTATTCATAGAAGTAAGAAAAACCCTTAAAAGATGAGACAAAATGTTATAAATAGTGCTGGGGCCACTGAGCCTTTGACTAGACATAAACAGAGTGTAAGTGACTCAGATGGGTGATAATCCTAAAGTTTATGTTGCCATCTCCTAGTATGTCTCACTTGAAGTCATTATTGTAGAATGTGGGATTTTATTTGGAAAACTATGGTACTTAGGAAGTTGCATTTTTTCAATAGTTTCTTTATCATGGCAGGGAATATTTTTGGTTTATATATTTTTTTTGTGCCTGAGTATTAGTTTCATCATGTATGACATACTTTGCTGTCAGGAAAGAATAAAATAGATTCAGATGACTTCTTCATGAATTCCCCTTTTTAACCCCTTAGGTAAGATTAGCAAGAAAAAAAATACACAGACGTGCATGCATAAATCATCATGGTTGGGTCTTTTGCAAGAAAGGAAGGCCAGTGTCTGTTGTCTGCATGTCACCAGTCACTGATCCCCAGAAAGCTTTTGAACAGGTTGTCCAATCTTACTTTAACTTCATAGGAGTTAAGTCTAAATGATACTCGATTTCACGTAATCAGCAGTTGTGTAGGAGAGGAGGAAGAGGGAAAGCCCTCCACTGAAGTACAAGGTTTTAGTCTCCATTCAATCTTACTGTTATACAAGTCACAATCCACACAGAGCCACACAAGAAACAACATTTTTTAAATTGTCTTGTGCATACAACTGCTTTTCCTATTAGAAAGAGGACGAGATGATCTAAGCTTGAAAATTGGAAATGCCTATAATTTAATGAAGTGAAGCCCTATAGTAATTGTACATGCATATACCACATGAGCAATTAAATTGTCGGGGAAGATTGCAGCAATAGGTTGTTTTCTCAGCTATGTTTACATTTCTTGTAGTAAACTGGTATCTTTACAGCTGTTAAATAGCTGACACCTGAGGACAACTCCTGTACCCCCCCTTAACTCTTCTATTCCTCTTGACAAGTAGGTTCAGATTGATTTCATGACACATCAATGGATGTTTTGATTCAGGGAATGAATATTTTGTTCTCAAAGCCTTATTAGTGAGATTACACTAGCCATGAATTAAGTATTTTCACTTCTAGCATCATCTGCTCCCAGTGTGAAATTGTGTATATTCTGCTTCAGGTTATAGAGGGAAAAGTAGATATAATAGTTCTTTTTGGGACAGATGGAGAGAAAGATACTGCAGTGGTTCTTAGACATTGTAAGGCTTAGAGTATCAGTCAAAGTAATTAATTGTTTTGACAGCAATATGTTTTACTTATCTCCATGAAAAGACAAAACAAGCTATGTGTACATACCAAAAAATATCCATATTCTATGATAGGGCTTGAAGAATTTCTTTTTTCTTGAAATTATATCTCATAAAGATTATGTAGGAATCCATCATTAACTTTGCACTAATGCTCGTTGCTCTGAGCTGCAGCATCTTAAACCTGGTTTCATGAGAGGGAAAGTGCTATTGCATTATGGGAAAGTAAGCCACAGTGTGCATTAGTATTGGTTGATTAAAAGTAGGTGAATATGTTCTCATAGGCCTTCCTTTAAGATTGTTAAACTACAGTTTTTTATCAAATGGAAATTAAGTTAAGAGTTTCTTCATCAGCTTGTCATGGGAGTTCCTAAATCCATGAATAAATTGGTGGCCAGATTCCTTTGTCCTTTTGTCGCTTCTTTTCACTAGAAAGACAAAGTATATAATTTCATAATCTGTCATGTGGATTTAAATGATTTTTAAAAGTACTTATTGTCTTGTAAATCATTGCCATAGGATAAAAGTTGTCAATATCTGAGGGATGAAATTCAAAGTGGTTGCATGTATATTTTCGGAAGTTCAGTCTTAACTTTGGGCAGAGGCTCATTTATAATCCTCGTTGGACAATGCGTTTGTTCTCTTCGACAGTTGAATAAGGGGAAAAGACATGTTGAAGAATGTGTTCCTGTCCTCTTTTTCTGTGTGCTTTTCTTTACATCTGTGCTTAGCAGAATCCCTCAGGGTATCCTGGATTGTATTTACCAGGAAGAAAGAATACCTGACTAGACTAGCATTACTCCTCATGATTATGGTGTCATCAATTAACTTATATGACTCAAAAGTGAAGCTTGCCAGTCATTTTAAAGCTTTGGATAATGAAACTCAGGAAGTTTGTTCCTACGGCAAATTTCTTCAACCTTTGTTTAAAATAGTATAAAATAACTTCCTTTAATTGTGGAAATATACTGCTGGCAAAAGGCAAGGGCATACTGTAACTCTTCAAACATTAGAAAATAAGAGTCCACCGTACCTGACAGGTTAGAACTGGTTTCTCTGCACATCCAATAGTAGACAAATAGCAACAGTGTAATAATTAAAGCTTAATCCGTGTAGTCATAAGCTATTATAAGTAATTGTGACTATTGCAGCTTATGAGTTTTGCTTTTCTTATCTTTCAGAGTGGGATGTTTGGGGTTTTTTTCCCTCCTTAAGGAAGGGGAAATGCCTCAGTGCTTTTGAAGGGCTGGTAAGACAGCCTGACAGTTATGTAAGCAGCTGTCTGCAGAAATTCATTAAATGTCTGATTGTGCACAGCCATGTCTGACCCTTGGTGCTCATGCTGAGTTTTCCCCCCCCGCCAGCTACCTTCTCGTCTCTGGTTGACATTGTGGGTATTCATTTACAGGGATGCAGACTTCACTGGTCCTCCTCACAGTAAAGTATGCCATGATCGTGTTAGCTTTATAGGCAGGGGTTCACATTTTTATGTGAAATTCCAAAGGAATTTGGTGTCTAAATGGTGCGGCTTCAGAGAAGAATGTAGTCCCATACACGTGCTTGCTTCTTAGGACTTTTATGTTTAATTATCTGAGGCTATTCTGTTTTCTTAGGTGATCTTCTAAGAGATCAAAAAAGGGTGCTTTTTAATCTCCATCTGTACCTGTTTCTATTTTCAAAAGTACCTGTTTACTGGCCTATTATGCACCCCACCATGCCAGTGAGGGAACCATGAGCAATTCTAATGTCGAACGAAAGCATAGATTTTTAGTATTTCAAGGGGTGCTCAACAACTCGTATATTTGGAATTTGTGACTATACATCCTGTGCTTATTCTGTGCTGTGTTATATCACTTTATCCATCTCTCATATTCAGATTTTTTATTTTACAACATCATAGTTCCATTTAGTTTTCTTCTTTAATGAAATTTCATCAAGATTTCTAAAATGGATCTCACCACTCCTGTATTTCTTAGCAGTACCTACTTGTTGATGCCGTTTATAGCCATAAGTATCTTAAGATCAATTTGGGACTCTTTCTGTCTTCTGTTTAGATTATGAATGGTTTATTTTCATGTTTTTTTCCACACTTGTTAAAGCCGAGAGGTGGCAGGACTAAATCATGCCATGACTGAAGCCAGTAGAGTTAGCAGGTTTAGTTAATGACCAGAAAGAGCTGGAAGTTTTGGGAAGCATTTTCATAGACAAGGTATGGTGGAACTAAAAGGGTTGTTCTAAGGTTGCAGAGAGCTGTCAGTCTGTGCTTTCTGCCTGTTCTGTCTTAGCAGCTGCACTGATAATTTTGTTTATTGCTACGACTAAATATTGTACCATGCATTTTATTGGACAGTAATTCTTGTATTGACCATCCCATGTTTCCCACAAAATGCCAAACTCAGTTGAGTTGGTAATTAAGCCAAAGGAAGAATACACAACTTTGGGGAGTAGCTGCCTTGTGTATATGTAGGCAATGATTTAGGCAAATAGGTTAAGTGTGCACTTTGAGTGTTTTTTGAGTCTTAATAGTTTCAACGGAGGTAACGTTTTGTTTAACATACAGCATGTGCCTGCATGTGTTGCTGAATCAGATCCAGCTGAATCCCTGTAAAAGATCAGGGATTAGAACTGAGATTCTCTGGTTCTCTTGTTTGGACTGTGTCTGCCAACTATGAGCCAGGTTGAGTAATCATAGCATTGCCAGCCTTGAAAAGGTCATAAATTGTGAGTTAGGCCCTGCTGAATCACAGAACTTAAGGAAGTATTGGCATCTCTTTATAATGCTTTGTTTTCTTAACACTCAGTCTAAACATAATTTCAAGCCCTTCTCTAAAGATAAAAATACAATTAAAAAATTGAAGGTGTTCACATAAATCCTTGAAGTTTCGATCCTTCAAGTTTTTTCTGGAATTCTTTCTCTTGGTCTGTCTACCATCTTTTTCACACACACATACATCCCATGTCTTTGTTTCCTTTCATCACCCAGAGAGAAGCAGATCAGTTGATGGCTTTGGAGAGGGAGGGAGGGTTCTGGCCTCCATGAGGATTCTTATCTATGCATAAAATAGACTAAAGGATAGTGAAAAATAAAGAAGAGGCACAGAGAAAAAGAAAATCTTTATTATTTCACCAGTTAAAACAACTTTTACTATGATTTTGTGTCTGCTTTGGCTGGTATGTATATAGAATTTTAAATCTAGAATATTTGTGAGCTTGACCTACGAGAAACACATTAAGAATGGACAGTGTTTTGTTTTGTTTTTTTATTGCCTATGATGCCTGGGTAAAAGGCTTGCATTTTTGCAATGGTGTAGCAGGAAGTATGAAGCAGAAGTCAAGGAAAACAGCACCTCAGCCTTTTGAGCTGGGGGAGACTAGGGAGCATCTCAGCCCAGTGTCAAGCAGACCCATCAGCCTGGTGTATATCCAGTGGAAGGCTATAGATCTGTGTATGTATAAATGTATAAATGTGTGTGTATGTTCATTTACAAACTCATTAACTCAAGCGAGCACTTTCCTTTTTCTACACTGTTTATTCCTCTCTGCTTTTAAGCTGATTTGTTCTCCTTAATTGCTCTTGTACTTTTGGCAGCCAAGGTGCCTTTTGTGCAGGGAAACCCAATTCTGTTTGCTATCTAAAAATGAATATGTGTCCATTAGGGTTATCCTTCCTTTCTACTCAGCTGCCAGTGCAAGCAATGGAAAAATGTATAGAATCATAGAATGGTTTAGGTTGGAAGAGACATTAAAGATCATCTAGTTCCAACCCCCAGTATAGCAGGTTCCATATCTTTCATACTGCTGTCATAAATTGTGATTTATCTGTTGACAATTTCTACTTAAAATTCCTGCAACTGTGTGCATTCTCACAAACGTGCGCACTTAGTTCTCATTGGGAAGTAGAAAATGCATTTCTGAACAGCAGAGTGAAGGCGTTTGTGAACTCAACCCAAGGGTAGCCAGTGGGTAGCTCATTTCCCGCCCAAATCCCGAGGTTTGCTCTGCATTCCAGTGCTGTGCCGAGTGTTTGTTGTCCGAGCACAGACACATGTTCAGTCTAGCAGCTCCTCTTTCAGCCAGTATTTGAGCAGCGGTTAAAAGAAGATGCACTCATGCGGAAAATCCTGGCAGCAGGCACCCTGGATTGTGTTACAGCAGCTGTCCTCAATGGGAAGGCATTGATGTTTACAGTGTGTGTTTTTCCATGGAATTTTGTTTGTCTGCTGTATATATACAACACAGGCTATTATTCTCCATGTGATGTGTTTTTTCAGTGCTTTATATACAAAGTATTTTCTGTGGTAATATTTATATGTTAAAAGGGAATGCAGATGTAAGGCAGACACTGGCTTGAAAACATTCGCAATTAAAAAGTCTGATATGTAGTAATTTAGATTAATCAGCATCTTTGAAACAAACAGAAAAAGGAGGGCAGACAATAGCCTTACTGACCTGAAACATGCAGTCTTCCTTGAGAATACATGTTGAAAACTCTGGGTAAGAACAAGAAATGCTTTTCTGAAAAGCTTATTTACCAGCACATTAATTAGTAAATTATTTTCCATAGTTAAATTATTTTTCTTTATTTGCATGGAGCCTTGAGGTGGTGGTGTAATCTGAATTGCAAATGGTGTAACTGTCAGTAACAGCATTGGATGTCTTGATGTAGGATGAAAAACCCTTTTTGCATTATTTTTCCTATCATATCAATGTAATGTGGTATCGCTTTTTCATAGCTTTTGTTAGGGGAGCTGTGATTTTAGCACCTAGGCCAAAATTGGCACAAGTATATGGTGATGTCACTCCTGCCTCTGTCATACTTCCATTTATTTTGGGGGGAGGAAAGTTTTTCTTGTTTTATTTTTCACTTACTGAGCTCACACCAGTGGAATTCAGTGGGTCTTGCATTGTTTCCCAAAGCCACAGTTCAGCAAAATGCTTCTATGTGCTTGCTCAGAGCGAACGTTAGGCAGTTATTGGCTTGGGTAGGATTTAAGTACTATCTTAAATGCTTTTTGAAACATCAAATGATTTTGTAGCTTAGGGATAAGCAAATGCTTCCCCACGCCCTAGGCTCACGCCTGTAACAAGTTGGACATGAATTAAGTCAAAAGCCATTTCTACAGCTGTGAGACATCCTGGAACCATTCCAAGATCTGCCCATCCTAATAGCACTACTGTGTAATGTGGCAAGGTGTGAAAAAAGTAGAGCCTCAAGGCAATCAGACCCTAATCCTTTTGGATACTTTGTAAATAAAAAGGAGGAGCATAATACATGTATGAAATTGCATGGGCATCCCAAACCTGTGTATTCTACTTGCATATGTTTCTCTGATCTTGGGAAACATCTGCCTTTGGGTTGGATTGCTTGTTGTTTTCCTGGTATGATAGGATGTAGATGAAAAGCTCAGGTAGTCTGGTCACTCTTTGGCAATTGCATGCCCTGAAAAATTTGCAGAACGAAGTTTTAAGTAGCATTTGGATAAAGACATGCATTACTAGATATGGAATTATCTTAGCTTTGCAGAAAGAAGTAGGGTGTTTGTATACAGGTCAGCTAGCCTTCAGAGTCTGAAGACACATGCAAAATCACACCATGAGGCTTGCAGTCTGGCAGAATTAATGAACATCAGCAAAAAAACCCCGACCCAAATGGGACACAGAATTTGTGAAATAGTCTGCTTTGACTTTTTCTAAAAAGTCAGTGTTCAGTACTGGGATTTTAGTCCACAGGCTGAGGTGGTGCGTAGGAACCCATTGCTGAGTTACACAGTGAGCAGTCTCTACCTGTACCACAAGGAGCTTGAGTTTCCTTCATTTCTTAGCTTCTGTCTTTGTATGCTGGGGGAAAAAAAAGCCCCCAAGTTTTAATTGTACACAAAATTTTATTTTCAATTAAAAGACTGTGCACGTGTAGCGATGGCAAGCCTTACATCCAGTCGAAACTTTTATCAAAGGCACCTGTGTCAGCAGGAGCCTCTTATTGAAGTGTGGCTGCAACAAAGCCCAAAACAGCATGAAAAGTGGAAGGTGTACAGGGCTGCAGTTCAGACAGTCTTCCTTAGGCATCAAAACCATCTTATTTTTACTAGTACCTCACACAGTCAAGTAGTCACAGCTAGTTTCAGCCAAGTCTTCCTTCTCTTTGATCTCTATGCTGCCTGCTATTATAAGATACTGAATTATCACCTCCTCCCTCAGGCTGTCTCAGAAGTTTACAGATGCAGACTTTCAAATGAAACAGTTTACATTCAACAAGTTTCCCCTTACTCCCTGCCATTGCAAACCAGCCAAAGCAAAGGTCACAAAAGAGAAAAACTGTAGTGCAAAACAATTAATGAATAATCACACATTTCTTTTTGTAATGTTGTTTAGTCTTTAATATGGAGCTATGATGAAATCAAAATCACTTTGCTACTTGTATTTCAGGTAGGGCATTTGTATATTGGCAGTGCTAACAGTGATGATTGTTTCTAAAGAATTCACCATAATTAATTGGTGTGTTTATGTTTTTGTTTGTGCGCGTGTGTAGCTGTACCTTATGCCATCAGCTTTGGCTGAAGCAGTAGCTCAACAATGGGAACATTGTGTGGGAAATCAGACCTACATGGAATTGCATATCAATGTTTTCACCAAATTACTTCCTTTTTTTTTTTTCCTTCTTTCACTAGAATTATTAAAGATGTAACCATAGAGCCTCTCTTACAAAGTGCAGATCCACACTGCTGTCAGTTTTCACCGCAGTTCTCTAACACATTGGGGCCTTGAAAGCAATTTTACTATTAATACTGCAACTCCAATTTGGGAATGTGTGGTAAAAAAAAGTAAGAATCTTTTAATTTTATTTTCAGAGGGAAAAGTTGCCTCTTTTTCCATTCCTTTGTCTGAGATTTGAAGCAAACTAAAGTAATGGCTTGAAAGCTTTTAATTTCCCAAATGTGTCTTCCATTACCAGTGACACTTCTGAACTCTGTTGCAAAACCTTCTAATCTTTAAGGTTTTGTGAGTGTAGGCAACTGTCAGGGAAGCTGCATAATTATGCAGTGAAGTCATGCCTGAATCATTGACCATTATTTATTATACAATTATTTCTGCAGTTCCTAAAGATGATAATCCTGGTGGTAAACATTGATGGGAAGTCAGCAGTCTTGGACCAGGAATGAAATGATCAGCATTACATGCTAGAGCCAAGTCTGGTAGAAGGCAATCCATTGAGAAATACTGTGTTTAACACAGACTGTCTTGTAAAAAAAATGGCTTAAACAGCTTTTAAAGCATTTTTTACCAATTCATTCTAAAAAAATGTGAAAAGAATTGATAATTTCTTTTTGTTTCTTCCCTTTTGGTGGATATGTTTTTGGCTGTCTTGTCTTCTCCCTCCTCTCCTCAGATTTTCGTATTTTGATTCATAAATGTAACTTCATTAAAAGATAAGTGGTGCAGGTGGCTCGTATGGCCTTCCCACACTCAGCTTTTCTGTATCCCGGTGGCGTAACCTGTGTATTCCTGTCCTTGAACTCTTCTGAGCTGGCAGTCAGTGGCTCCAAGTAGTGACAACCTGTATTGTGGCTCTGAGAAGATGATAAATGGCAGCTGGAGACTGGTTTGGGAACAACTGCATTTATTTTTATTTGAAACATAATCTCTGTGCCTCCTCCCCCTCTCCTTCCCCCAGTGTTTTGAATAGAGCACTCAGAGAAGTGAAGGAGAAAAGACAAGTTTGGCTGACACTTGTTTACCTTGGGTTTAGTTCAACAGCATCAGTGGCCTCGGCAGATGGGGCAGCCCCGGGAGCTGGTAGCTCGGTGCCGCAAAGCAGCCATGTGTATTTTGCGTGCTGCTCAAAAACGGCCACGGCATTTTAAATTCATATTCAATGATAGCATTCCTTTGTTGTGAGATAGGAGGTGGGTAGTTCCTGACTTCATGGAAGCCAGCGGGGGTTTTGCCAGAAACTTGAGCAGGCCTTAGATTTTTATCCACAGTTTTCACTGTTGTTTTGTTTCCAGGATTTGTCCCGAACTGTAACCTTATTTGCCGGGGCTGTCTTTAGTAGCCGCTTTGTGCAGTGCGCGGATGGAATCATCAAACCTTAGCACTTGTCTGAGGGTCTCGGACACTGCTGCAGTAGAAATGGCACTAATCTAAACAGGATCTGTGTGCTTGTGATTATGTTTTTTAAACTGACCTGAAAGCGATGTACTGTGAAGTACTTCAGTGCTGAAGCTGGAATTGAAGTTGAACGTACCAGAAAACAACCCAACAGCTGTCATGAGATAATGAATGGTGCTGCGGAAGGGAGGGGGCTGATTAGTGGGGTAGAAAAGTGCAGGTAAGCATGATGGATGTGTTTCTTAAAAACCAGCCTGCAGAAAGCTGGCTATAAAGATACAGACCAAAATAAAAAGCTTCATATAGGCTTATAGGCGTTTAGAAGCATCTAACGCAGCCAGTTTTCTGAATCGGTCCTTGGCACGGTGCTGTTCCGTGCAGGGCAGACACATGCTTTGGAGCGCATAGAAGTGTCAGAACAGGGCAGTTCAAAGATATAAGTTTCTATTCAACAAAACATCAATGAAGTAAGTTCTTCATACTAAATTAGGAACACACATGAACTAAGAAATAAGTACAGGGTTTTTTCTTAGTAAGTCTGCCAGTACCAGTTTGTCACAACTTATTTGCAATCCAAAGGAGTCATAGTTTCATTGATTCTCGTGGTACCTAAATAGTATTGTCATCTAATAAATAGATATAAATTTGTATTTAAAGAAAAAAAAAGCTTCTTTGTAGGGGAGACTTGGTAAATGATATAAATGATATATGCCTGCTAAACACAGACTCACTGCAGTGCAAACTTTTAATATACTGATAATGCACAATGTTCATTCCAGTTGCTAAGCATTGCAGAGCTTTCTAGCACTTCAGAATGAAGATGTAAAGTTAAACTCTAATGGAAGAAATTTAATATAGCTGTCCATTTGGAACATGTGCAAAAAGATAATCAAGATAATGATGAAAAGGAACTTGTTTTTAACATTCTAGTTAAAATCTTAATTTAGCAAATGTTACAGTAAGCTTTTAAGATAAATTTGATTGATATTTTCCTTTAAAAATGTAGAATAAAACCCTCAGGATAGGAACTTGTGACTAATGCCCTTGGCTAATTTTAAGGAGAATACCCACTTTTACTGTCCTTTTAAGTTCTGCTAGTGAAAAATACTGTACAGATTATCGAAGTACATTAAACCCTGAGGAGAAGCTGACAGCAAAGCCAAAAACCATCCTGGACTATTTTGTTGTGCACTTTGATGAACAATGTTTGATGTACCGTTTGTTTTGTAGTAGAATTATATTTTGTGGCCTCAGGCAGAGAACTCTACCTGAACTGTTTTACTGTTTCTCTCTCTTTCCTCTGTGTATGAAAGAATTGTTGATTCACCTGTGCCTCCTCCAGTGCCTGAACTTTTTTTATATTTGTAAGAGTTTTTCCAATCGGCATCCTCAAGTACAGTAGGAATGGACTTTATTTTGAAAATCTTATTTCTATTAAAAGGTTTTCTCTGTGGCATCTTTACATACTTTCTGCTAGTATTTGCCACTGTCATACCACTTCAAAAATTTGCCCAGAAAGTATGTACATTTAGTAGGATGTATAGGTATACGCTTAAGGTTAAGCACATTACAAATCTCATCATTCCTGAACAAACAACTTATGCATCTCCTTAAATCTAATTAACATTAATGGGATTGTTGATATGTTTAGAATTAAGCACATTCTTGAATATTTCTCTGAACTGAGACTTTACTGCTTTGAACTACTATTTCAGCCAGTTCTGCAAGCAGAATGGAATAAATGATCTGTTGCTGTAAATGTCTCATAACCATGGTAAACCCTTCTGCACGAAGGAGACTTGTGAATAGCATGTACCTATTTTACTACAGATTAAGGATATTTTTATTGCAAAGGAGAAACGAGATTTGTTGATTTGGGTTTTGTTTGTTTTTATTTGTTTTAAAAATATAAAAATTCAGGTTTAATTCAAAAGCTGACTTGAAATCAACCAAAAGACATCTGTGATGCTTGTGAAATAATTAAGTTCTGATGGATATTCTGAACTAGTTCATTGCTGGTTTGCAGTCTGAGCAGTTCAGAAGTAGTGCACTGACCATTGAATTGAAGACAAGCAAATCAAAGCCGCTTTTCCTGTCACACATACTTGTGTTAATCCTACTACAAGAGACCAAGCAGAGACACAGTAGGTGTCAAGAATTGTTGAAAAGTTCAAAGTGTGCGTACTCGGTAGGATGCAGTGACTCCAGGGTGCACAGGCTTTGAAAGGGTGATGTTGCTGCCTTGCAGAAAGGCTCTGTTCCTTTTGGACTGGTTAAAAGGTACTGTTATATTTGGTAGGAAGAAGACTGTAGAAAGCTGAAAGGGAATGACTGCTAGCCAATGTGTGTGGGAGGTCCTGAATGCTTTATTTTAACATATTCCACTGCAATCATATTATGAACAATTCACGCTGCACAGAAATCAAAGAAGGAAGAAACCCATTTAGATCATCTTGGCTAATGCTCTTGCCAATGCAGGATTGTGTCCTACTGTATTTTCCTCTGGTGGTAAACTGTCCATTTTTATCTGATAGTGCGTTCCCTAAGAGACTGTTTCACAGTCCAATATATATTTTACTGTGAGGAAATTTTCTTTGCTCTGTAAACTAAATTTAACTTTGTTTAAATTCAGACCATTACTGTGAGACAAATCTCCGGGAACTTAAACTAAGTAATTCACATCACTATCCTTGGCAGCTGTACACCATTGAGGTACTTGTAAGTCTAATAATTGTGCTATTAAAGAAACAATGCTACTGATTAAATTTTTTCAACAGGCAGAACAACAACAACAACAAAAACCCAACCAAACAAACAAAACCAACAAAAACCACTCCAAAATACCAGTTGAGTGTTCATCAACTGGGTATTTTTCCATTTTAACTGTGTAACAGTTTGTGATGAAATTCAACCCCATGTTTGTAACAGCATTAGTGGCTCAGCTATGTAGCCTGTACTAGGTATTTGGTTTAAAGTGGTTTAAAGGTAACAGTGTACACAGGGACAGAAATACAGAAGACCCCTGCAGAGAGGGGTGGTTTGGTTTGTGTGGTTTTTGGTTTGTTTTATTTTTTAATCACACATTGGACTGTTTAGTTTTCATCCAAATGCTAAAAGAAATTGCAGCCCCTTTACAACAGCCTGGTAACTTAAAAGAGCCATAAAACAGACTGTTTGGCATATTCCCCGTTTAGGGAGATATGTACAGACTCTGAGGCATCTCTGACCTGTAGGTATGGAAGACGTGTAGAAAATAGGGGCAAAACAAACAATGGCTGGTACTGCTATCAACTCAGTGGGAATTCAGCAGAAATCCTTGAACCACGAGCCTTGCTACCTAGCTGTATCTAGGACAGACGGATATACAGGGAAAGACACCAAAGTGCAGTTCAACCCTCAGCTGCAGGAGAATGTAAAGTGGGAAATGATCCTGTGATGTCTGCCAGATCTCTTATGAGACAGCTCTAAAGCGCAGACACACAGATAGCATTCAGAATCCTTGCATTAGCCCCCGTGAACAAGGCTTATTTGCCTGTGCAGGCTGCATGGACATACAGCTTGCACTGCCCTGGCAGGTCAGCTTTAAGAGGTACCCTTTGCACTATGTGGCATGACTGTGAGTAGATAAAGGTGTCTGCAGATGTATTTCATAGCTGCTTTCTAGAAGAACTCCTCCAAAGTTTGAATACTCTTGAAACCACATCTCTGGCTTACTTTGGCTGTGGATGGTCTTTTTTAAATATATAACTCTATGCCTGGTACAGACCCAGAATTGTGTTTCCCTGGTAGAGAAGGGAGAGGTGATTATTGTGGAGTCAGGAAAAGAGAATTAGAGCCTGATAAGAACCCTGCAGATGGGAAGTCAACGTGTTAGTGTGTCCTTACTGCCTCCCCTCTGATTATTGGTTGAAATGGCTCATCTTAATTAGAAGCTTCCTGGCAGCTATGGATAACCTTCAAGGTTGTAGTGCCTCGTTTTTATTACCTTTGGCTCTCTTGTCTGTTATAAACAATGTGTCTCATTACAAAATGAAAAGCTTTGTCTTCCAAAATTAGACTTATAAAAGGTTTACACTTCATATTCTGAAATGTCTTTGGCTGAACATTTTACTTTCCTTTTTGCCGTGTGTTTATCCAGTACTTCTTATGGAATTATTGTACTTGATTTAGGTATTCGAATTTGCAAGACCTGATTTATATGCCATTCTTCATGTGCGTTATCTTCAGATGAAAAAAAGTCAGTTCAAAAAAGTTCTCGCGGCTGATGGATAAATTGAAGAGTGTTGTGGAATTGCTGGAATGTACAACATCTGAGTGTCTAGAGTTGATAGAGATGCTCTGTTGTTTCCTCGGGAAGGGGAAAGTTGAATCGGCATTGCAATTAAATACAGTCCACACTATGGATTGTTGACCTTTCCTTTTCAAGGTGGCATTTGTTGTAATAGTCACTGAAAGCACTGCATCTGTAAGTATTGTATTATAAACCCTTATTTTTATAGCCTTATAGCTTGACCATAGAAATTTGCCCTCAGGAGGAACTTGGCACACAGACTGCTGTCAACACAGGAGTCTAAGATATGTATTTATTATCTTCTCCTCCCCAAATCTAGTTCATTTAAATTAGAGATGGCCTTGTGCTGCAGAATTCAGATCCAAATCTTAAATTCTTCTCCCACAGGTTTAGAGGGTGTATAGACCTGACACTTACTCTTGGGCCAACCTTTTGTTTAAAATCAGCTGGCACGAGTTAGGCAGTGCAGTAGCACCAGATGCTTTTACTGTTTTCTTTCAAAGAATAAATTTTTTGTCAGCAGTGTTCTTTCTTCCATTTAGAACATTGTCTTCAGAAATACTCAGTTTATTTTTGAGTATTGTATTTTGGAAAAAAAAGAATCAGATTACTTCTGGGTTTTGTTCTGTTTGGAGGAAAATTAAATTTAGAGGGTTGATGTCACAACCTGGTGTGATTTCCTGGAAAAACACTAGTCTGTACTGATCATGCTAATAGCTCCTGAACTCCTGTGTTTGGGTAATGGCTTTTAGTTCTGTGTACCTCTGGAAGCAGGGCAGGAAGAGTACAGAGTCGTGGTTCATATATGCAGAGAGAGGACATGCAAGGCCAAAGCTGAATCAGACTTGTTTCAGGTAACAAGAAAGGGTTTTTTGGGTTTGGTGGTTTGTTTTTTTTTTTTCAGTATGTTAATAGTAAGAGGAGGTCTAAATAGAACATTGGACGGATACTTGTTGAAGACTGTCATCTAACTGGGATGAAGGAAATGATGCATTTTTTTGCCTTGGTCTTTAGTAATATGAATAGATCTTGGCATGCCCAGGCCTGTGACTCAGACGACCACGAGTGTGGGAACAGTGAATTTCCATTAAATTGTCAGAGACCAGCTGTTATCAGCTGAATGTTCACAAGTCCATGGGGTCTGATGGGATTCGTCTCAGAGTACTGAAGGAGTTCGTGGATGTTATGGCATTACCCCTCTCAATTATCTCCCAAAGGTCTTGGGAGTCTGGGGAGGTCCCTGTCACCTGGAAGCCAGCTAGTGGTACTGAAATTTACAAGAAGGGCGTAAGGGAAAACACAAGAAAGTAAAGACCTGTTAGAAGATCATGAGTTCATGGAAAAATTATGGAGAAGATTATACTGGGTACTATTGAAAGGCATTTAAAGAATAATGCAATCACCAGGCACAGTCAATGCGGGTTCACAAAAGGAAAGTCCTGTTTAACTGATTTGATATCCTTCTTTGATGAGGTCACCCATCTAATGGATGAAGGAAAGGCAGTGGATGTAGTTTTTCTGGATTTTAGTGAAGCTTTTGATACTGTCCTTCACAGCATCCTTCTGGACAAGATTGTCCAACTGTGGGAGGAGTGTGCTGTGTGAAGAACTGGTTGGAAGGCTGAAGGCAAAGGGTTGTATTGAATGAGGCTACATCTGGCCAGTGACCAGTCACCAGCAGTGTTCCTCAGGACTCAATTCTAGGGCCGGTTCTGTTAAATATATTTGTAAACAGACTGGATGCAGGAGTTGAATGCACCATTAGCAAGTTTGCTGATGATACTAAACTGGGAAGTGCTGTTGATTCTCTTGAGGGACCAAGAGGCTTTGCAGAGGGATCTAGATAGATTGGAACATTGGGCAATGATTAATGGCATGACTTCTAAAAAGTCAAAATGCAAGATTCTACCCCTGGGATGGAGTAACGCCAGGCACATGTATAAGTTGGGAGAAGAGTGGCTGGAGAGCAGCCCCGCAGAGAGGGACCTGGGATTCCTGGTCAAGACTAGGCTCAGTAGGAGTCAGTAGTGTGCTCTGGCAGCCAGGAGGGCAAACTGCAACCTGGGGTGTGTCAAAGTATGACCAGCCAGTCAAAAGAGGTGATTATTCCACTGGATTCAGTAAAGTGGTTAATGGCTTATTGTTCTAGCTCTTGTTTCAACGATATGACCAAGAAGGCTAAGGACATTTTGTTTGCACAGTGCTGTACTCTACTCATGTCCATAGATAATATGCATTTTTATGAACAATGATCAGCAGCTTTTCTGCTGTGACTATCAATCACGCTGTTTCCTTGACATTTTGGGTGTCAATAGCAGAGAAGCATACAAAAATAACAGTTTGTTCACTGGTTTGAGCTTGCGCTTGTCTCCATTGACCCACTAGGTGTGTTTGAGTGGTGTCTGGGTGAATTACAGAAAGCACCAAGAATTCCTAAAGCTGCGATCTCCGGCAAGTGATGTTGCAAAAAAGTTTTGTCAACAGTTAACACTGGCTCCTGAGTTACAAGGATGTGCTCTGTCAACTTCTCTGTTTCAGGTGCTGCTCTTGGGCTAATAAGTACTTGATTTCACTTGGTGGTGAAGTCAGAGCTCTTAGCTAGCTTCTTTTTGCTTGCTGATACTGTTTTGGATGCAGACCAACGTTATCATCAGTGTAACAGGCATAGCTCTCTTAGAGTAAATAGCTGAGTAAATGTAGGTAAAGATCTGGATCACAAGTTTTCCTGTGAAACTGCTGCCTTCTCATTGTTTGTTATGTGCTCTTGTAGGGCAGTAGTGGAATTTCCATTAAATGTCTAATCATTAGTTTAAAAAAAATATTTTAAAATTACCTGTAGAAATACAAGTAACTATAAGAAGAAATAGCTAGCTTAGGAAAAAGTGCGAACTTCAACCAATATTTCATGAACTACTGTCACACGTAGGAACTGGAGCATTTTTGGAGGAAGACGGCAGACAGGAGAGAATAGTTTCAGTGCTCACCAAGAAGAGCTATCTGTATGACAGATTAAATGTAGTAGCAATGAAGAACTTTGCCCAGGTTTATTTTGGCATGTTCACAATACCACCATGCTGCATAAAGTGCCTATATGTTTGAACTCTGTTCATGTCGTTAAAGCCGACAGTTGAATCAAACTGCATATACTAAATAATACAAATAATGTCCATATGGTCAAAGATGACTGGTCTTGAATTTGTAATAGTGGGTTAATGTTAGGAGTTATTTTGCGTTACCTGTTCTTGTTACTCATCATTTTTAACAGAATGCATGTTGCTCTTTTATTTTGGTATTCCTTGCTACCCTGACTATAATAATGTGTATTTTTCTCTCTAGCTGCAAAGTGTAATATTGAGTGCATTTGGACTTGTATGCTGTATACATATACACATATTTATTAATTGAGTTCTGTGTTCCTGTGCACAAAGAAACAATATTTTTGCATTTGCAGAGCCAGTCCAAAAGACTTAAACTATATGGAAGGTTAGCAAATAAAAAGGCACCTGGAGCTGTGATGTGTGAAATAGTCCAAAACACAAAAATAATCTCACAGTATTTTATTTATCCAAACAACAGAGACCAGTGTGTAGATAGTGTTCAGTCTTATCAACTAATTGTGCTTGTACCTTACTGGATAGCAAAAACTTATGCTAAAATATTTACCCTTATTTTTCTTCTTTCATTTTAAAGAGCTCTTTTTCTTCCCCTCCAGCAGGGAAGTAACACACATTAATTACTGCCAATGTTGCATTAAAACAATATGTACTAAAATTAATATTAAGAGACTAAAATTTGATAATTATAACATTATTAATAAATATTGCTCTTAGAACTTCAGTGTAAAGCATCTTTGTTACTGCAATATCTGTGATTTTGTCAGAGAGCTGTTCACCAGCTGTGACTTGATCAAGTACAACATCACCAAGAAGGACGTTTTTTTCTTAGGCTGTACTTTTAATGTAGTTCCTCTGAAATGCTAACAGAGATTTTGGTGAGCCTGAGCTAGCACTACAGGGCCTTGATTTTATACAAAGGAAAAAAGTGATCTGTATTGTATGTTTGCTGTGCCTCCTCCAGATTGTAACAAGATCTAGTTTGTGCTGTTTTCACTTTTCAGACAGCTGTTCTTGATGTACAACTGAACACCACAATCTCGTGTTCATCACCAGTTTGACAGAGAGGGGGCTTACATGAAACAATGTTTGCTCCATACACAGTGAAGCATTTACAGTTTTGACAGTAGTTTGTTTTACTGTACCTGAATCTTGTAAATATTCTTTTATCTGTTGTTTTATTGAGAGGTTTGTTTCTTACTTACCTGGGGACTAGCACAACAGGCTTCAATGGAGTGTCCTTTGGGTTTGCAAGATTCCTCTGCATTTTAGTGTCTTGTGTATAACCCCTGTTCCCCATTAAGTGAAAACTGCTAAACTGAAATGAAACTGTGATGGTGAACTGTTCACCTGTGTCCTATTAAGGTGATTTTCCTACTGGGTCATTGGCACTGGATGCATATTAAAAATCCTGGAAAAGAACACACAGATGAGCTTTTCAGAACAATACATTAAAATGACACTATTTTCTTCAAATTTTCCAAGTGAAAGGCCATAAAATTAATTACAATTTATGTTGGTCCTAATAGTCATGAATTTGCATTCAAACAAACAAATTACCCTTTGCATTGTTCTTTATTTTGCATAAAACAGAGGCCAACTAGACGCTACTGGGAATATTTTTATCCCCAAGGTCTATATTAATCCTTTCTTGCTAAAAGACACATTTCTGAAATATTTATCATAAACCTGCCATGTTGTTGTCACATTGTTCCTTTTGTGGTGTGAGCAGTTCTGGGACTTCTGCCAGCATTGTTCCTTCCATTCAAATAGGAAATTTGCTACAAAATGTCTGGTTCTCAGATGACTAGCACGATGTTGTTCATCAGCCTGACTTTGCTGATTCGTAACCCAAACGTGTGATGCCATGCAAAGTAGGAGTAGCCACTATGTGGTCTGTCAGGTTTACTGACTTTGTATTTGCAAATATAATTTTAATTGTATGTGTACATAGGAAGGGGGGAAAGGGAAGTCAGATCTTTGAAATACTAAGTTTGTACTGCTTAATCTGTTCTACAAATAATTAGGTAAAAACTGAATGAGACTGAGGCTTTGATTTATAGCTTTTTTTAAATCGGAAAGTGTTACAGCATTAGAGCACCAGTTCTTCTGCTGTCTTTTTTTTCTGAGACTGAATAACTGAGAAATATTTCTATGTACTAGGAAAGGGTCTTGCAGTGTGCTCAAAATGTGTGTTGGAACATCTCAATCAGAAGAGTGTCCATTCTAGGGGGTTAAATCTATGAAATATTTGTTTCAATTGGTAAACTAAAAATAATGTTCCTTCAAATGAATTTGTGTGCAGAAAAGTCAGTTCACAGATTTTTATTTTTTTTATAAATACTTTGCAATTTTAATTAGATTTTTTTTTTTTGTATTACAAATGGCTTGAAGGGATTACTCTTGTGTCTGTGGTTTCATTTGAAATGCAGTTCTGTTTTAGCCCTGAGAATTCTGGAGAATAGCAAGAATCATTTGATAACACTATTCCCTTACAAAAGCATTTAAAGTATAAGTGTTTCTATTTGAGGACTGTGGAGTACTGTCTACTTAAATTATATGTTGGATGTGAATATACATAATTTAAGAGCTTCTTGAATCAAGCTGTGATGGCTATTCTAACATTATACCAAATTTGGGATTCTTTTTAATATGTGCCAGAATCTACCTGCAGCATAGCTGATAAGCTCTCTTAAGAAATTATTGTAGTTTTTGTTTATAAAAATAAATTATTTCAATTCATTACAATAGCCAAGTTAAAATTACATAAATAAGGATGTTTCTAATATTAACTAAATCTTATACACATCAACATGAAGTTCAATACAAGTTACAGGGAAAATAATAAAAATTCTTTCAACTTTCTGTTCGTGGGGGCCATTGATGGTTTTATGGTCAAGGTGGATAAAATGGATATAAGTTATGAAAAATAAAACCTATCACAGTGGTAATTATTACCATAACCTTGTAATATCTGCTAAGTTATAGAATCAGCAGAAGATCCTTATGATCGCTAAGAGTATGGTCCCATTGTAACTTTTGTCTGTGTGTTGCTTTTGGAGTCAGTTTTTTGTCCTTGGTTTTGACCAACTTTCTTCCAAATTCTTAACTTAATGGGTATCACTTCCTGGTAGGGTACAGGACAAGCTCACTTCATGCTTAGATTGCTAAAGAATCTAAAGCTGATGTTTTCCAAGGAAAACATTGTCAATTGTATTTTAAAAGGAAAATGTTGTTAGACACACAGTTAATTAAATTGGATTAGCTATGCCTCAGCTCTTCGGTCTGGAAGATTCACTTTCCTGCATTTCTTCTGGATAGATATAAAGGGTTTGACCTTCATAAACAGTTATGTATCTTTGTATCAACGGTATCAAGGTGAGGCATTGTATCTGAAAATGGCGATGCTGATTTTGGTAGGCTTACCTGCGTTTTACTTCAGAGGTTATCTGCTTTCACCAGCAATCGTCAAGTTCTGAATATGGCTGGAAACATAACTGAAATCCCAGTTCACCATTTGCATTGGTATTACTCGTACAGCTGCCTAACTTCCACGTGTGTTCGCAGAAGCTGAAGATATTCCACTGGAGGCAGACAGCATCTGCAGGTTCAGATACAACAGCCCTAGTTCAGCAAAGCTTAAGGAGGATCTTAAATCATGTTGAAGGAGTTACTGTATCATTTAAATTAAGTGCAAGCTTCAATGCTTTTCTGAATGTGTGAGGGTCTGGGAAGTGTATAGTAGAATGTTACAGGATTCTTGTAATACGAGATACTTGTTTCAAGCCCATTGACGTTGTACTCATAAGCTAGGAGTTCTGCCATTAACAAAATAATAAATAATTTTCTAGGGATGATAAATTGGGTAAAAAACATTTGATATATCTTAAGAACAAATTATAATGCATTAAGTTCTACACTTAAAAAGAAATAAATATTTGTCTGCTAGAAATAATGTCTTGATATACAAATCCCTTGCTGTTCTGTTAAACGTTTGTTTCACTTTCAAATATAGGAGAAACCAGTTTCATTGTTAGATATTGCATATTAAGTGATGACTTTTTAGATTGTTCTAAAACTTAGGTAACTTTTAATGATCCGCTTAAGATAAACAGCTTGGACTCTTCATTATACAGCCAACCATATTTCCGGATCAGTAGTGCATATTTTGATCATAATTTGAATGATTGCATGAGAGAACTGGAGAGTTCCAGGGTTTAACACTCTGGTGGTTTCCTGTAAAATTAAATACAGAAATTAAAATACATTTTTTTCTGACATACTACATTAGCTGCCTATAGAGAAAGTAAAAGCTTTCAGAGTAAATACTTAAACCTAGATTTGTTTAGCCCTTATTTCCTAGCTTCTTCTTAAGCAGTTCAATAGAAAAAAAAATAAATTATTTTTATCTTTAAATTTGTTGAAGTCGTCATTCTATTTAGAGTCAGACAAGCCTGAGGTCTAAAGTTACATGAATTTGGTGAAACTGACCCTGAATTCTTGACTGTAAACACCATAAATCTTCCCTGCAATAATTAGTTTCACATTGTAAAGGCCATGCTGTGAAGGGTAATCCCTCATGCAACAAGTTAAGTTTCTAATTTGTTTTCCATAGCACAATGAATTCCAAAAGCTTTCACCATGTTTCTAGTGAGTCATTTATCAGCTTCATAATAAAGCATAGGAGGGACATTACAGATCATCTGCAGCAGAAAACAAGTTGTACGTTTCCTTATAGCAAGAGTAGGCCACAGTGCCCTAGGGCTACAGTCTCTAAGGTGATTTTTTTGTCTTTGTCATTCATTTTGTTTTATAAAATTTTAAACTAAAAAATCTTTCTGAAAAGTAATCAAAATTTGTAAGCTGAGCCTAGAGATTGAGTTTCTCCATTAATTTTCATATTGAGAGTACATCAAACAGACCTCACTAATATGCCAGTCTTGTATTTCTCCATTTAAATAGAACTTCACAGTATTGCAAAAGGCTTTACCGGTGCAGAGACACATCAACACTGTGACTCAGCATCGTAAGTACAGGAACAGGAATACGTAAGTACAGATGTACACAAGCATCGTAAGCACAGAATTACATGAGATGCTGTCTTTTGTTCTATCGTGTCACTTTTCAGAATTGGCTTTTTCCTTGCCTGGAGTATAGAATTTTGCATATCTAAACTTTATAGAGTAATAAAATATTTAGCATAATTCCTCTTCATGTAGGTTTCAGCAATTGGTTTGACAGCAGTAGCATATATCTTTAGAGCAGACATTTGAAATGCAGCTTTTAAAAAATCACTGCTAAATTCAGAAATATTCTTCATTCCACCTTCATTCCAGTGAACACCTTTTTACTTTTTTTTTTTTTTTTTTTTCCCCCAATATTTGAGGTTCTTTTGGGGATTGGGTTTTTTTTTGGGGGTTGATGGTCATGTCAGAAACACTAGGGTTTGGGGGGGGGGTTAAGGAAATTGGTTGGGGGAAAAATGTATCGGATATTTTTGACTCGAGTGTCCTTTTAAACATCATTTTTCTTCTGTGTTGTAGCAGAAGTAATTTCATCCAAATAGCTAAAAGAAATCAACAAAAGACAGGACAAATCATGACATACCTTTCTTTAGGTCAATTTGGTTAGGTTAAAAAATATCTGTCTTTCTGCTTCAGCACAAGTGAATCAAGAATTCCAGACCACAGACTTTTTCTGTCGCCATTGGAGTTTGGGCTGACACACAGCAGCATGTCAAAAATGTTTATAGGAGAATCCTGTGAATACCATCCAGGAACACAACTGTGTAGATCATCTCTATGGTGAATGGTGCCTTGTTCTATTCCGAGTTTCATTTGGGCACAAGAACCATCTCTAAACATGCACCTTTGTACAAGATGCTCTGCTGAAAAATATAATGTCCTGACTTAACTTGTAAGGATTATTAAAGCACTAAATGGGTTATTAAAGATAATACTTCACCTGGTTCCTCCCTTCCTTGCAATTTTCAAAGACCTTGTGCAACTAAAATCTGTATCACAGTAAAATGAAAAAAAAAAAAGCAAGCAAAAAGAGAAATGGACAAGTTGGACAAGATGAAGTATCCAGAGATCATACTTGACAAACGCATCATGAATTTTAGTGGAGAATCTGGGGGCATGTTGTTCTTTAGTGTAACAGACCTTCCTTTGATGGCTCAAGGGCTTTGTTTTGCACTCAGGTGGCTTGTCCGAGAATAGACATTCTGCCTAACAGTAACCTGGTGTCAGTGACCATTATTTTCTTACTGGTTCTCTTTTCAAAATAGATGAAAATCTATAGAAATTATAAGCTAGTAAGGCATAGTGTTGAGGAAGTTGTCGGGTTCATGGGTTGGAGCGGAAGGGGGCAGAAGTCTTTGACATACAGAGACTGTTGCAGTTTCAGCAGCTACATAAGGGGAGGTAGAAGGGCTGGGGTTGAGTGCAAAAACTCCATTAAGGCAGAGCATTGATGATTAGCTGTTTGGTTGATGCACAGATTTAGGTGCTTTTGAGAATCAGGACTTAATTAGCAGGACAGCTGCTTAATTGTATTTTTCATGAACATTCAGTGTATACCGAATCCAGAGCACGTACTCTTGTTCTGGTTTGCAGGTCTCATCACTGAGCACCATCCATGTATTATCGGCTTTCTCTCCATTAATATTGTCACCCTGGCAGGAAGAGCTCTTTCAAAAATAGCAAAGTGTATCAATTACAAACCAGACTTAAAGTCTGAGATCTTTTAAAATCCATGAAGACCTCTCCCAGCTTACATTTCCTTACTGCAAATGTTGAATATCTACAAGTCCTAGTGACTTCCACTGGAGGCCTGTACTAGATCCCAGTCTCCATTTGTGCATCCACAATTAAGGGCTGTACAGCAAAAATTGTATTGAAATGTTGTGCTCAGTGTTGTAAAGGTAAAGAATTTTCTTGGATGAATATATACCTCTACCTGAAGGCTTTATCTTCTTCTGTAATTCCCTGCCTCATTCAGTTGATAATACTGAATAAGTCTGGCTAAATTCATGCATAGTCAAGGATCATCCATCCCTGTGTCCTTCCTGCTGCAAGTATTTTGTAGGGTGGACCAGCAGAACTGTTAACTATGGAACCCCTAATATCTGAGATAATATCAGCTAAAAGATTCTCGTTAACTCACAGTAGGCAGGGCTGTACAGTTATTTTACTACACAGTAGCCTTATTTCCAGTGAGGTTTATTAGTTTATTGTGAGTATAGGCCCTGCTGAACATTAGGCTGTTTCTTTCAAGCTTCTCTGATGTCTCTACATTCTTCGTAACAGCATCAGATGGGGTTATTAGCTTAGGCACAATGCTATTGCTCTCATCATTTTATGAACTGTAACACTGACTTGTCAGCTCACTTTCATCCCTGTGTTCCAGGAGGACTGCTCTCAACTTGGTGCTCATCCTGCACCTTCAACTTCCTTCCTCAGTAGTCAGAAAGTCTGGAGATGTTGTCCTGCAGTATCTGCATGTATGTCTTGTTTCAGAAGCTTTGAATTTTGGGGATGTATTATTTGAAAAACTACCTAAATGATTTTTAAATACACATTCCATGTTGAAAAAGCCCTGAAGAGGACTTTTTGAGTCCTAAGTCAATCCCATTGACTTAGTTTGAGGTCTAGACTTCTCGGTACAAAGGTCTCTTTTTAGAAATTTCATCAGGACTCCAGGAAAGAAGATCTCTTTTCTCCCCGGCAATGATGATAATCCCCTACTGTTCGCAGAATGTTGTTTAAATTACTTAGATACTTCTGACTTGCTCATGGATGACCCTTGAAGAATACAGCCTTCAGCTATAGATTTGGAAAAAATTTCACAGGGAAGTTCAATTATTAGAACTACTCAGCAATTTGTTGTGAATTTCTGAGAAAGGAGAGCTGTCAAAAAAGAAACCTGGCTCATCTTCAAAAATCCTCTTACAACACAGTCTGTTTTGATCTATGGCTGAACTAAAAAAAAAACCTGAGAAAAAAACATCTGAGATACTTAAAATGTCCTTGTCAACAATTTTTTAAATAAAAAGATCTTTCATGTTTAGGCAATGTGATGTAGTACAAGTTAACCTATCTTGGAATTTGAAAGCCAGCTTCTAAAGTGCTTGGACCAAAACTGAAGCATTGTTACGTTTTTATTGGAAAATCCTATTTTTTTTTCTTTTCCTTTTTTGCCTACCCCTGTCTTCTGGGATGGGAATGATTTCTGAACTCATATATGTTTTCACAGAACAAAACCATTCTTTTTCACTCAGCTCTTGAATCTGTTCACTAGCTGAGAATCTGCCCCATGCAGTTCTATGAGCCCCTTGAAGTGTTAACCTGATATTCTGTTGAAGTGTGGGTTTGCAATATCACTTTCAAAGGAAGTATAGATGGAGAGTCACATTCTGATGTCCATATTCACACTGAAGTAGTGCCTTGTGCTGCCTAGAAGTCACACTGATTTCACAGAAACTCTTCATGGAAAAGAGTCTTCATTAGCATAAACAGATACTGAATTTTTTTAAAATCATTATTTATCATATATTTGGACAAGATACAGAAGAATTCACTGATGTTAAGCTGCTTTATTTTAAGGATCAAAAGCTGCAAGAAAATATAGTCTTTCTATTCATCCCCTCCTCGGCCACACATGTCTTTTTCTTTTTTTAAATGTTATTTTGGTAAGGGAACGTATCTTGCATTTGAAAGGCTTAGTTGATGTGGAGTTCAGAATTCGATTAACTTTCAAATCGCATTGCAAATAAGAGCCCATTATCTTTTGGCTTCAATGGCAAATGCATGTATTCTGACACCTTTGAGGATGGTCTTGAAAAACTTCTGAGTTGCTGTGGGTCTCTTTCAGTTTTCCTTTTACTGAGGCACTGGCCCTTTAGGGAGCAGCCCTCTTCTGAAGGGAGGACAGTGAGGCAACGTGGAGGCTGTAGTATTAGTAGTTTTGTGTATATTTTATGTGCTACTGACTCTCAAAGCCTTGCTAAAATGTAGCAGGCTTGTCATTTAAGGAAAGCTGATAAAATTGAACTTGCTTGAGAAAAGTTACAATAACTTCTTGGATATTGAGCTTTTTGATATTGATATATTTTGGATTCTTAAAATCAGCTGGACTATGATTTTCTAAATTCACGTACAAAGCCTGAGTTTATTATATGACTTAGTTCACTGTATGCTGAGAATGTAATATTTTTTTGGAAGTAGAGCTGGAAAAATGAATATCCTGATGTATGTCAGCTGTTTATAATCAAAGAAATATGTTTAAAAGAGTTCTAGGACCTTTATAAACTATGCATGCAAATTGCTTTTGGAATAGCTTTATTTCATTCAGTTGTGACTGCCATTGCTTTGGGTAACTATTCAAATCTATTGTTATGAATTAATTGTAACCATAATATAGCCTTTTGATACATCTAACTTAACTTATATCAGCTAATCAAAGGCTCATGAATGCTACGCTGCTGCAGAACATGAAATAATTAATTGTTAATGTTCTGTTTATTTCTCTAGGGACTATTTTTTTCTAAAAATAGAATGCAAGCTGTTTAAAAACTGAAGAGATTTGATTGGACATCAAAAGTATTTGTGTCCTCTTTGCAGCAAGAACAACAAGTGAAATATTTGAAAGAAATTGGCAAGGAAGTGAACTTCTGATCCATGCACTTTAACTCCCTTGGGAGTGTGCTGTTCATTTGTTAATACACACAACACATCATTTGTATGGAAGATGCCAATTCCTGCTGTGTTTCTCTGTTTTTCTTTCATTTGCATGCAAGCACATAGTACTTGAGTTCTACAAATTTAACCGCTGTGATCCATGGGAAAATTTCTCCATTTGCATGAATAAATGTGCAGAGTTTCAAATGGAAAAAAAAAATCATATTAAAATATGTACACATCTATATGTACTCAGTTAATGTAAGTATATACATTAAAGAAAAATTAAAAATAGCCAGGGTGAATGTAACATGCATTTCTTACATATCTGCTGTTTATCCCTGGTGTGTGTACTCTGTGGCTAAGCAGGGATGGAAAGCTTGGTTGAAAACATTCTCAGACAGTTGATGTTGCTGCTGCTGTTGTTATTTTTATCCAAAACTCTACAACATTTATTTTTTGTGGCTGTTTTTTAACAGGGCAATAATCAGTCCTGTGCAGTTTACACAGCGAGCTGAACTGTGCACACCTCTTGCCTGTTTGTCAGGCGGAAACAGGAGACTTGTCCTTCGAGGTGTTACAACTCAAACCCAAAGAATGTATGGAGAAACTCGACCAGTAGCCATGGTCAGTTAATAATAGCTAGAAAAAGGAACCAAAAGTGAAGAGGCTTGCAGAGTGAGCTGCTAGTAAAAGCACAAAAAGGTATCAGCTGACATTGAGCCTGGAAAGTGGAAAAAAAAATCTGATTGCAAGGAAATGAGGTTCCGGAGCTGCCCTCCAATAGAAATTAGAACAGCAGCAACCAAACTGGTACTTAAGTGGCTCTTGAGTCAATTCATGGAGGAATTCTGTGATTTGGTTGCTGAAATCATAGAAATGCAGGTGGTTCTTCCTTCTGGTGTATGTTTTGTTGAGTTCAGGGACACTGTACCCTGTGTATCACCTGTGTTCTTTCAAAAGGTTCAAAAGGGCAACAATATATGAAAGCAAAATATATTTCCCTTCAGCAGTCTCCCAGTGACACTGGTGTACAACCCAGGCTTAAAGAACTGCCTTGCTTATGAAAGCAAAGGCAACACAGCATCAAACAATGGTTTTATTTCATGCCTCATTCCAGACATCATTAAACATATTTGGTTTCACCTCATCTTCATCAAGGTCCCCAAAAGAGACAGGAGCCCTGATTTATATATATTGCCTCAAAAGGGGAAGAGAGGAAACCTCACAAATAATTATTTTCTGATTTCTTTGCTTCTTTGCCTGCTGTTGTGCACTTTCTTATTCCTCCTTTTTTTTTTTCAATTATTATTCCTTGTGTTTATTCCTCTCATTGCTATGGAGGACATAGCACAGTTATTAAACCCCTGGAAAAAATCAGCTCAGCCTGGCAAAACTGTCCATTATTGTTTCTTCTACAGGTTACTGTTCTCAGGAGAATTTCTGCACTGTCTGACCAACACCTTGGCACTATTCTTCTTTACTTGGTTTTACAAAAGGGTTGAAGACCTCAAACAAAGTGACTGTTGATTGTTGTTTACTTTATTCTCCAGTATAGAAGGAAATATTAGCACCGTGCTTTATAGGGTCTCTTTACTGTACTTCCCCTCTATGTGTTTATAGACAGTGGCCAAGGAGATGAAAACTTGTTTATGCCACTTTGAAGCTGTTGAACTCATGGGGAAATATGTGCTGGCTATGACAGAAATTCAATTTTCACTCTGTAGGTATTAGATGTGAGAAAGCCAGGACTCCATTTTGCCCCATCATCCTTCCTTTAGGAAGATTCAGGTACAGCAGGCTCCAGGATTAAGCTACTCTGTCACCATATTGGATCCAAATTACTGATCCAGAGGTGGTTGTGTTCTGTCCCAGAAGGTGGCTGGCATGATGATAGTAGCTGCTGTAGAGATTTGTGAACATTTGTGTAGTAGTCAATTGCATGTTAGAATAGAATTGATAACATGGAGGAGAATAACAGAGAAAAAAAAAGACCCACAGTGATGAGCAAGACCTTTCTGGGTCTCGCCCATCACTGCGGGATGTTGGCATTATATGACCACCAGAAGCAAGCTTTCCCCCTGCAAAGCCACTTCTATGGGTGCTTCAGATGTGTTCACATCCACTAAGCAGAAGGAGTCAGAAGCCATGAGAGCATTTATCACAGCAGGCAGGGAGCCACGCGCTGGGACAGGCAGAGAATGCAAACAGCTCTCACGGTGTCGCTTGTAGCCCCTCAGCTGCGAAAGGGACTGCATAGGAAATTTATCGTACCTGAAGGAGTAGTAAAATCTTGGTACCAAGTATTGTCTGTGTAAACTACTCTGAACCATTAAAAAGACAAAGCGTGGAGACTTTGTAGTTGTTAGAAATGGGCTTCTTAATCACTGGACACAAAACTTGAGAATTTTGATTTGTCTTCCTGTAGTTTTTGTTGAGTTTTACGTTTGTGTCCCCATTCCTTTTCTCTCTCCTGGCTCTGTTCATTTGATGCTTTTCTGCTTCCGTTGAACGTTGGCTTCCTTTCCTGCACCCTTACTGGAACATTTTTTATTTCTTGGACTGTCCCTTTCCCCACCTGGCAGCCACATTCCAGGTGCTGGATTAGTGTCTGCTTCGCAACCTGCTGTGTCCAAGTGAAATCTTGTCCATTGAGACCTCATTCATGTGCACTACAAATGAAACCTTGGAGACTAGTGGCGCTGGGGCTCAGAAGAGTGAAATACTAACCTAGATGAAGTGTTGACCTTTGTTACTTGAAGGAGGAGCAGCTAATTTAGTATTACCTGTACCTGCAGGTTTTTCCAACAGTTTTTTGTTTTAGTGCTTTTGTGACTATTGAATTTTGAAACCTTTGTGGAAATTTTAATCTATTTACATGACAGCAAGCTGTTGAACTGAACTTTGCTTTTGTTTACGCAAAATGCAGAGGGATG
>JAOQGH010000040.1:50276874-50321444 GCA_025769975.1 Gallinago jamesoni
GAAATTTTAATCTATTTACATGACAGCAAGCTGTTGAACTGAACTTTGCTTTTGTTTACGCAAAATGCAGAGGGATGAGACAAGGACTTCTCTAAGGGACGTATCTAATATCAAAAACATAAGCTAACCTTGATCATTTACATAAATGCTACAATATGTAACTTAAATGAAAGTTAACATTTAATATTTTAAGCACAACCTCTTGCCTTTATCATGTAGAGATTTGAAGCAAGTCTTGCAAAAATTCCTCAGCTCAGCAAGCTCACTCTTAGGGTAACAACTAATACAGTGCAGAGATCAAAAGAGTTGGTTCAGTTTTTTTTGGAACCTGCACATTGAGATAAGATCTACATGAGACCAAGCTGAATATTTTTCATGTTACATCTGTGGTTTACCAGAAGTGACAGTATCACATAATTAGTGATGTAACGTTTTAAACATTTAGTAAAGTCGCATGTGGATCTAATCTTCATGCCTAGTGGACCTGTTATATATTTGTATAGACTGTAACTTCTTTTCTGTAATGTCTTTATAGCTCATAGTTGATTGGAATGGTGTCTATTATAATAATTTTATGCCTAAGGGTAAAACGTATTGGACATAAATGAGCTAACAGCTCTTGAATTCTGGTTGATTTTGCAGCCATATAAAACAGCTAAGACTTGTCACCTGCTAAATCACACAACTAACTCAAGTAGTCCATTTCTTAATCTCTTAACATTTAAACAGCAATATGTGGTCTCTTACTGGTAATAGTAGTTACAAAGTATAATAACTATCATTATGATATAATGCTGTATGATAATTAACTAGCAAAATCTGAAGGCTCATGAATAGTGGTATTGAAAATAAATTAATTACCTCTGTGATTGTTTTTTCCTTATTTTAGTTCATGCCGTAGATACCCTGTAGCATGTTCTGAAGTGCCTAGCTTTGTATTAAGAAAAGAAATCTTATGCATGCCTTTCTGGGCAATTTCTGGGTTTCATTGCATGGCCAAAATGGGTCATGATTCAACAGAAGGAGATATTCTTCTGTATTGTGATACAGGAGGGAGGCACCTTCTGTGTGCTGTGGACAGTTTCCCATGCTCCAGAGCTCAGTAGGGCACTGTGGAAAAAAAAAAAAGAGTGGTATTTCTTTACATATGTTCTTCTACAACATAGTTCCTTCCAAACTGGAAAGAATATTTCTTTCCTAAACTGTCTCTGGAGCATTTGATGGTGGCAGAGAGCATATGATGAGAGTGCCCTTATCCATGGCACTGCAGAGCACAGGTGCCCTGACTCTTAATTCAGTGTCTGCAACAAACCAGTGATTTTGGCTTGATCTTTTTATGAGTTCAGATTGTTCTTAGGTCTTCTCTTTCCACTTCCATATTTAGTGGTTGCATGCCTTGTATACTCTGTCTTTGGCAATATCCAGGTTTTTTGTTGGTTCCAGTTAGGATAAGATTTTGTCAGTTGTACCACCAGTTTTGCATGTTATTACCATTAAGAAATAGCGGGAGGCAACTTTCACTTGTCTGTTTGCATAAATGGAAGTGATGCAGCTTTATTGGAGACTGCTTTTGATCTACAGATTGAAAGCTCTGTATAGTAAGTAATAGCAATGTTTACTGTTTGCCAAACTGATGGATGTTTGCCAAGTAGCAACTGCTCGCTTGGTACTTTATATGCATCTATTAGTGTGCTTCCTTCCACTGGTGGCGTAAGGAACATAAGCCTCTTGTTCTGATTCACTGTTTGTTTAATGCGTTTATCTGTGTGTATGTGTATGTAAAATGAGAAGAAAAAAAAAGGAGCACACACCTTGTCATTACAATAAAAATTGAAAATATTGGAAAAGTAGCATCAATAAGTTTGACTGTTTGAAGCTGACTGTGATATGAAACATGTGAAAAGCTCTCAAGGTTGGATTTCTGCTGTTTCTTCAGACCAGACCATGCTGTGTCTTAATTCTGTCACCTATGGTTATGATAAATACCTGACTTTTTTTAAAAATGTCTGCTGAAAGTTCTGGCAGATTCCTTGCCTTTATTTTTGCTGTATTTTTCCCCCTAAGCACTGTAATACACCACGTACAATTGATTCTTAGTCATTTTGGGAATAACTGATTTGGGAATAACAAATTCTAAGGTTTGTCTCCTACTATGAGTTGTCGTATATGTACAAAACCAAAAGGTAACTAAAGACTTAGTTGTTCAAACACCAGAGTTTCTCAAATGACTTGTTGTTGCAAGCAGGTGTTGTCAAAGTGGCTCTACTGTTCACTACTGTAGCACTTCATTTTTTCATGAATATTATGAATTGTGACATTCAGTGGGACTGCTTGTGATAATAAACACCATGACTCTGTGTAATAGATGTTCACGTGCTTTGGCCCTTACCATTTCTTGCATTGGCTAATAAGAGTATTTTATATGTGCAAGTGTCAGAGAAATTTAACCATACCCTATGACTAATACTTTATAATAAGTCTAGATATAATCAGTAAAATATCAGCAGAATTGTGTGCAAGCAAGTTTGGGTTAAATAACACTTATTTTTAATTTATTGTAGTTACATGGATACAATCCAGAGCATACAAGCTCCAAGTTTTGATCCACTGAGATGATAAAAATTAAAGGATTTTTATGTAATTCAGGAGTTCAGAAAGACTTTTTCATAAGGATGCTTAACCTATGGAATGATGTCTCCAGAGCAGTCTTTGAAATCACTGTGCTTAGAGGCTTTAAAAATTGAATGTTCTAAAATGTTCATGGATAATCTACACTGAGCATTGGCTGAGAGACAGACAGAAGACTTGGATTAATTTCATTTGCCCCCTTTTTATATTTTAGCAAGTCTCTGCCAGTTTCTGTCTGTGCCTATGTAAAAGTACCTGGACTCACTGAATTCTCCACTGCTTGAGAAATTTCAGCTAGCACAAAATGCTAGCAAGGCAGCAAGTTCTAGTCCCTTCAGTAAAGGAGAAAAAAAATAGCAAAGGGAAGGAAATATTAGATACCTTTGAATCCTTCTGCAGCCTGTGACTCTGCACTAACATGCTCAGAGAAAGAGAGAGAGCAAGAGCAAATGGAGTCTTAAGCTGATACGGGAGCAGGAAGCATCAGTGTGTCAGCTGAGGGAGAATTGTTTGTGCAGTGATGTATAGCAAGTCATATTTCCATGCTCTTTAATTAAGCAGGGTAACAACCTCCTGATTTTTACTGTGGTTTTCAGCTCTGTTTTTAGTTATTTTGGGCTTTATGATCTTCTCTCTGTGGAAGTAATCCAACAATAAAATATTCTGTTTTGAGCAGCAGCATGGAGCTGAAAATGGTGGCTGAGTTTCCGTCTGCTTTTGCACCTCTAGGACAGGGCAGCAGTGTGAGTCCTCAGTCAGAGACACTGGCAGTGACATTTTTCATTCCCTCAGAAGTGCCAAAGATGGAGTGTTACTAGGCTTGTTGCATTCTCTAGCATGCTGAGTTACATGCGAAGAGCAGATATTTCTAAAGTACTGCATTCATGGTTCATTTGGATGAGCAGGCATTTCTAATTTGGCACCAGCCTAATGAAAAGATGCATTCCATTCCAGATTCCAGCAGCTGCAGACTTCATTGACTCCAAAGATAATGCCTTTAGTTTTGGCCATGGAACTCGGGTGAGACTTCAGCTAACTGCTTCTAAATGCAGTGGTTGTTACACTTAAAGGAAAAATAGTGAAATAAAATAGTTACACTTTAAATTCACCCTTATGTTAGTTTTTGTTTGATTTAGTGGTAAATTATAGATGTGTGCTTGTAGATTAAGTAAGAATTTATGGCGTGCTTTATACGCAAAAAAAAACCCAACCCCAACAAACCCAAAACATGTCTGATGGAAGAGGTAATGTAGAGGACTCTGATTTAATATAGAAATGCTAAGCAGTTTTGCTAGTAGTGGGAGTCATGTGCTTTCATTTCTGCATTTCTTTAGATTCTGAAGAGGACAATGCAGCGTAGCAGCTGAAGTGGAAATGTAATATTATTATGTATTGGGAAATAACTACAGTGAATGGTAGGCAAAGCCTTGTATGTTTGAGAATGAAGGTAAAATCTGGACATTGAATTAGATTCAAAGTTAGAAAAAATATTTCATGTGTACATTTCAGTCTGGCATTCTTTCTCTGAGTGTTCTTTATTAATAATTTACGTTGTCTGCTTCCAAACTGATAGAAGAAAACTGTTCCTGAAATAAATGTGGGGTTTTATTAATTTAAGCGCAGAGCAGAGGATTTCCCACTTGTGACAGTTTGATAGGAGCATTTGCTGCAGCTGCTGCTTCTTGTTCTCTCATAGTTCTGACCTAAAAATCAATGTTGAACTTACTTTGAGTAGATTAAGTTGAGGGATAAATCCATTACACTTCTGCTGATTTCTAAAATTTAATCAACTGATACCTAATTTTTAGAGATGAACATGGCAATAGGACAGAATATCCTAGCCCAGCTAATTTCAATTTACTGTACGTGTAACACCCACAAGAAAGGCATGCCTACTTATTAAGAAAAAAGACAGGGACTTTAAAAAAGGAGGAAGAATGTTATCAATGTGACACTATTAAATTTTAAAAGCGATTTTTACAGATCTGGCTTTCCTGCACATTTAACTTGAACTTTGAAAGTCCTGTATTTTAACTAAATTATGTTCCTTTCCATGTTTTTGCACTTTTCTGCTGACAATAGAAGTTTTCAAGCTTTTTAATAATATTGTCTGAGAGCAATATAAAAAAGTTCATCCATTAAAAAGGTGAGTGCAGTACATTGATAGAGGGGCATGTTAATGCAGCGCTCTTTCCTCCCTGAAAGCTACAGAATAAGCCTTGGTGGTGTTGGAAACGGAAGGAGGAGAATGGTGGGGTGTTGAGAAGAGGCTGTACCAGCAACTTTTCTGTGCAATGATGTGAGAATGGGATGTGAATGTGGTAGGATGAGAGGTAGGGTTAGTAAGATGCTCTTAGGCTAACTGAGAAGAATCAAAAAAGATCAGAGCAAACAATACAATAAATGTTTGGTTCTTAGCTAGCATTTCCAGTCTCTGCACTGGGGTGACCTGTTCAGGTGTTCAAAGTGTAGAAGTTGGAAATAATACCTACAGCTCCTCAGGAAATAAATGAGATGGCGATTTCTAACCTGCAGGATAGAGTCAAGTAATTAAAATTCTCAGCAGATAGTGAATGAAAATAATCTGACTGCTAAAAGTTATTCTTTTTCCTGACACGTTTAGGATTCACATATAGTCGGCTCTTAAATCAAGTTGTTTGGGCTTTTTTAATAAGAATCTATGAATATGGGAATTTGACCATAAGCACCCAAGTTTGAGATCCTTACCTGAAAAAAATTTATATTGAGATTTTTTATTTTTCTTTTTATGTTGATAGGCATTATCTCTTTTGATTGTATTCCATTTGGATAATTAGCATGTTTTATTTCATGGCAAGCCAGGCTTCTGTGATAGATGAGCCTTCATTAGTAGAATGAGCTCATCAAATACAGAAAATTCTTCTTTTGTGTGTGTTTTTGAGGTTTTGTTTTGAATCCTGGCTTCAATCAAGATACCAAAGTGGGGAGCCTCATTTTTCTTTTTTTTTTCCTCAGGTAAAGGAAAGTGTCCTTTGGCTTGTGCACTGCTGTGCCACTTTCATGCTGGCCTATGAAAGTTTTTAAGTCAAAATTGCCTAATGCTGACTCTTTTTCTGAATAACGCCATAAGAATATTTTTGCAGTTTATTCAGATATTATCTCTTGGAATTTACTCAAAGGCTAAATTGAGGAGGCAGTTCTGATTCATAATTACGAGGCGGATAATCTAAATTCATCTTTGTTTTTATAGGCATCCATTCAGAGTAAGTGCTTTGGACTGGAAAAAAAACCCCAACAAATCATAAATGTAAAATCCAGACCCAGATCTCAGAAGTGGAGAGCTGTAAATGTACTTCTTAAAGCACAGAAATGGCAGTTCTACTAAAAAACATGTTAAGAATCTCTTGTAGTGAGTAGATTTCATTAACCTGCAAAAGATTGTGCTTAGTTTTTTGTTTCAAAAACTTTGTTTGAAGCCTTGTTAACCATTAAGCTGCATCCCTTTTGGATTCAGTGACAATAATGACTGTAAAAGATCTGATATATAAGTCGTTTTATACTAAGCATGGATCTTACATGATTTTGAAATTAGCAGCACTTTAATGGCACTTTGCACTGCAGAAGTCCATTTTAAATGAATACCTAGACTGAAAAAGTAAATACAGGCTTGTATTTTGTGGAAATCCCCACAGTTAGTCCTTTATCTTCTGTTTGCTCAGCTTTTAGAAAGCATGTATTAAGCCACAATGCTAACTAGAAAAAGTCAGTTCTGTACTTGTTATTTACCCCTTTCTTTATGTGATTCCTCCTAAAATAGTGTTTACAATGCCATCACATTTTCCCCAATATCTTCTTGTGTAAGCTTAGTTAACCTTTTGGAAACACCAACGCTGTTTTCAGATTTCATAACAACGTATTGCACGTGTGGCTTTCATAACATTTTTACACTCATTTTTTGGGTATTAGGATAATGCTAGGGTAAAACGTTAAACACTGATATTCCAGTTCCCCAGGGGAGCATTCACTGCTTTTTATCTCATCTCTGTTACTGAATTCTTTTGTGATGTGAACTCTTCTAAATATAAACGACTCCCATTTTCTGGAGGTGGAATGTGAGATCTAAAGATCTGAACTTGAGAAAGGTTGACATTAATAGTTGCAGCTGAAATCAATGGAAGCTGTACTTGACTCTATCAACTGTCATGTGATGCTAACTGCAATTGATTCTTCATTTTCACAACAAAAAATTCAGAAACACTGTAAGGTGACACTGAAAAAGATGCTGCAAAGACATTTAAGGGGCTCAGCATAAATGTTCAGTGGGTCCTGGTGGTAACTCCAGTGGAATTGTCTCAAGTATTTGCAGTTTTCCTCTGGTCAATCAGATCACAGAAACTGAGAGGTACATTCATTTTGAAAAATCTAGCTTTTACACATGTAGAGTTAATTGATATTTTTAGCCATAACTACACTGCCTTTCTAGTTTTCTTCTGCAAAGTGAGAGTGCTGTCATACCAGTCAGCTGCTAGGAGTTTGTTTGAGGATAAATGTATTGATATTTCTAAAGTATTTATATTCACTCATGGAAAGGACCTTCAAGTAATTAATCATTCTGTGTTCGTCATAAGGGTTGGAGAGCATGAAGCAAATAAAGAAGGCATCTCACAATTCATGAGTAGGAGAAAACAAAATGATTACAGAATGAGTGGTCCCCTCTATGAACTCAAATTTCTAGGGCTGTTTCACAAAAGCTGCGAGTGAATATTTAGTTAAAGTCTGGACAATAACGCTAAAGGAAAGAGGACTAGTGCTATGTGCTTTTCAGCTTCTGAGTGCACATCTCAGCAATAAGAGGTTATATACAATAACCTTATATATATATATATTTCTACCACTTTTTTCACTGTGGTAAATTTTCTCAGTTAAAAAAGTAGTTGATTTCAATTTCAGATAAAATTATTATAACAACATTAGGATTTTTTTTTCTGATAATTATTTATTCCCTTGTGAGATTCTCTCTTATTTAAGTGTGTTTGGGGCAAATCATGGGCATACGATGATTCTCAGTTGTGTGTGCTTTCATACAAAATTAGAATGAAGTGATGAATGTTTTTAGGAATATATGTTGGTCTTAGCTAATACTAAACAATGATCCCGTTAGGCGAAACACTAGCCCTATCATACCAACTTTATCACATAAGGCATTATAGGTGAATGTAAAAGTTATAATTTTGTAGTTCACATTTTCACATGGTCAGGGAAAATGTCACTAAAAAACAATGGCTAGAGTCAAGCACAGTCTGCAGGAGTTTCAGGGATGCACTGAAGTGCATCTGCTTTACCTCTGATATTCCAGCAAGAGGTCTTTCCTCACCATAGGCTTCCAAAAGCACCCAGCTGGGTTGTGGGTTTATGATTTGGTCTACTGAGTGCTGTAGGATGACCAAAATCCATTTTCGCTTCTTACCACATTGGTTTTCATCTTTAGTCTCTGAGGTAAAAGCCTAGAGGTCACTAACGCTGTATTCCAGCCAGGCCTACCATGTTTGTATTGGGTCCAGTAATTATAGGTATTTGTGAAAAAAATTTCAGTAATAATTACACTCTTTGACATATTTATGACTTACAGAAAATGTGATTTAAAGCATGTGCTGTGATTGATTACCCAATAGTGAGTCTCTCTAACAGGATGAACAAATTCTTTATTTTATTACCTGAAACAAAACTGAACGTCTGTCCAAATATTGATTCATCAATTGGTCATATTGGTTCAGTCTTGGGAAAATCAAATCCCAATTACTTTCAGTTGTCCCTAGTACCTCATAAAGAGCAGGGGGTTTCATGCACGGTCAGTTTACAAGAATAAATGCTATCCTTAAGGATTTGTTTGTTCAGAAAACAAAATATGCCAAAATGTTTTCTTAATTTCTAAAAGAATTGTGTTTGAGTGACTATATAATCATATTTATTCAGCTCATATTTAACAATGCACATTGAATTTAAAAATATTTTTTTTCTTGAACTGAAGTAATGAAAGGAACAGACAAAGAAGCAGTACATCTACCAGAAAGTGCCTTGTGTTAATTGTGATACCAGAGATAACGTGGTTGAGGATTACAGAGCTGATCTTCAGTTTTTGCAAGCAGTTGTCTACACGTGGAATTATTTAGGAAAAGCAATTTTTGAATAATTCCATGTGCTGACACCCTTGTTTCTGTTTATCTTAAAATACTTTGGGCTAAATTTAACAGAAATAAGGCAACCGTATTCTGGAATAAGTGTATCTACATATGGAGTTATTTGGGAATAGCTGTTCTTGAGCAGTCATTACTAAATAATTCCATGTGTAGACAGTCCTTTAATCTAGCAAGTTCTTAAATCATTTCTGAAAACATAATTTAGTTTCCTCCGGTATTAAAGGACAATCTAAATATTTTTATCAAAAGTATTGTTTTGAAAAACAAGCTGGTCTTGGTAGTTGTTGGCTGGGTAAGGGATATCTATATTTTTTTCAGGTAATAGGATGTAAAATGAGAAAAATGTACAGCAAAATAGCAATTTTTAAATACAACTCCTCAAATAAAGAGCCTAGTCTGAACAGTTCTAGAGTATCCTTACTAAGAAAGTGGCTTGAGAGAGATGATTATTTCTTTAAGGGTTTTTGCCTATCAGTTCTGTATCTGGTTGTATTTAAAGATTAAGACAAGAAATTCTGTTTCAGCAGTGACAGAATAATATTGCAAATGATACTGTTTGCTTTGCAGTGAAAACTCATTTTTTATAATGAGGAGATTTATTTCCCCGTATTAAACAGGTACATGGAGCTTCATTACAATTGGGAGTTTCAGGCCAGTGAAACTCAGAGCTTACATTCCACTCAGCTACAAACTGTGTCTTATTGCATTTATCCAATTCAGTCCTGTAAGTTACCAGTGGAAATCTACAGATCACATAGGACACTATGTGTTATTGCCTTGAAAATGGATAGCATAAGAAGATTCAGAATTTAAAACACATATTTTGAGAAACCATCAGGTTATCTGTATTAGAAATGAATGAGCCTCAATAATGAAATATTCAGATTTTCTGTATAAAGAGATTTTTCTGTAAAGAAGATGCGCTATAGTAATTATGAAGAACTTCAGGCTGTGTTATGTTTAAAAAACCAACATTCTGGGTCAGAGTTATTTTTGTATTCACAAATGTAAATGTGCAGCATGGTATACTATTGTCAATTCAGAGCAGTGAAACAAAGGTGCACAATTAAGATGAAGGAGAGCTGTTTAAACAAGCAGCAAATGCGGATGGCACTAGAATACTTAGTATGGACCTAGTATTGTATTAATAGCAATGGTGCTCTTGGGACAAGCTCTCACTTCCCGTAGCGAATTTCCTCACAGTGTAAGTAAACAAAAGATGTATGCTCTATTTTTTGGTTTCTTTCTCTGGCATACAAATCTCCTATTTTCTGCGTGCACACAAAAATGTAGATTATGCTGCGTTGTTTTCTCCCACTCACATAAATCACATTCTTAACTAAAGGCAGCCAAACTAGTCTTCAATGTAAGCCTTTCTCCTAAACACCAACGTTAAAAAATTATCCGGCCATGACGTCATAGCTGACTTAATTAAAATAAGGCTAATGTGGAGCAGAATTGTACCTGAGTTCCCTATCAGTATCTTATTTTTTTCTCTCTTTATGATAATGGAGCTGACTAGGAAGAATTTGACTGCAGTTTTCCACCCAGGAACTCAAGTGAACTTTGGCAAGATTAAGACATACAGACAGTGTTATTGCAAAGTCATGAATGGTATGTCTATAGATTCTCCAAATACCTTTTTGCAGGCTACAAATAGACTCCTTACTGGAGTGAGGCAATTCAGCACAGGAGACTTGATGAATTAACAGTAAGGTGGTTGCTGTGCTGATTTTTAGGCACAATTCTTCTATATATTACTGTATATATATATATATATATAACCATGAATTATTGAATCAGCAGTGGGAAGGCACTTGCAAAAAAACGCATGCTACTTTTCCTGGGACACTGAGTGTGTACAACACTGGGCCACGGTACCTCCGATACCCAGCTCTTGTTCAACAGCCTTTAGGTTGTTTAAAATTGGGGTTAGTTTATTTATCCTTGTGAAGGAGCCTGCAAATCTCATAAAACTGGAGGCAACAGGCTTTTCTTTTAGGAGTCTCTTGTCTATACCTCTATCAAACATGTATTGATCATAATAGTCCTGCTCCAGGCTGTTTTTTGGGTGTTGCCAGGCAGGCCTATAGAGTGCCACAGATACGTTGATAGATCTTTTGATCAGGTTGTGTCCAGTATCTGTGAAAAAACAGCACAATTCTATCAGGAAAATGAAAGAAAAAATGCTCTGTTTTTAAAGTGAAAAGTCAGTACTACCTTTCTACCTTCTTGGACAAGATGCTTCTCTGCTTGGGGAACTGCTTTGTATTGATTATTTTTGTCATGGGCTTCCTGAGAAGCAGACCTTTAAGCTTTCACCCTCTCTTGAGCCAGAAGTGTTAAGATCTGCAATTCAAAGTCTGTTCAGATTTGGGCTGCATCCCTTTCTGTTTGTGCACAGTTCTCATAAACTCTCCACGCAGGTCTCGCAGACCAAGTGGAAGGCACCTACCAAGTGCCCTTATAATGAACAGGATTACATGTAATTTAGCATAGCCTATGAGGGCAAAATGTCTGTTAAGCCCCATGTCAAGGTTTTTTTTGAGGTAATCTCAGGCTTCCACATACTCGTATCAAATCAGAAATGTTCAAAACATTGTTTTGCATTGGCCCAGACACAAGTACTGCTTTAGAGGCATTTGACTTGAAAATTGCTGCAACATCCCTTTTCTGCCCCAGGTAACGCAGCAAAGTGAAGTTCAGTGTTTGCTTTGGGGTTGCATGGATTTTTTGGATTTAATGCTGTGCTCTGAGGCCTGTTAGGGTGCAGCAGTGTTCTGGTCCATCTGTAGCTGCCATTCCGTTGGAGTACTGTGCTGCTTCTCTAAAACCTTAGAGAAAGAAGGGACAGAGTGTCAGGGAAAAGTTTCTTGTGGAATCATGCCTCCTGCTTAGTTCTCTCTGTAAAAGTGCTACATTTGCTAGATTACGTTTTTGGTCTTTTTAATATGAAACAGGGAACAAACCCACATACGTTCCAGGGTGGGGTTTTTTTAAGTTTGAAAGCTTGTTAAAAAGAAACTGAAGTGTGTATGTGTATGTGCAGATATATGTGCGTTTTGTTAGCGTGTCAGACCGACCCAACCTTTCTGTGTAAACAGGGTTAATGAACCTTGCAAGGCACAGGATTAACAAAAAGAAAAAGGAGCTCAGGAGTAGTGAAAATGGCCTCAACGTTAACTGGGGAAATGGGTTTCTCTCCAAGTATGTCCATTTGGCAGCACTTGCAGGCAAGCAACGTGATGTTTCCTCTCTCTCTCTTTTTTTTTTTTCCTTCATTTCATTCCTTGTCCCATTCTTTTCACTCTGCCAGCTATTTGAGAAATGGACTTTATTCGTCTACACAAAAGGCACAGTTTACAGATGCCTCCTGATCCTTTAAAGTTATTCATTCCAGGGCAATAGAATACACATAAAATACACATTGTGAGTTTGGCATCTTGGGGTCATCTGTAAATTTATATGATGACTATAGCTAGAATGGGTGAAAACAGGCTAAGGCCCTACTGCTGTTAAATGATTTTTCTTGCCTAAGTCTTGTGAACAGCCTGTGTGATAAGTTGCAGTATGAACATATAAAAAGCCAGAATTAAGCCATGACTGTAGTCTTTAATAATTATTATTGGAAGTACATGTTTATGAATTGTGGTGCTATGGGTTTATGTACTATATAAAAATTAAAAAGCATTGCTATTTTTAAAAAGAACCTTACTATCTCATCCCTACCCACTTTCTCCCTACCCCCTATGTTTTACATTTTCTTTCCTCTAAAAGAAACTCGTTCTGATTAAGGATCATGTTGAAAACTCAGCAGTTTTTAATCCAGCTCTCTGCAGGCTACAGTTCATGCTTCATTTAACTGATCAGTTCCACTGCTACATTACTAGACAAAATCACCGGTTTGAAGAGAGAAGCAATTATAGTAAGTCATAAAAATGGAAGACCCCACATTTTAAGAAATGAAATCCAGTTTAAAAACTCTCCACTTCTCATACAGATGATTTGAAGGGTGTTTTTGTACATGACCAAGTGAACAGCACGCTTTTCAGTGTTTAGCTACACTTTGTATAATGCATCCTGATCAAAACATGAGGTACATCCTTAGCTGTTCAGCAGAAACTGTTAAAAAGATTACTCTGAGTGGCTTGAAATAACAACATGGATGCATGTGAAGAAGTTTCAGCAAAGTAATGCATAAATGCTGATCTGAACTACGAGTGTCAGACTTGAAGAGTAATTATTAATGTGAACCTTGTGGTTAGCATAAATAGGGGTCCAAATCAGCAAATCAGCCCATAAATAGGACTCCAAATCAGCTCCAAATTGCAAACAAGCAACTGATGCTTGTTATTTTGTGGGGTTGCTGGAGTACAACTGTGTGAACAGATGCATTGTGAGGGACAGCAGATGAGACACTGAGATGATGCTGTTGGAAAACAAATTTCATGTCCTTCTAAGCAAATACCAAAAGGTGTGGGGCCAGTTGTGGAGCCCTAAATACTCCCATGGACTACCACATAAGACTTGTTTAACCTGCCCATCTTATTATGCCGTGGTCCTGGAGGGGAGTCCTTGCTAGTGTGTATTCTTGACCTAAATCCTCACAGTTCAGTACAGTTACAACATGTACTTTGAAGGTTCTGCCTTAAAAAAAATTGCCCAAGTGACAGACGTGTTTACCTGTCCTCTCTGTGTATCGATGTATATGGGGGGATGCAGTTGCATTGAGTAAAAACCATAGTAAGGTTTTATTTACACTTTCACAAGTTATTTTTATTTTACTTTTTACTTATACTATTTTTTGTATGAATAGTTGTGATGACAAGTTCATATTGGCTCTGCACAATACTGTTTAACTGAAACAACACTTGCCACTGCAAGTTTGCTTCTCTCCATTCTCCCCTCATTCGCATTTTTTTGTGCTGTTTCAATATCTGTTCTTTGTCAGTCCTTCTTCTAAGACTATTGACGAGACTCTCAGACTAGACCACCTTATGACAGCTGAGAGTATAGTGATTCAGGGTGTCTCGTGCAACAGACACCTCAAATTTGGACGTTTGAAATACTGGGTATTTCTTATTAAAATATAAATCCACTGTATATTTTCTCAGTGCTTAAATGTTTATGCTCCTCATTTGAATAAGAAAGATACTATTGTTTTGCTAGAACTTCTCTTGATACCATAGATATTTAGGGCATTGTGTAGAGATTTAGTTACATGAGTCCAATAGTTGCTAATCACATGGAAAAATCCACATTGTCCATTATCACAGTTACCATTTGCAGGTGCTATGCTGCTGGCCATGCTATAAAAATAGGAGCATGATAGAAGCTGGAAAATTTATCAGCTAGCCTTGCCTCTGAAGGTTTTTCATGGTGTCAGATTATTTTTTTTCAGTGTGTCAGCCCCCTGAGAATCAATTGTGACAATGCGAAAAAGCGAGTTGTTTTGAGAAGTTTCGTAGGTGACCTACATGTGAAAAAAAGTGTTCTACTGTTAGAGGCATTTATGGCAAATATTCCTAAAGCAATGTGGCACCTCAAGTGGGGCATTACAACCTGTGACCGGCAACATCATGAAATTTGTCTTCTGAGAGCAGATTCAAGTTCTTTACGTGATCATTATGTTGCAGCCGAGTCCACCTAAGTTACGTAGATTTTCTTTTTCCTCTAGCCTGTAGTTTTATTTAGCACATCAGTAAAAGTATTTTCCCATATGGTGTGGGCCAAATTCTGCTTTGAGCTCTACCTGCCTAGATGAAGCAAATGCCTTCACAAGTTACACCACTTTATAAGGCATTTCCGTTTCTTACAGGAGTAAAGATACACGTGTATTTGTTACTTTTGCTCTGAACTGATGCTCATTTTATCACATTGCCTTTTCTTCCCCCAAACAATCCTGCAGTAAAAAATAATACAAGTCAGGAGGACATATGACTTAGCTATATATTAGTCATTAAAGCAAAAGACCCAAGAATGAGGTGTTTTCAGGAAGACAAAATTTGGGCACATCTAAAGAAAATTCTCTTCAGTGAGCAGCACCAGGTAGCCAATACGAGGTTGAGTAATTTGTCTGAGTACTTAAATTGTTTGAAAAATATTAACTTTTCCTCTTCTTGGTAAGAACACGCTAATTTAAGCTGAGCAGGATGTACTGATGTATATGTGTTTTGCTACAGATGGTGTTTCAGGCTCAATGACTTAGAGATCTCTGAAAGCACAAGGAGGTTTGGATATTTTTATGTTTCTGTGCTATAGATAAGTGACAGCAGGATGTAGTTGATTGGGCAGGTTCTGTATTAGCATATAGCATTTCCTTTAATAGGACCACTACAGTAAAGGAGAGATTACTATTAAATACAGGAAACATGATTTGGCCATCTGACTAATCCCCATGTTTTCGGAGGCAGAGGGAGAAAATACTATGGGTTTTGTTTTGGGTTGTTTTTTTTAAATTTATTTATTTATAAAAAGATACTTTAGGTTAATCCATTTTGAATGTCAAGAGGATAAATCTGACAGGAGTCAGAAGAGCTCCAGTGAGACTAGCGCTACAAGCTACAAAACAGCTAACATCATCCAAGACTAATTTCTTTCCCCTGTTTGTCCTACTGTGGAGGGAGAGTTAAAAGGCAATTCTTGGTGAGTTGAAAGGCTCCATAATAGGGCTCCTCTCTCTAAGGGAGTAAAACTGCTTTGTGGCCTTTGTCTTCAAGCTGCTAATAAACCATCCCATGCTGTGAAGCTTTGAGCTCACTCTTAATTCACCTTCAGTTCAGCTCCCATCAGCTGGGGTTTCCCTGTCTTTGTGAGTTGTTTTTTGCTTAAATACATGGTGTATCTAACTCACATTTGAGCTTTTTCATTCACTGCCTGAGTTTATAAATGTACCTGCTCCATAACACACTGCTTGGCAATTTTTGTCAAAACAAAAATCACAACAAGCATTTCATTACCTAAGAGTTTTGATGGTTACTTCTGCCTTTCTGCCTCTCTCCCTGAGTGCACGTTTCTTTCCTTTTTAAAGCATGTTACAGATACGATACGTTTACCCATCTGAATCTACATCAGATCTTCTGGACTCTTCTATGCAATTTGGGGTTCAGCTGATCCATCTCCTTCCCTCCCAGTCCCCAATCATGTGACCAATCATTTAGTAACATGTTTGCCTATTGTTTCTGCCCCTGCTTTTCCAAATGAGACCAAAATATAGTACCTGGACTTGTTAACGCCAATTAATTCGCACTTGGCAATTTACAACTTTGGCAATAAATGGTTTGGGGAGATGTTCAGTTAATTCTGCAATCCGTGAGGTCTGACGCTGGGCAAGCAACTGCAATGGGCCAGTTCCACCCCTGCGAGGCCAGCAATGTACTCTTTACTGCCTTCGTACCAAGAAAGAGCTTAGTGAATGATGGGGGGAAGAAACTCGTTCTCCTCTCTTCTGGTGGGAAAGAGTGTCATGTCTGTGATGGTGGCAAGGCAAGGCAGGCAGCACTGCCTGCCAGGTTTGGGTTCATTTGGGCAGCTCTGAGGGTTCAGTAATTGAGATGGTGTTGTTCTGTGCCCTCTACTCCTTAACTCTTAAACTGCCATTCCCCTAGGATGGCCAGCGCTGAGTGATGGACACACACAGTCACTGCACGTTGACTTCAGAACAGCTGTCCCAACAAATGTTGGCATAATAGTGTCTAGAAACAGAGTGAGCTCTTAAAATAAAATTGAAAAAGACAAAGCAAAGGTTCCAAAATCCTGCTTTGTTTGAGATATTACTCTAAACTCTTGTCTAATTGTTTTAAATGACCCTGCAAGTCACATCCTTTTCAAGTGAGTTTAAAATGGTTGCAGTTTCTGTTGGAAGTGGTTTTAAATGAAATGGTGGTGCTGCATATCTCACTGGTTGCACTTGTGCAGGCGCATTTCCAGTGTTAACAATATAGGAAAAAAGTAGTTGAGGGTAGTATGGGGTAGTGTGTTGCTCAGAGATGAAGGGAAGGGTCTCCTGCAGGTGAAAATTAGGCTGGGTGAAGTGTTCAGGACCATCAAATTATTAGTGAGTTGAGGCAAAATCCTGTTATAAAGGGTTGGGCATTCTTCACTAAAAGGACAGAAAATTGGTAGATTGGTTTCAAATATCTAGTTTGAGAACTTTTAAGAAGTTTGCAGGGAGGGAAGAAAAGCTGAATAGTCAAGGATTTTCACTCTAATTGGTCTTCCCATCTACTTTTCAAGTCTTGGTTTTGGTGCATTGTGTGAACCTATAAGCACTCCATGGGTTTCTGTTTTGCTAAAATCATATAAGCTGGGAATCTGATGAATGCCTCTACTCCTCTCAAAATTATATCTATAAGAAATCAAAACAGAATGAAAATTAAATATACTGTTAGAAGTCAGAAGTTCTGTGTCTTTATAAAGGTATGAAAAGCAGGTTATTTCTTGCTATTAAATTTAGTGTAAGTGAACTAGTCTTATACTATATATTGGAGAACTTAGTCACACAAATTTCACTTTGTTTCTGACTGAGTACTGCTTTGAATCTGTAGCTACTCAGATGTGGAACTAGCACACATTTTTACCTTGAATGATGAGCTCTTTGCTATGTCATAAATATGTTAGGAATTGTTATTTCCAGAGTATTTTGTGTATGATTGTCTGCAGGATGGTGGGTTTTTTAGTGTGGGGTTTTTTTTTGTTGTTGTTTTGTTCTTCTTAGTTTGCAGCTTAATTTTTAACCAAATATAGCAAACCAAAACGTGCTTCAGTTCTATTTCAGGAGGTGAGATTCAGGTAACATTTGTTGTGCTGTTAATGGAAAAAAGCTAAGTACTCCAAGAACTGGAGGTCTAAATGGGTAGAGGTAGTAGAAAATTCAAAGGTTGGAAAAGACCAAAAAGGTAGATGGAGGGAGGGAAAAATGGAAGGGAAAAAGAGGGCAGACAGCGTAACAGATGGAAGATTAGGTTGAAAGTCCTTTATTCTTAGAAAGAATAAAGAAAGAGAAATAACATTAAAAAAAAAAAAAAAACAAACACAAGAGGAATACAAGAGGAATAATTATGTGTAAACAACACATAGCCTGAAGCTAAATTCTGAATGTCAATGTCAATTCGAGAGAATTTTTGAAAATTATAGAGTAAAAGCTGTGATTCTGTGTAATAGTAGATTTTTTTTCCTCCTTCTTTGTTTTTTCTTTCTGCATTTTGAAAAACCCAAACTTGTATATTATTTTGTGAAATTTCTAAAAGACTTTTTCTGCAAACCCTAATTAGTAAAAGCTTAGTGTATTTTGAGGGACAGGAAATACTATATTTTAAAATGGTACTATCTGCCACATTCCTACCATCACCCTTTGCTCTTAGGACTGAAAATCAAACTGACCTTTGCCAGCTACTCTAATGCAGCTGAGAACACATGTTGAGAGGGCAAAGGCTTGCACACGTAAATGTGATTTTGTACCCTTGGTTCATGCCAAAAGAAAGTACAATTATTCTCCACTCAAAAGTCTCAGTGGGAACCCTGGCCATTGTCAGATGGGTGCTTTGTGCACATCTGCTGCATTGCCCAATGCTTGACTTGACTGCTCACCCTTTCATTGAGGATAAACAAGGAAATAGAAACTCCTGCTTGTGTAACTAAAAGGATATAAAAGGGTATGTTCTCATTCGAAGCATTCTAGCAAGGAGTAGCCTGACTTAGAACAAATACAGAGGAACAAAATATATCTGTATTTTAGCAGGTCAGACTGCTACTTCACACATGTAGCTGTGGTATCATGGGTAAATAATTATTCTTAAAACTTCTAAAAATGTGTGTATCCAAGCTCTGAAGTATACAAGTAGATCCCTAAACAAACATGTCAAGTGTGATTAGTGTTGTGTGCAAACCGACTGTCGTACAGTCCTTTCTGTTTCTATCTGTCTCCTATTTAAGTTGCATTCAATAAAAGACACTGCCAAATATCAGAAAAGCAATTTTCCAAGTTTCAGTTTATTCATGCAAAATGGGGAATACCCAGCACATTCAAAAGCATTTGGAATTTGTTGTTACTAAGAGAACTTATCTTTTTCTCCCAGAAATTGGCATTCCAGTGATGCAAGTGTTGTTACTTAGATATCTGTCTATCTGTTGTATGGCTCTATTCCTGGAGTAAGATTCCTGATGAGAATTGTTTGCTATACAATTGTTTTTACCCAAGAGTAATGGTAGGTGTAAAACTGGTGTAATTGTTTATGCCTTCTTAAACAGGGCTCACAGAAAAAAGACATAACTAACTTGAGGGAAAAAAAAAAAAGTCCATGACCAGAGAGCAGCAGAAAGTTTAGGTAAGGTTGACAAATGATGTTTTGACAGACTCATGCAATCATTCCAATGTGCTTTAAAGTTGTAGGAGCCTGCAGCAAGCCTGCAAGCTGCCACTCTTACCCTTACAGTTTTAAATGCAAACCTTTTCTGATCAGTGTTCTTGGATAGTCTGGTCACATCTCAACAAAGGCCTTGGAACAGAAGGAAATTTATATGGTACATGAAATAAGCCATCATGCAGAAGAGTTACAGAACACCTTCAGAAAAACTGCTGAATTTCTTAAATAGGCAAAAGGGAGAGCAGTGCACAAGGAGGAAGCGAGGGCACCTCAAACAAACCTCAGCGAGGACTTTGCAAGATGCAAGATAAGCAGATCCCCTGCCAATAGCTTATGCAAGGAAAGGGCTACTTTAATTCCTTCAAAATGAAGGAAGCCACTTTACTCTCACTGCTGCCAGCACCTTTCAGCTTCCTTCTGGGATGAGGCTCATTTCAATGAATTTTCTGCTCTTGCCACTTTACCCCTTCTCCCTGGCTGCAACATACAGACAGGACTGTGTGAAAGTCCATTTGCTCACAACACTAATGCCTCCCGATCTAAGGAAGTGACAAGCCCATCTACTTTTATAAACTCAAGACTCAGTACTTTTAGAAGAACTATATTTAACAATGTCCCTGCAGAAAAAAGCAAGGAATATGAATTACAGCAAGCTGCCCTTCATATACAGGGATTAATCTTTCAGGCACTGGCAAAATGCGTTGAAAACAAATATCTATTTTAACCCACAAATATGTGCAGCAAGCTTTCTATGAGCAGCAGCCAATCATCCCCATGGAAATATCTTCAGATTCTAAAAGCAAAACTCAAATCGGGATTTACATTTTACAGACTTTCATAGCAGTCTCGGTGGCTTTGCAGAAGGTGACTACTGGGAGAGATTCAAGTCTCAACACCTATTGCCATTTTAGGTGATTTTTACCTTGTGCATTTTATCTTGCCTGATCTACAACTACCTCTGTGGAAGGACATGGGTCTGAAGTCATATCTGCCAGCCCCGTGCAGATGTCTTGGATGCTATAGAAGTGCCTAAAATCGCAGTCGATGCTTCTCTGCTTGCATCTAAATCCTATGCTGTTTAAGCTTCTGCTCTGATGTGTAGGAAAAGGCACTATGCTACTTCATGTCTCATTATTGGGTGAAGCATCCAGTGAAATTTTGACAGCTTACAAACTTTATAAATGTCAGATGTGGTTTTCAACAGAGACAGAGCTAAATGCTGTGTCCAGTATTTCAACTTAAAAGTATCACCTTAAATCATTCTTTTGGTCAACATGTTCCTTCTGTAAGGTTTTAATCCTATTAGTCTTCCTTGCTTCAGCAGCAGGGACTATGTGAATCAGCAAGTGTTTGGAATATCTTCATGTGTATCTATCAATGCAGTTAAGGTTTATAAAATACTTGTATTGGTGACTTGGTAGTAACAAAAATGATCCTTGCTGTGAGAGTCTGCAGTCACCCCAGCCTCTAATAGCTTGTTTCTCATACTTTAGAGAAAACTGATGAGAATGAGAGAAAAGTAGCTGATTGCCTCAAATCGTGTTTGTTCATGGTGCAAAGTGTCAAGCATGTTTGCATACAAGGTGTGTCTTGATGGATTCAATGTTGTGCAGTTTTGAACTTCTCTAGCAGCGATGTGTGTTAGTTTCTGTGAACCTTCAGACCAAAATATTTCTTCTCAGCTGTTGGGGAGGAAGAAAAACAAACCTAAAGACCTCATTGCCATCATGGGACTTGGATGACATGATGTCTTTTGAATGAGGTTCTTTACTTAAAATCTTTCTGGATTAAGTGACTGGCTGAGGCAAATATTTCCATTAAAAAACCAAGGATCCTCTGTCCAGATGAGGGAGCAGAGCGTTAATTTCTTTTGTGCTCAGTTTAATGCAGATAACAGGTAGTAGGTAAGAAAGAAGTTTCTAAGGTTTGAGAATGAGGGCTCAAAAAAGAAAAAACTGTCTGTTAAGTTCTTGACAGGGCAGTGTAGGGTAAGTGTAAGGATATGAAGAAGCCAGTGAGAAAGCTTCAGAGCTCCAAGTGCCCTTATTCACTGTCTCAACTTATGGTGGTTTTGTTGTTGTTACTGGTTTGGTTTAGCTACAGTGACAACTGCTACTAGTTCCTGAAAACTGGATTAATTTTCATTTTTGTTTGACACGTTTGGACTAATCAACCCAAATGACATCATGGACATCAAATTGCCCTGGCATACATCCTAAAAATGATTCTGTTGGAAACTTCCAGCTAAATTTCCATCAGTGGAAAATGCCCTCTCAGCAAAAGCAAAACTTTATGTAAGATTGTAATAAGGTTAACGTTTTTTCTGTCAGAAAACTGAAAATATACTGTATGGGATTAGTCTCCCATCCTACCTGAGAGCCTATTGGAGAGTTCGTTACTTATTTTGGACAGTGTTTTGCTGACCCAGAATACTCGTGTCCCTCCTCATCTTTCAGAAGGAGGAGAAAGCCAAGACATCTTTCATCACAGGAGACTATTGGATTTTCATGTCAGTGTTATAGTTCTTCCTATGAAGGAGGGATTTTGCCATGTTTTGTTTGGTGGATTCTTGAAAGGATTTTAACTGGAAGGCTATTATCACCTCACCTAGTTTCCTAAGGTACAAAGGAAAGATTAGCAATAAATTGATGGAGTTGGGGCTGGAGGCTCTCTTGTGAACTGTGAATGTGAAAAAGAGACAACTTTTCTGCTTTTTTTCTTTCTTTTTTTTTTTTTTTTAATTTAGAGAACTACAAATGTTAAAAGCAAATTCCAATGAAAAAGTTATCTCCTGTTGAGCTGTTTCATCTGTTAGCCAAAATTAAATGCAGAAACTGCCTAAACCTGAAGTGTGATGGTGTGTTCTTAACATGTTCCTTTCTTTTACAGAATACTCCATTTCCATGTCTTATTTTTCCTTATCATAGTAACAACTTGTCTTTAAGATTTGTCTAACAGAGCTTGCCTCCTGCTGGTTACAGGCCATCACTTTATATTTTTTTCATCAATCAAAACCACTGTCAACAAAACAGAATTATTGTTTGTCACTACCACTTTTGTGTCTTTTCTGGTTTCCCTGCACTATTTGATGCATGTTTATGTCATTTTTTTTCTAAACAAGTCACCTTCATTTTCACTTTGCAACTCACCCTCTCTTTTTTCTTTAAATTTTGATCAGTATGCTAGGTATAGCAGATCTGAAAATGCTGCCCGTTTTTCATGCTCACAGTATATGTGGTCAGGTTGATAAACTGAAAAAGCTGAACCCCAAAAACCTCCCTTTAGAAAGAAAACTAAATGGGAGGAGTAGTCAGCTCACTCCTCTGTAGAGTCAACTGAACCACTGCAAGATAAGGATTTGGCTGCTAATTTGAAGAGTATCACAAAACCATTAAATAAGCTTGTCTTTCAGTTGCATAAAAACATTCATTCCTAAGCATAGAGGACATCTTGCAGAAATGGAGGACTATATGGCCTGTTTTCTAACAGAAAGTTTGGTCTTTCCTGGCTTAAATGTCAGTATAGTTGTGGTCTTCAATAATTTATCAAATTATTTAATTTTGTGGGAAAGTATGGGGAACTGCAAACAATTATACATTCCATTGCTATGGGTGGATGGACTAAATATTTATTGAAGGTATTTTGCTATTGTTATCTCAGGAAAAGATATTTCTGTAAGAAGGCTAAGTAATATTTTGTGCAGTTGACCTCCAAGTACACTCAGACACAAAAAAATAACATGAAATTGGAGGGGGCTGTTACTTGAGGATTACTGATATAGAGAAACTTTTCAAGAATAAAACTCAGTGAAATCAAGATATCTGGGTTTTATGGCAACAAAATTGAACTTGCAACTGTCTTCATGGTCTTGCATCAATTTTAAGCATGCCCTTGGAATGATATTAGGCAATAATTATTTATATTCTCCCCTTTTCATGTAAAATTGGAGTGCTGGAGCATGCACTGTTTGGCTTGAGAGGAGGCAGCTGTGCTGGTGCTCTCTTTGGGTTAACCCCTTGCTTATGCCCAGGTGCTACGCAGAGGTGTAGGGGTGGCAGCCTTGTGTGCCCTGTTCTGCAGTGACCAGTATTCAAAGCACACTGATGACCAGCCAGAGCACTTGGTATCTTTTATATGAAGTCTGATGCTTTTAACTCAGTGGGGAGCAGAGCTGGGCTGCTCTCCAGTACAAGTCAGCTGCCCAGAGCCTCAGGGACAGTACTGAAGCCAGCATTAATGGGAAATATCCCTTTACCTATTGGAAAACACATTATTTGGTCTGGTTGAGATGGATAAAAGTAACAGGAAAATTAGACTAGTTTGGGAATAGGTATTCTACCTCTGCAAACTGATGCAGCCCTTACAAGTACAGAGTTTTTCTTTGTTACTGATTTTGTACTGCACTGAATGTAAAAAAACCTCCTTGATGCAGAATAATAAAAAGGCAGAAGAACAAAATTATTACTTACAAAAATAACTCTTTGGAAGTACATGGCATTGACCTTCATGTGATCCTTTTCAGGTCCGCAGAAAAAAATTGTAGGTGGAAGCAGTAGTACACTAATATCCCCTTTTAGGGAAAAATCATAGTGCAACTACATTTGGAACATAAATAAGTAAGAAAAACTACATAGAGAATTTTTCAAGTGGAGGTTACAGAAACTGTAAATTACATGCAATGTTTGAATTATGAAATTTTGCATTGTGTAGAAAAGGTGGATTTTTACTTTCAGAAGACTGTACCATCTGAGAAGAGCTCTTGCTTTAAGGAATACCATTTTGCAGACAACTGTCAAGGCTTGGCATATATGAGCTCTTGGGAAATATTTTGTCAAATCTTGGTATATTGATAAAATAATATTATTAGCTGCTGATACTCTTAATCTGAGAAATTCTAAAAATCTTAATTTATAGAAATGGGATTATGTTTCTGTATACAAAACATTAAGAGGAACCAAAGTTACTTTAGCTAATGTAGACTTTTGGTTGCTGGAATATGTTGGGATTTTTTCACATGTACTGTCAATCTTCCTAAACCTTTTCAAATAGCTTTACGTAACATTAATCACTAAAATAAGATTCATTGAATAAGGATATAGTTGCTGATATTGAAAGCTAATCTGTTATTACACTGAAACTTTTCTGAAGTTAAAGTTTGAACTCTCAAGAAGTGTTTGTTAGATCTTGGAGAAGATATCCAAGTGATTAATGTTAATGATAAGGTGTTGATTGGTGCTTGGAAGACACCTATTCATAGAAACAATAGACTATTATACTCTACTTGAACTACCATATAACAATATTTAAACTTTACTCCATAGTAACAATAGTCTTATTTATACATCCCTGTCTGCCTCTAAAGCAACATTACATTTTCTGGCTTCCTATTATGTTGGAAGCACCCATTAACATTTTCAGTGCTTGAAGAGTTCAGTTCTATATCAAGATGCAGAAAAAAACAGGAGGAATTTTTCAACCTATCATCTGAAGTTTACATTAAAAACAGCTAAGCCCTAGAACTGCTAGCTGTATTGTGCAATTCATCTGAGAAGTGTACTAAGATTTGAGACATCACAAGCTAAACCCTCCTTCTTTTTGAGCCAGACTGCACAAATTCTCTTTCAGTGCTTCATGCTGTTGCCAAAGGTATGAGCATTGGGTGCACCAAATTTCTTACCAATACCAAAATTATCCAAGAAGATCAAATTTACTAGACCTCAAAATAACCTCTTCCCAGAGATGAATATTTGCTACTGGAAGCATAACTGTCAGAAGTTTGGTATGGTAACTTTATGTTATTATTGTTACACTATTTTCAGTTAAGTTGAACTGTGCACTGAAGAGCTTGCAGGTCATGGGAATACTTAGGCACTGAATGTATGAAATGAGCAGAGCATAGATTTATCTTTTTGTGTTCTTGCTTCTTTGATTTAACAATAAAGAAGCAAGCTTGAAGACCTTCTTTCCCTGGCTAGCATGTCAGTAATTATAATATAGCAAAACTGATTTTCAAGAATAGGAACTGTAATCTACTCGTAGAGTTGGGGAGAAAGATGAAATTACCACAGGGATGATGCAGAAACTGCACCTGAAACTCTGCTGCCTCAGATCTTTGCATTTAATCCTGGAAATAGAGATATTTTCTATTTCAACAAAAGTGACATTCATTTGCTTACGCATACATTATTAGTAATCTTTTTAAGCCAAATCCAGAACTATTGCATTTTGCTTTGCTAACACACTTGTGTAAGCTGATACAAAATCAAAAGAAATATTATTGATGATAGTGTCATTTTATTAGTAGTGAATGTTTGCACACTCAGTTCACCTAGCATTGTATTAAATTTAGATGTGAGTATACAATTATGTCTTTAAGCAGCCCATACATTTAGTCCCGTGTTGATCTTATCTTTGCACAGAGTTAAACCATTGGAGGAAGGAAAGATGATTCTTCATGTTGTGTAAAAAATAATCATAAAAGTTAAATGGTCTGAGTGATTTAGACTAGAGTAATAATTTGCATTATGTGACTTCTATGTTTTTCATCTGATACTAGTCAATTTAAAATGACACTAATGTGGTGCAGTAACTAGTTAGCTTTTTCTTTGCATACAGTTCACATACCAAACTCTAGAGGATTCAGGGACCACTTTCTGTACTGCGGAGGTCGAGCTACATCCAGCTCAATTTCAAAGTAAATTTTGGTTCTGAATAGTATAGCTCATCTTTTAAAACAGACTCCACAGGGAGAGGGAAGGGAACTATTCTTATGGACTGGAAGAAGCCTTCATATGCATGAGAGATTCTTGTAGCTATCAAGCGAGCTCAAGGAATGTGAAAATTAGGGTCTAGCATAAATACTAACCTGTTTGAAGGATAAGCATGGGCTTTCAGTATAGCATGGCAGGCTGAAGCCAACTGCAGGAGCTGTGGAAATAGAGAAAGTGCCATAAGCACAGACGTGGGCCCACAGAAGGTGGATGGGAAACAAGTAATAGGAATTGTCATGACAATGGGAAGGGAAAGCTGCAAGTCAAGGCAAATTGTATGGATTTTCTTATTTAAAGCAAGTGATTTGGTTTCTGAGAAAAAAAAAATCTTAGTATGAATTGAGACAAGAGTGAAAAAAAACAAAGACAACAGGCTTGTGTTTGCTCAAGTGTAGATTGATTTTTGAGCAGCTTTGTATCATGATTTGTGGGTGTAGGGTGAGAGGGAGGACTACCAAGAAAGGGCATTGTTACAGTGGAATCTAATTCAAAAGAGGAGGATTGTTTTCTATATGCCAAAAAATGGCAGCTGGACAAAAAAGAAAAGAAAATGTAAATAAGGGCAGACCTGTATGTATGTATTTATTTGAATTTATTAGCTGCCAACGTTGTCAAACAGAAATGGAATTTGATACTTTATATTCCTAGTTATACATATTTCACTCCTACTGGAATTCTTCTGAAAGACGGTTTGTTTGAATGTTGGTCTGGTTTAATGCGCAGTTGTTTTCAGAAAGCAAAGCATAGAGTAAGAGACGACGAGATATTTCTTCTAGCAGAAAGAGCAAGTGCCATAACAGTAATCCCTAACCAGTGTTACAGTAACGATGCTAAAGTTTCAGTACCTATGCAAACATACTGTTGCGTTATTTTAAAGTACTTTTTGGAAATAAGATAGATTTTTACATTTAGGAAAAAAAATATAAATCCTGTCCTACTATCACAACTTTACAGAAAGCATTAGTTGGTGCCGTTTCTTTCCATGTCCAGCTGGATCATGTTGGGTCTGTTTAATGAGAACATTGTTCAATCTGTACTTCTGAAGTCTAAGTCAGGCTTTGTAAAGTTGTGACAGGAAGGCTCCCCTTCATGCCTTTACTTGGTGCATCTTTTTCCTTCCTCTGTGAAACTCCACCTTTGGGGTTAAGATTAGGATGCCCTTCTTGCAGATCTCAGCTCCTGCAAAGACGTGTCATACTAGCCCTCATACAGAGGAGCTTTCACAACCAGGAAGGCACTATAGGACACATCTGAAGTCGCATTGAGTTCCACCTAATATCACCTTAAGTATTTTCTGAGTTGTTTTATGCGATCTTCATCCAGGATTACGTTTTATTGTATCCTTACCCCTTTCCACTACTTGTGTCCTTTCCCCTTCCACTACTACCCCTTGCAATACTTCCCTGTATTTTGATTAATTAGGTGATGGTTTCAGATGCAGTAATTCTGCACCTGAAGATTGATTACTAATTCTGCACCTGAAGATTCTGTTCTCAAAGATAAGTTTTTTGACAAAAGAACCGCACTGCAGTCAAACCAATTATTGCACATTGCAGTATGTTAAAATAATATGGAACTATCTCCTTAAATCCACACAGGTGTACTATATTCAGGTTTCACTGAACTCAAGTTATTCCTTGCATATCTGATCTATCATCACTGGGGTACCTGAAAGAGATATTGCATCCATTGCCCCATTTTATTTTAGGTCCTTTGCCTGTTTTAGAATGAATAGATGAGATACTTCCGGCTTTTATAATGTGTGTTTTGTATATGTTTTGTATGTTACGGCTTTTGGGTGGTGGGGTATGCAAATCTTATTTTGACTTTTAACACACGCTTCATGACAAATGTTGGTCTTTTTTGCTGTATATGATCCATCACCATCTTTTTCTTAGCAGATATTTCAACAGTGTTGGAGCGATGTGCTCATTTCCTGTCTTTTTAAGTTCAGGCACATTCTTTTTTATCTTGGGAACTTCATTTAGTAACCCAGGGTCTGTTAAGATCAGACAATGAAAGGCTCCACCACATTTTCTTGCTAAAGAGGTGGTGTGAGGATGACATCATTCATCTGTGCTAGACACTGACTCATAGGCATTTGACCCGAGGGTGGAACCCAGTAACAGGGGTTAACATGAAGTCATCTGCGGTTGCACAATGCATTTTGCAGTTGTTCTCCCTCTCCTTTTTTAAACCATCTAAATAATTGCAGAGTGCACAACATAACGAAGTACAGCAGTAAAGGCAAACATTGCTTTTGGGGCTCTCCCAGGGCACTTTGTAGACCACAATGAAAGAAAGTAGGAAAAAATTTGTGATAGAGTATTGGATTTTACATTTGGATGTAGAAATCGCTTTGTCCAGTAGCCAGAAAATGGAAAACAAATTTGTCTTAAAACTGTATAGCATAGAACCTGTTGCATTAATTTTCACTGTGAAATACTAGACCTGTTTTTAGATTTCTAGGATCGTATTGTATTTTTTATATGATACCTTTCAGGCATTGTTGACTTATTAGTATCTAAGACATGTTTTGATTTGTTTGTTGTTTTTTCCCTGACATGTTTTGGCTATGTTTTTAGCTTGTCGACAATTGCTTCTTTAGGATTCTCTGCTTCATATTCTGGCACAGGGTTTGGTCTCCTTCTTGTGAAATAGTGCCTGAACGTGCATTTAAGGGCTGAAAATTACCAGTGATGTAACTTGCAAGAATATCTGTAATATGAAGAGCTTTAGAAAGAGAATTACCTGTTGGACTCTCCAGTTACTTACACGTTTGAAACTTGGCAGAATATGTCATGCAATAATATTTTAGGACATCAGAAAATCTAAGTCTTTCCCTTCTTTAATCAATGGACCAGTGATTACTACTTTCTGCTTTTATTAACACTGAGAAGGAGCATTTTTGTGAACCATAGGACAACATGCCCATTCTGTCCAAAAGACATTCGGACTGTTTCACTGGATTAGCTGGGAGTGTGGCTGCTCCTTCCCGACTTATAAATAACACAGGGAGCCCAGCTGACCTGACTTGGAGGTAAAGCCATCAAGAGGATGATTGTTCAGGACTGTTTCCAGGATCTCCCTTTCAGTTAGCTAGAACTGATTTAATGTAGGCCCTCTTTATTCTTTTTTAAAATCAGAAACATGCTTTTCCCTGCTTCAAAAGCTGTGGAGAGTGTTAAACACACAGTTAATTTTTGCCTAGTGGTGAATGCTGTGTAAGTATTACAATCAAAAGAGAAACAGTTGGAACAAAACGCAAACTTCCAGTATTAGATTCTGGAAATCTTGAGTCTTGTATGTAACTTTACATTCAAGAATAACATGGTTTAATATAACACTTTTCATGCTTTTCAAATTTTCTAGAGAATTATTTACCTAGAACTTTCCATTTCAAGTCTCTGAAATTTAGCTTATAAATAGGCAAGACAAGTGTGAATTAGTTTGGAAATTTGAAGATTCTGGTATAGAATATTTTTTAAAAGTGAATGAATTATTAAAATTAGGGTTGTGACTGAGGAAGTGTGATAACATATGTCTAATTTTGAAAAATTTTCTTTTTCTGAAAATGATCTAATGGTTTGCAACATATGAAGCTAGATTCCCCCTCTCCCTTGAACTTTAAAAGACTTGTAGATCACTACTGTGTCCTATTTTTAATTAGAAAGTATGTTAAATATTTCACTTCATACGGGTAGAAAAATGTTAGTAAACTTCTGGAGAATATGAACAATATAGGGCTTGCTTTTAAGAAAGTTCTCCCTGTGTAAATGCAGTGTAGACTGCTTCTTTCCACTCAGCTGATTCAGGAAAAGATTTAAGCATGCACTTGCTTTTGTATACAAGGTTGGACTTTAAGAGGTTTCTTAATTGAGGGCCTTTGTCCTTAATGGCTGATTTCTGGTTTAGTAAAGGACAGAAAATTTGAAAAAGATATGAATAGGTGGAATGTGATTCTGCTGCCTAACTTCTAACTGAAGGATGACTTAGTAGTTACCACCCACTTCAGTGGTACATAAACAGCTTTCTGTAAAAGTAACAGAAGTGTTATGTGGAACAGGACAGTGTAAAAATCTCTTTGGCTTTTACTGGTGACCTATACTTGCACGTATGACTTGGGAAAAAATATTGTGAGTATTGAACTTCATCATAAAATAGGCAGAAAGTAGTCTCTTTTTTCCACAGGCATTATTGAGTTCTGATGCAAATTCCATGCAAATTACTGACCTTGGAAACACCATAGGGGCAATCCTTACATAGTCATGAACAATTTCTCCAATGTACAGAGGCATAAATAGTCTTGGTTTTGACATCAGACGTGCAAGATTTTTTTTCAGGTTACATGTTTCTGGAGCAAGTACTTTTATTGAAGTCATTGCACAAAAATCTACTTTACAGTTATTCTTCACTAACCTTTTCCCAGGAGATTATCTGTCATTGTTCCAAGGTAGTTGGTTATTTTCTGAATTAACTTTTGTCTGGGCACTAGAAGATGCAACTTCTATGCATTTTGGTTAAGGTGGCTTGAGCCATATCTTTTAAAGTAACAGTGATGTTTGTTCAATGACCCTATGAAATGAGAAATATCTATACCTATAGGCATGCAGACAGTTTCTAAACATTCTTTGCCCTTCACAACCTTAGATTATATACTTAGCATTCTGCTTTTGGTCATGAAAATATGCATTTAGAAATGAATATAATTAATCAAATAGTTATTCAAACTAATATAATTAATCAAATAGTTATTCAAACTATTCAAAGTGTATGTGTACTGTAATTATTTCTTTTTTACACTCATGCACACACCATGAGCATTATGATTTAATTGTATGACCTTTAAGTATATGATGTTATGTATAAACGTTCTTTTTGTTGACTAAATTGCTTATCTCTACTGATCTAGTGAAAAGCAGAAACATTTGCTTTTGGATTTATAAGTAATTATAGTTACACTTACCTCCAAGGTCTTCTCTCAAGAAAGCACAGTGACGAGTAGGCTTTTATTTATAGAAGATGGTAAATCGGCTGAGTTTCACTGGGGAAAAAAAAAATGGGGGGGGACACGAAACATACTAACTAAATAAGTGAAAATATAAATAAATATATTTTCAAATCCAGGAACTGGAAACCATGTAATCTGTGAAGCACTTTTTTTAGGCCCTCCCACAAGAACATTTACCACAAAATAAGGACAGAAATTTTGTTTGCATTTCTTTGCTTCTATATGAAGAAAACACAAATTGTAGCCTGTATCCCCTGAATGTTTTGGGTTTGGTTTGGTGGTGGTTTTTTTGGTTTTCATCTTGGAATTCTGTATTATTAAAATATAAATTTATAAAGCAGAGTCTGTCAGAGTCTTAACTGCAGCTGTGCTCCTAGTGCTACTGCACTTTTATACGTGTTTCATTATATGTTGTACATAATTTCAGTATATGATGTACACATTCCTAAACATTAAGTATATCCTATGAAATAACGTCACCTCATAAAAAGGGATCATTTTCATACTAATGATATACTTAAGCTGTTCAGAAACTAACTGAACTCACAGCTTATTTCCTGAGGCGGGATTTGGGGATATATTTAATTTAAATGGGGCAACCATAGTGAGTTATGAATTGTGAAATGACCGCTATGTTTACTGCTTAAGAGGTGCAAAATTGTTAATTGATACTTGAAGTCTCCCTTACCGAGTGAATTCTCACATGTTGCATGTCTGTATTCTTAAGAGCTAGATCCGAAAAGTGATCTACACGTTTAGAAACTTTGAAACGTCATCTGCTGAAAATTTTGTTCAGCTTTTTAAGAAGAAACTAAGGCAGGTTTTTGCATTTAAATGGTTTAAATTCACTCATCATTGGAAACTAATTACTTTTTTGGCTTAAGGTAAAATTTGACTATGAATTCACTTCTTAATGTTCCTCAAATTTCTGCTTCTCCTCTTTATCTCCTTGCCTTTCCTTGGAATAACGGAATTAGAAGAAAGGGAAGAATTCCTACCAAAAGTTAAAGGTCACAAAAGGCTGGAGATGCATCCTGTGTATTGCTCCACAGTCATGTGTCACTTGTTGCTTGCTTTTCTTTTTTCTCCCATCCTGTGTTGTACTGTTAAGGTGTCTTTACACTGCACATAGAAAGTTCAAGTTTAGGAAACAGTAGTCTCACAACAAGCAATACTGTTATCATTGTTATAATTTCTTCTGTTATCATTGACCAGCTCTGCTTGCATACGTGGGTTTCAGAGCCTTAATTTCTGTAGCCTGTCTGGGACAGAAAATTAAATCTCAGCTTTGGTTCACGTCTTTGAGTTATTATGATTTTATTGAAAATTTTCACAACATTTGATTCTTTATTTTTTTCCCCTTAAAAACTAGTTCTGGAAACAAAAGTCACTAGTAATATTTTATTGTTTATTTTCACTACAAATAGCTTGGAAGAGGGTTGGAAAATGAGTGCAAGTTGCCAGTTTTCCTCTATCACATCACTATCAAAACCGTTGCTTAAAAAAAACCTGCAAGTGTCCCCACACTTAGGTAGAGGATGATAATTAGGATTTCTTCTTCTGAGAGTTTTCCCTCAACTTTGACTTACTGAATTTACAGTGACTGGAGGCAAAAGAGCTTGGTGTGACAGCAAATTATTTGTTTGACCTTTTCCATGCATTTGAAGCAGGTTTTTTTCATAATTGTAATGTAATTTATGGGATTGTGGAAGACAGTTGTGAGATAATCCGTTTTTCTGAGATAGTGTATATTGAAGAATTTCTGTCTTCGTGTGAAAGAATAATGGTCAAGAAATGAAACTTAAATTGTTGCACCCTTGAGATAATATAAAGAAATTTTTAATAAATGATGATGAAATAATGTTAAATCAAGTAAGTTCTCAGTAACAGTTAAACCGAAACCATTAGTCAGGTATTCTCTAATGATTGTTTTAAATTTCAGATTTACATTCATCAGAATCTGAATTTCCTGCTTTTTTCTTTTTCTTTTTTTTTTATCAACACTCTGTGACTCATTACTCTTTAAGAAGATGTATTTCTTTTACTGCGCTTCCATGTGACTGAGGTGCATGCGGAAGTGATTCATACCTTATAATTTTAAGAGGGTAAGGATAATTTCTCAGTATCTCTTCTGCTCCACCATCCATGTGTTTAAGGGTTCCAAGATACAGTGAGAAGGATGTTCTCTTGTGCACTGCAGGATTCCTAGCTGCTTTAAATGACAGTTTTAAATTAGTGCCTCTGCTTTCCTTTTACTGTGTTCTTTTCCATCACCCATTTCAGCGGTGAAACTTGATTTGGTGTCTATTGCAGTCTAATAATGACGTGCCTTAGGAGCTGTCTGGCCTTGTGCCATGGGCAAGCAAAGTGTCATTACTCGATAGTCATATATAAGTTGCCGTATCTCATCGCAGCAATAAGGAAATTTCAGAGGGTGAGGAAGGAGAAGGAACATACAGTGAGAAAGAAGATGTGCCCTGGAAGGGGAGTAACTGTATTGGTTTTGGAATTAGGCATATGTTCTTCACATTGGACAAAAATAGCCCATTATAGTTCAGAAAGTTTAATGATATGCATTTTTATTTAATCAAGCTGAGTTGAGATAGTTAAGATAAAAAAGGATGGTTTTGTTTTCAGAAGTGCTGCGTGCTCCTCGCAGCCCAAACCTTTAAGCAGAGCAGGTAGTGGGAGGCTGGTCCAGCCCCAGAGAATGGCTTCCTGTACTGACAAGTCACTGCCTTCTGTAGCCTGAGCATTACAGTCAGAAAACAAACTGGAAGACCAAATTGTCATGCAGATTCACTCTAAAGCTGATTGTATCTGGGAAATACCAGAGAGAACAGGAGCTTGGCTTGCTTAAGTGGTTTTGTAAATCCTATCTTGCTGCTTAATTCTGAATCTATAAGCACGCAATTGGTCTTATTTTTAATCTGGCTGGCAGATTAGCAATTTATTTCACAAACCATCACATAACATGTCTGTTTCACACTTTAAGAAGAAATACGTGGGTAAGTAAATCTGTAACTTGTGCAAATATTGGTTTTCTCTTTTGCTTCAGTAAAAAGGCTTCGCACAGCAGTAGATGACGACAGGGCCGGGACCATAGAATAAAATTTCTCAGAAACTCACATTAACTAACATCATGCATATTGAGTTAATGGAATCTTGTCATCACCTGTAAAATTTCTGTCAGCAAACATCTGGGTTAGATTGAATTTCCCAATAAACTGTGTTAAAATTGACAGGGCACAAAAGGGTTTGTACGTGAAATGCTGAGATGAGAGCTCTAAGAATCATGGTGTTCTCCTGACTGTCATCTCAAAGAAATAAAATATCCTCAAGAGGGAGACGGGCTCTTCCTGTAGAACTGGACTTGACTTTGGAAATTCAGCATGCTTAAAAAAAAATCTAAATAAAATCAAATCACTACAAAAATGTCAAAGCCTTGACTTTGACACAAGACAAAGGAAAGGAACTTTGTGTTCAATTTCCATGAACCTCTACAGCATGCTGAATATAGCACCCTGAATCCATGTGCAGACCTGCCTCATCTGAATGTAGGCCTAGATTAAAAATCAGTTAATCTGCTTGGTCTTTTTCTGTGCTATGAACTTGTTGCTACTGTAAAGTTGTGAATGGATTGTTGGCCCTGCGCTCTCACTTTACGTAGCATGATGATGTTGCAGTTAAGTGATGTCAGAGCACAGACCTATAGACAAATTACAAAGGCTTATTTTTCACAAGGAACAATTGCCCTGCTCTATTTTATTGTATTTTTATGGCCATAAATAATTGTCAAGACAGACAGGAAATGCTGTTAAAACATCAGAGATGGCTGGAGTAGCTCTCCTGTAAGGACAGGCTGAGACAATTGGGGTTGTTCAGCCTGGAGAAGAGAATGCTCAGGGGGGACCTTATAGCAGCCTCCCAGTACTTAAAGGGGACCTACAAGAGAGATGAGGAGGGACTCTTTATGAGGGAGTGTAGTGATAGAACAAAGGATAATGGTTATAAACCGAAAGACTGTAGATTCAGACAAGATATCAGGAAGAAATTCTTATAAGCTTCTGGTTATCTTTCTGTGAGGGTGGGCAGACACTGGAACAGATTTCCTGGAGAAATTTTGGATGCCCAATCCCTGGAAGTGTTCAAGGCCAGGTTGAATGGGGCTTTGAGTAGCCTCCTCTAGCAGGAGGTGTCCCTACCCATGGCAGGGGGGTTGGCACTCAATGATTTTAAAGGTCCCTTCCATCCTAAACCATTCTATGATTGTGTGATTCTATAAGAAAAAGCATCTTCACTTGTGAGGTTGCTCAAACACTGGCAGAGGTTGCCCAGTCTGATTGTGGAGTCTCCTTCCTTGGAGATACTCAAAACCTGACTAGACACAACCCTGAGCAACCTGCTCCAGCTGACCCTGCTTTAAGCAGCCAGGTTGGACTAGAAAAACTCCAAAGGTCCCTTCCAACCTCAGCTATTCTGTTATTCTGTGAAAAAGTATGCTTCAGACTTTATTTCTCTAGCATTTTCTTTTAGCACCTTTATATATTGTAAAGCTAGCTGAGGATATGACCTATTAAACCTCTATTGTTTCTGTATCACTGTTCTTTTGATGTGGTCTTCCTAGTGATTAAGAAGTAGTTGCGTGTCTTCCTCCCATCATTACTGTCCTGGAGACAGAGAACTGGCTTATTGGAATCAGGAACAGCACTGGGGTGTAAGAGAAGGGCATAGTCTCTGTAAAGGACTAGGGTGCGACACTGGAATGGCACTGAAAGATCAAAACGATGTGAGAACCATAGCCAAAATTTCTTGTAAAAGGAGAATATTCAAATGCAATTGAAGCAAAATTCTGTGCTTAAACATTAGTGATATTTTGCTCAGGAAAATGCTTTTTATTAATAAAGAAGGGAAATAGCGCAGAGTGAATGAGGTGTTGAGGTCTTGTGTGCTTTTCTGATAAAAATGGGTACATTTGATAGCCTTTCTTATAAGCTTCTGGTTATCTTTTGTTGCATTTGCCCTACTTCAAGTGATGACAAGTTCTACATTAGTTTCTGAAAAATCTATAGTGTTGACATGAGATGTGCTATTTATTGACAGAGGAAGGTGGCAAAAGGTTTTGCTGTTTTGGGGATGCATAGTCCTGACATAGTGCAAACCTGATTTCCATCCTTATTTCACTGTTCTTTTGGCAGAAACGCTGCTTATGTCTAAAGGCACAAATCCATTTTTTCCTCCAAATTTGATTGTTCTGACAGGTGTATTACAAAGATTGTACACGGCAACTCAAACTCTGCTACTTTGTGGATGTTATATTAATTTTAAAAATGGTGAAGCTTTTCGAAATTATTGATTTCCTCCTGTTGTCTTGTTCCATCTTGCTGTGTTTCAGTTTTGGCTAATTTTCCTGCCACAGTGCTTCTGAGTATCTGACTCAATTTCTCCACTGCACGTTCACTGTACTCCTGCAGTGTTGGTCTCTGTCTCTTATCCCACAGAGATAAGAGGAGGTGGGAATTAATTCCTCACTGCCCACCACAGTCATCTGGAAGTCTTTGTCCTTGCCGCGTGACTTTCCTCAAAATACCTTTCTTTGTATTAAATCCTTGTGTTTTCAACTAGTGTTCTCCTACAGTTTTGACTACTAATGGGGTCCATTTCTGAAAATCATCTTGTGTTATTGATCCTCTCTTAAAAATTATTGGGGTGTGGGCCTGATGCCTACTGCTCCCGCTGGGCAGGGTGGGGAATAGTGTTCAGAGAGCATTCACCTGATAGGGCCTGCCACTTGGTAATGAACACAGAAGTTTTATTTTCCTTGCATCCAGTATGCCAGAGATAATTACCCCCCCTTATTTCAGTAATTTTCAATCTACTGCATTTGAAAAGCTGGGATTTTAACAGTGCATTTGAAAAAGACATTTCTAACACTGTTAAAACTATTACTTCCATAAAACAGAACCTACCAGGTGGCTAGCAAATGTGAATACCAATGTTGCTTTCTTTAAAATGCTTTCAGTTAAATGGGATGTGAGCAGCTTCTGTCTCCGCACTCCTCCCAGAGTAGAAATAGTCTTTTTCTGCTTTATTATATCTGAGGCAGGTGTCCCAAATGGGAACGGTGTCCTTGTGGAACAGTGTAACTGCTGCAGAGACCAACTCAGTAGTAGTATAGAGCCTACTGTGCCTTTTCTCAAGAAGAAAAAAAAAAAACAATGAAAAAACCCCTAAACAAATCAAAACAAAAACCCAAAAAACCCCATATCCAGGTAGTGTGCCAGCTGTAAAAGGACAGAGTGCAGCCACTGTGAGAGAAGCAGGGAAATCTGCCAGAGCAGCTCCTGTATGAGCCATTGGGCTTTTTATTTTACAGGGATCGGGTGATGGGGGGGCTGCCATTCTCAGAGGCAGTGGCCAGGGCCAGACTGGTTTCTGCCTGTTCCAGCCCTTCTCTTCCTTTCCTCCACAGTATTTATCTAGGTATTCACTTTAACATGCCAGTATTTAAAAATCTGTGTAGCTGTATTTTATTTTGCAAATACCAGCTTAGACCAGGGAGACCAGAAATCAAAGCAACAGCAGCTGGCTGGTGTAGGACCAGGAGATATAAACAAGCCTGCATATAGAGCCCCCCAAGTCCTTTTCTCCCCCCGCCCTCCAGGACATACTTTTTTTCAGTTCACTGAATGTCATTTGTGCCTGTGCATGGAACAGGTGTCTCTTGTGAACTCCTTGAATAAACTGAATTTTAAAAAAAGATCCTGATGTCAGTTTACACAGGTGCAGCCATCATTCAGGAGAATGCTATTTGCACACAAACACACTACTGTTTACTGTCTGCGCTGCAATCAGAGCAGTGCCAGAAGGGCACTGAAGCAAGATGGAGCAGGGTTTGCTTTGCTGCTGCTGCTGCTGTCGATTGATGGGAACTTTCATAAAGTTCCCTCTCGGTGAGCAGAGTCCTTTTTGCTCCATGAAGCATTAAAAAGCGCTCTTTCAAAGAGCGACTCAGAGGAAAGCAGAAGCCATTACTAATCATGATATGTGAAATGGAATAGAAAATATGTGTGACTCTTCTTGGTTTTTCTTGGAGGCTTAGCAGGGACTTTGTATTTTATTTTGTTTGGTTTTCTTCCTCCCACCCTCTATTAGAGCTTATCCAGGGCAGCCCGTGCTAGGAACAATTCTATTAACTTGCAGCATCTGTCAGTGTGTGACAATGCCCACGGGCCCTGCCAGTGCTGCAAAAATCAATTAATTGCAGATGTCCCATGAGCAAAGGAGCACCCAGGTGGGTTATTGCCTCACTTTCACAGCAATCATGAACTGGTCAGAGACTTGTCCAATCCCCAGTATAGCCATGAGCTTAGCTTGTGCATTAAAATAGGGTGAGCACGTAGGAGCAGAGTTATAAATCACACTCAGGGCTATCACAGCACAGGATGGCTTTATTAATACAGCTTCAGAGATTTTAATTCTCATCAGATTCCCCAACATTGCTTATGGTCTGCCTAGCTGCCCACAGCAGTTGGAGCTGCAGGATCCCCTCCTACCCTTGTATCTTTGCAGCACCGGACCTGTCTGCCACATGCTGTCTGTGGTATGTACACAAGGAAAAAGAGCTGAATGTGTCCAAGATATCTTGTTCATCACAAACTTAAATAAGAGCAACAGTAGGATTCCCAGCATGTACCTTTTCCTTTGCGTGTATATATTCCAACTTCTGAGTGAAGGACATCCACAGAAATGACAGACATTTCTCTGGCAAGGAAGACCACAAGCTCTTAATATCAACTAGTGCCCATCAATTAGGCTTACTGAAAAAAGGCATGCTTGCCGCACCCTTTTACATGCTTTGGCATGTGTAATTTTTTTCCCTAAGTAGAGCTTTTAGGTATATTTCTTACATCAAAAATAGTGCATTAAAAAAACTCCACAAAAACCCACCAAAAAAAACTTTTACAAAAGTAAATTAAAAACAGATGTAGCTTAGCAATACTTTTTAACCCAGGAGTAATAAATGTTTGGAATGGACTGCTGTGAAGGTTATTAAGACTAAAACACTAGGGTCATTCAAATAAGAGTTGAGAGCATCCAAGGGGATGGAATTGGAGTAGAAAAGAAGCAGATAACCTAACATTATCCACTGTGTTCTTGATGATGCATAACACCCTGTGCACTTGTTTTATGTTGTATGACTTGAAAATCTATCTGCATTGGTTAAACATATAGTAAGGATTATGCCTTGGTAAAAGCTATGGAAAGTTGATTATAATAACAAATGCCAACAAGCTAGTCTCTGGACTGCATCAGTTGGGAAAAGTTGCCTCAGGAGAAGAGCTGTTTGACTTTTTTCCTTCTCCAATCTCATGGGGGACATAGACGTGACAGCTTGAAATGTTTAAAAACATTTAAATTTTATACTGACTGTGGTCACTGTGGAGAGATTTAATACACTGTGAGGGCCATCGAATTTTGACCAAAAAAAAAAGTGATATTCTAAGGGTAGTTTAAGTCCATATTGAACAGATCATTGTAAAGATAGGAAGTAGAGACTTGTGATTTTCACAATTGTTGCAAATAAACAGCAAGAAAAGCACTACACTCTGTACTTATAAATGGTATTCTGGGATTATTATCAGGTGTTTGTCTAATCAAACAGCTGGGAAAGCCACTGCGCAGGAGTGCTGCAGCCACCTGACACCTCTTTCTTGACTTTACTAAGGATATTGCTTATAATTTCATTGTGAGATTATTTTTTTCCTCTCAGTTCTATCAAGCAGGTGAGTATTTGTCTTTATATCTATAGATAGTACATTTGTGTACCTGTATATAACTTTAGAGAGACTTGTTAGATACCCATTTCAATACTCTAGTGCTTAGTAGGTTGATGTCAAGTATATCCTGGCCTGCATTGGCTCTCCTTCCTAGAGAGGAGGGTGAGGGAAGGGTAGGAAAGCTTTTCAGTTTTTTAGTTGGACAAACTATTCTTTAATTCTAAGGATATCAAACAAACCTAGAAAAAACATTTTTTAAAAAAATATATAAAAACATTGATAAGTTTCAATGATTATTTTTTTAAATATATTTTAATTTAAAGGACTGTTAAAGATCAAGATTTTCCATTCCATCTAAGACTGAAGTAGTGTTCAGCTGGGTCAAAGAATTTGAGGAGGAGCTTAGAATACAAAAATGTCAAATCAAGGCATTTTTGTTTGTCCATATTTAACTACAAGAATAAGTCTAACTGCCCAGGCATTGTAAGAGTGTCAACTTTTGGGGCAGAAATGAGAAATTTTGTGCAAAAAATGGTAGGCTATGAACTGACATCCGCAGATCTGAAGCTGGAAACAGAAGTTTGGGTTTCATCTCTTTTGAGTGCTTGGCATGTTGTAAGATGTGTTTTGGTAGATAAGTAATACAGCTTAGTGTTCAGATTCATGTCTAGAGTTATTGCTTATGACTTTATAAACCAAGAGAGAATAAGAAAATGAGGAACACCATGTTTTAAATTAGTAAATCCTCAGTTAGGACATATTCAGATTATTTTAGAGGACTTTTTTTTCTCTTTCAAAATATAAAATTCTGGAGACAATTACTTCTCCAAAGTAACAAGATTTAGTAATTACTTGTTCAAGATTTTCAGTTATCCAACTTATAAGTAGCATTCTGAGCATTAATTAAGCCTCTCAGCACTGTGAGTCAGATGGGTGCTTTTATCTTCATTTTAAAGATAGTGGGATCCTGAGAACCCAAATGTTATGATCTGCTCTCCTCTAATTTTCCTCCTATCTGGGCCTACATAGAGTGTCAGGAATTTAGGAAATATTTCTTTGAGCCTGAAGGGTGATCACATGAGAAAATGACATTTGTTTTCTAAGCTGTGCACTATTCTGTACATCCCTGTTGAGTACCTGACATGGATCTGACCACTCACAATTCTCAGAAACACTAAAGAGCTTTTCTGCTGCAAACATCATTCATCAAAGCTGGAATAAGGGCAACTTGCACAAATGACTTGAGTACAATGGAAAGTCTGTAAGCTTCCACCGCCTCAGTGAAGTTGTTTCTAAAGTTGTTATAAAGCAAAGGGTAGCTTTCCCTTTTATTGTCTTGCAAGCATCTCGTTGACTACTACAGACCTGAACTTTAACCTTGTAGGCTATTGTTCTTATGAAATTATAAAATATTTATGAGTGACTAAAGGACACAGCCTTTTTTGTTTTCCTATAAGATTCTCACAGCAGAGTGATCAAATTTTTATCCGAAATTGTGAGGGTTTATGACGTGAGGCATTCTGTAGCTAATGGTTGCACTTGTAAAAGTAAGAAAGGAAAAGGAATAAAGAGCAAGATTTGCAAATCACATGAGGCCTCATCAAGTAACAAATGTCTTTGGAGGTGATTTTAGTCATGAGTGAAGTTGGAGTGCCTTGACAACTTGCTGCCTTTGTTCCTCTTACAGGACAGTCCGGTGCCCGTACATTAGACCGTTGTTAGCCCAGCTCTGTCTCAAATGGGTACCTTCCACATGTGCATTAGCCCTGGTAAAAATAAAGGCTATGTGACATGACCTCTTTTCCTGTGCACATTTTAGCCTGGAGCCATTGGTCCAGCCTGTCTTAACTGATGACAGTCTTCCAGGTGCTGTTCTGATCTTAATCTTCTGGCTGAACCATAGGCCTAACATGGTAAGCTATAAATCTCCCCAGGTCACAGAGAAGTCTGCTGGTGCCATTTCTAATTGACCTCAGGGAAAAGAGACCAGCTTAGTTCATAATTTCCTCGGTTTACAGATTCACAGTCTGGCATTTCCAAACTGGTGCTCATGACTTTTCAGTAATAAATTATACTGAAATGCCTACAGCTACAATAATTTATGATCCTTCTGCTGCTCTTATAACACATGTTAATTGGAGGAAAAAATTACTTATAGAAAGCTTTCAATGGAGCATTGGGAGAAAAAAGTAACATTGGAAAACCAGTGTTTTCTACTGCATAAATTCTTTTGTGTAAACATATTTAGAATTTTCTCCCCAGTAGTAAGAAGAAACGGACTCTGGTATTGGAGGAAAAAACCAGCAGCTCCTTAATGGTACACTTTGCAGTATATTTCATAGTTCTTATTGCTGAATTGCACCATAGTTTTATGCTGTGGGTTGAGCACTGGGGCTACAGCTTTGGTTGCACAGATCTGCCCATCTCTAACAGTTCTTTTAAGTTGTGGTAGAGCTACCTCAGCTAAGAGATTGCTCTCTAGGTGTAATAATGTGAAAGGATATGAGGAAATTCTTAAACATCCAAAAGAAAATAAGTTCTTGGTCAATTTTACATGAACTGTTTTTTTGAGAGTAAGAAAACATTTTGCTGAATCCATTTCCATGCTTGAAATATAATCAGGAGTTATGAACTGATTCAAAGCTCATTGAAAGATTCCTGGTGACCTTGCTGTCAACAAAACAGAGTTGTTTAATTGCTAAATATGGAGTTGTCTTCTCTGGTGATATTCAAAACCCGCCTTGATGCGTTCCTCTCCAGCCTGCTCTAGGTGAACCTGCTTTGGCAGGGGGTGGACTAGATGATCCCCAAGGGTCCCTTCCAATCCCTACAATTATGTGATTCTGTGAAATATGATTTTAGTTGCATCATTCAGACTTTTTTTACAAAGGGAGAATAGAATTAATCTCAATTAAGGCACAGTTTATTAACACAAATTTTCCATTAAAATCTTTTAATACAAGTCTTTCCTTTTTTTCCCTTCTACCTATGGTATGATTATGCGTGCATGTAAAATTAGTTAAATGTTATTTTGATGTGGCATAACCCAATATTGTACTCCTTTAAATCTTAACAATTTCATACGTAGTCACAATTCCTGGAATTCCTGGAAACATTTCAAAATTGTTAGCTCTGATTCTTATCAAACTAGATTTTCAGCTAACACTGCATAATGAATATCTTACCTTTTGCCCATTTTCCAGTGGTGTTCTGGGTTCAGTTCCTGTTTCAGAACTAATCCACAATTACATTATTTTTATAATCTTTCCCAAAGCCTTTGGAAACTTTTCCAGAAGAATTCTTGGGAAATCTGTGCTGTGTAAACATTTCAAAAGTGAAACAAAAGAATTTTCTACCCAGTTCAGTTTTGAAGAATGAAATACTAAGCATAAACATGATACTTTAACCCATTAAGTAAGAGTGAAGCAACTTGGAAAGCTGCCTTTTAACTGTTCTGCTTTTCAATATCAGCTTTATGATATCTTTAAAAAGTAATTTAGCACCTTTCAAAAATACAGCACTAATTTCCTGATAGACAAATGAACTTTACTATTAGGTTTGTTTTGGAAAGAAAGATGTATTTATTCACTTCACTGCTACTGACTGGTTTTAATTTGTTATTGATTCCTTACAGATCATCCAAATAACAAGTTATTTCTGAAGAGTTGTGCCACTATTTAACTTGGCATTTCTGACCCAAGCTTAGCTCATAGATGAAGCTGTGGATCTGAGACCCTAATATTAATCAGCATTTGGTCTAGTTGCATGCTTGTGGATTACATTTATATTCCAACGATGTTACTGGAATGGTCTAAGCAAGGCATAAAAATATACACACTGAGCCAGGAAAAAAAATAATTCAGCTTTCAGCCGTCTTTCTGCTCTGTATGGTCAACTTTCTTTTAACCAGTTAGTCCTGTAACAAACTTGCAGAGAAATGTTCAGTGAGCACAAGTCATGATGTTCCCTGGGGCAGGGAGCATGGTGTGGATCCAACACATACATGAGAATGTGGATCCATGACATGCTCTGAAGTAAATGTCTGGTTCCTTCAAAATTCCACTCAGAGGCTTTGACATAACCTTTCCATGCAACTTGGTTTTTTCAAAGTCAATTTCCTACAGTAATTGCTGCAAATACCTGCTTAATGTTAATATAGTTTCAAGTATGCTTTTGTCTGAAAGACACAGAAGTTTATCCTACGATGTTTTGTAGCCCATTTGAAGTCCTTGGTCTACTACCAGGACTACTCAGTCTGTTTTCCTATTATGTTCTCTTACATCCCTGACTTGATGTTGAATATCAAGTAACAATGAAGGAAATAATTAGGAAGTTGTAACCAGTCACTTGCCATAACTGTCCCTTAATTTAGAATTTAGTGATGCAATTTAGCAAAGTAATGCAACAAAAGAAAGTGTAGTCCAGTCACGTGCAGAAATCCTAGTAAAAGTTGCAAAATAATATGGATTGTGACTAGCAAAATCAACAGTTAACTCCAAATATATAACAAGGAAAACATTCTAGGAGTCAAGTAATTTCACTTACAGCTGTTTTCCAGCTAAGAAATCTGTTCCTCATTCCTTGATTTGGATGATTCTCATACATGTGTACGTAGAAATGACACACACATTCTTACCACCACCAACTCCAGCTTTCCTTCTTTCCCTAATAATCTATGCTTCTGCTTCTTCTGAATTTAGACCATTTCAAAGGTATTAAGACACTGAAGTGCATATTTAGTTGGATTACCAAAACCAGTAATCTACCCATCCACAAGAAGGGTCGGAAGGATGATCCGGGGAACTACAGGCCTGTCAGTCTGACCTCGGTGCCTGGGAAGG
>JAOQGH010000040.1:50337478-50350161 GCA_025769975.1 Gallinago jamesoni
TTCTTTTCTTTTCTTTTCTTTTCTTTTCTTTTCTTTTCTTTTCTTTTCTTTTCTTTTCTTTTCTTTTCTTTTCGTTTCTTTTCGTTTCTTTTCGTTTCTTTTCGTTTCTTTTCTTTTCTTTTTTCTTTCCCTTTAAGAGGAAAAAAATCACATAACTTGGAGCCCCATACGTGTCTGTTTCCAACATGCTGATGGTATGGTCATTTACAAAAAGTTTTAATTTTATGGTTTTCAGTCTTCACAGCAATTTTTTTTTCCTCTAGGTCGAGATCTTTCTTGAGTCCCTGAACACTATTATATATTTTATTGCTGTTGTGATGCTTTATGCTCCCTTAAGCAAGTACATCAAACAGTCTGGGGAAAAGGAGATTTTAGGGGTGTGGAGGAAGGTCCAGGGGCTTTGTGTGCTGCTGAAGCACCAATCAGTCTTGTAGCAAGTATGGATGTTTCTTGCTGTATTTCTGAAAAAGTTCTGTCAAATTATTCATCTTGTGTTATTAGCTCAGTTGAATGTAAGTGGCTTGAAGTGATTGCAGATAAAGTGAAATATTAAATGAATGAAAACATTTTCATGACACATATCCTTGAGACAAGCAGGTACTGCTAAGTCTGCATGAACATCAACATGTCAAGAGCATGTGATTGAACAATGTTTAATGTCACCTATCTATCAGTCAATTCTGCTTTGGTTTAATGAACTCAGACCAATACCATTCATTAATTTTAACATCAGCGAGCAAGTGAGGCTCTGTTCCTGCCAATGACCCTGTTCTTATAAAACCAGTTATTTTTAGAAAATGCATTGATTTCTTGCTCTGAACAGCAAACTTAAAGGAAAATCTGTATAATTGCAGATCTTAGTTAGGAAAAATACATTAAATACAAAAAGTGAGCAATGGAAGTGAAATGGAAATAGAGGTGTTAATAAGAGAGAAACTTAGCAGCTATAGAGAAATCTGCCTATACTCTTCTTTTTGTTATAGTACAGATTTTGCATTCTTGTTTTGTCACTGTGCTATAAATGGTCACACACATGTTGCCATTCATAGAAATAGAAAAAGGTAGGAGATCTGGGGATTGAGAAAATGTGTTGTACAGGCAGGTTTGAGAGCAGATGCAGTGGTGCACTTGGCTTTTGCACTTTAGCTCTTACCATAAACCAGGGCTTTCTTCCTGTGCAGACCATTGCTTATTCTTTGTGCCTTTATAAGCAGAGATGGCTGAATATTCCTATATATCTGATCACAAATTGGGAAATTTCCTTTTTTATGTTTGTGCATGTGTGCGTGTACAATGTTTTCTTTACACTTTAATTCATTGTGCTTGTAGGAAATGTTGGGCTAGAAAAATGTTGGTTCACCAGGATATCATCAGTACATACCTCCCTCTTTTTTCCCTCATGTTCTCATTCTTGATTGGTTTTTCAAAAAAAAAAAAAAAAAGAAAAAAAGAAAAAAAGAAGGTGTTCAAATAATTTCATGGGACTCAGAATTTTTGGCTTTGCCACAAGCTTCCTGTGTAACCCTGGAGAAGTTGTTTAATATACCACATTTTGACAGGGGTCTGGAAAAAGGTGGTTATGTGAAGCAAGTATTTGCCTATGTTTTCTGAAATGAGAATTCTCCATAATAAATCTAACAAGCAAGTCAGGCACAGCAACATCTAGTGAACCCTTAATTTGTAAGTGTTTTTTAATGGGATGTAGTTATCCTCACCAGCAGATCTGAGTATTTCTAAGAAACGGCACATAGACTTTTTAGACACAACCTCAGCAGATGTTCAGGCATCTATCCAGGTATCTAAAGATAATAGAAGGAATTCCAACCCACTGATGTCAATAACAAGACTCTTATTGACTTGGGCATGCCAAGATTTTATCCTGTCACAGCACTGTGCGAACTCTTGTGAAAGAACAGCTCTCTGCAACTGGATGAAGATGAGAAATAATTTTAGAGCACATCCTCTTATATTATGACCTGTCTGCCTTTTACGTTCTCTTGAAGAGTTGGTGTGAAGGCATGGCTGAATACTTAAGTTTAGGATGTGTGAAAAAAACAAGTTTAAATGCTCTTCTTGACATTGCCTTGGTTCTTTTTCACTAACAGGTGATTATACATTTGGTATTTCCTGCACACTGATTTGAGCACTGGCAATGCCAGCACCTATGTTGTAATTTTTCCCTGTTTAAAGATAGATACCATCATGCTGGATACCTTTCCTGAGCTTCCAAGAACTATTCAATCGTCTCAAAGCACATTTTTTTAATAAAAAATTCATTACTATTGTAAATTGTTTGAAGTCTTGAGAAAAGAGTGAGTATGTTCTTGTTGAATCCAGAAAAAAGCTATGTGCTTTCAGGTCAAAAGTTCTCATGTTCAGTCCTCATTGCCAATTATCTACTTAGGTGAGAGTACATTGCAAAAACTAAATAATTACGTGTTATTATATAAGCCACATGTTTTTATTTAAGGCTGTCTTAGTAACTGAGTAACATATACTAGAAACATATAATAGGGCAGATTTTTTGTTCCAGTGAATTCATACCAGTTATTTTAGCTATCTCACTTAAATTCTCTCAATTGCCACTGGCTGAATAGCATACCTGAACTTCTGTCTTTTGGGCCTTCAAGTTAGGTGTATATCTGCTTGACTTTTAAGTGGAAAAACATCTTGATGCTTACAAATTGGTGCTGTATATAAAATCCTTTAAGAATCAACAAACTTGAAAGGGCCTGACCTCATTTACAGCCTACAACGTTTCCTCTATTTTGTATTCGGCTTCTTTTATTCTTTTTTCTTCAAACAACTGCTTTAGTATCCTCCTTACCTGAAACAAAAAGTGAACCAAACCTGTAGTTCAGTAGGAACACTCCAACAATAATCAAGCAAATATATATATATTTATTTATATACACACAGGAAGAAAATTAATGTATTTTTCTGTAAAAACTATGAGGACTGTGCTACTGCTGTTGATAAACCATTTTGTGGTGTACTGTTTAACATGAAAGGAAGTGAGATTCCATTTTTTATCTAGAAGTTCATGTTTCTTAAATTCAGAATAATAAAAAGCTATCTTTAAAATCTAGATATGGGGTTTTAGCCACCTTAGATATACTTACTTTGTAAGAAGTCAATATGGTGAAGGACTGTTCAGATATAGTTTGGATATAGTTTAATTTGTGATGCAGCTCTAATTATTTAATAAATGCCTGTTCTTGTAATTGAAGGTGAACTTTTACAGTGCTTTGCTTTAAATTTCAAATATTAGAATAAAAAGAAATTTGGAACTGCTTTTTGTACTATAAAAACTGTCTTTAGCCCATCAGCACTTTAATTTTATCTGAATGTGAATCTTAGGGGCAAGTATTGTTTAAGTATTAAGGACACTGCAGTTGCTGTTCAGTAATATACATCATAACAGCATTCACTGCTGCCCAGATTCAGGAAAACATTCTAATATAAAAGATCATTTAAGTGGCCTTTATTCTAGGCCTGACTGTAACCAAATAATCGCCCTAATTGCTTATTATCAATGTGTCTTGATAAGCAGTAGCTAAAGGTGTCAGTACAGTCTGCTGTGTAAGATAAAACATTTCAGGGCATTCCATACCACCAGGGAAAAAAGGAATTACTTGAAAAAAAGCACAAATTCCATTTATTCACCTAATTATCCACATAGAAATAATTTGTTTGTCATTGCTGTATTTTATGTAGTTTATATGCATGTACACATAGACAACACAGGTAACAATACCCATTTGATAACCCATTCTGGAAAGCAATATCATCTTAGTCTTCTCAATAAATTTAGCAGTGGATAAACATCCAGAGGTTTGAGTAAAGATTGCCTCATATGGCGTCTTTCAGACTCATGAAAATCTCATGAGTTTTCAAACTGGGTCACGAAAGTCTTGAGGGAAAAGAGTTTGAGCTGATTTTTTGTTTGCTTGTTTTTTTCCTGCTTCCAATTCAGACAGGAAATTCTGTGAAAATGTTCTTTATTGTGGCATTTCATCATCGGTGTTTTAGGTCTTAGCTTGCGAACAGAAAAAAAATAGTATGAAGAAAAGATACTTAAACCTTTTTAAACGTAAAAAGTCCAAAAAGTTTCCAAAGACCAAACCATTTGTTTCTGTTTTGGTCTGAGATTAAGAGAAATGAATTATGTTTGAATTAAAGCCCAGACTTGTAAAGATATAAAGCAATTCTGAGACAGATGGGTAATCCGTAGGATTTGCCTAAGTATTTTGTAGTTGGCTGGCTGTCTGCATCTGTAGGAATTTATTTAATATGTTTTAAAAAAAATCCAATGTTACTAAGAAGTGCCAGAGACTGAAATGCTCAGTTACTTGCAAAAAGCATGTTTGCCTTGGGTGTTAAGCCCTGTCACTCTTAAGGGATGTAACCTTTCATAGGTCTCACACTGGAGTTGCTACAGGGGTAAATTGCCCACAGGTCGAGCCAGCAGACACCAGTCCTGCCTTGAAAAAAGTCATCGCCGGGTCCCTGACCTCTGAAACATACACAGTTGTGCATGCTGTCACCAGGCATTTTCTGCCCACAAGGAGCTGGCAGTGCCTGGCTCTGCCTTTTTGCGTAAACTGGCAAACAAACATTGAGTTTTTTTTTTAAATGCTTCCCGTTATGGCACTCCAGGGTGGGGTCTCCACCTGTAATCACCTACTCCATTACCCGAACTTGCTTGTGATTTGTCTGGTTTTGATTGAATTTTAAGCTATTTATAAGCTTGCTTTTCCTTGTGTCCTGATTAGGGGGTCAGTTCATATTTAAAACAGCATTAATGATGTCACATTAACTCTTCTGATAACCTTGTAGTTGCTTACTCTAAGACATGTAATAGGATTTTTAAGTGGAATTCAGGATCGATAATTGTTCATCAGCAAACCTCCAGGAAAATAAAACCCAAGCTAGAAGAAAAGGCAACTTTAATTTTCTTCTAATGTTTGTTCTTTCTTCTGTATTTTAGAAGCCTTAGAAAAGTTGAGTAATGGAGATATGTAGAGGAAGAGAAAGGGGGAATATGTCCCATGCACTTCCACTTTTGAATGTAGATAATCCTAGATTTTTGGGATTAGCTATTTGCACAAACACCTATGGTATTGTTTACGCTCCAGTTAAGGTCTCAGTAGACTAATCCAGTGAGAGTATGCTTTCATATACTGGAAGGAGAGGAAAATAATATTAATTAAAAGGGCACATGAGGGGGAAGAGCAAATACAGCCTCAGAAGCTGGCTTAGCTGAAACTGCACCATCCACAGACAGAATACACTTGGTTTGCTTTCTCTTTCCATACAAACAATATTAAAACTGCTCAGAAAGCCACTCAACGGACTCAGTAAGGTCATGCGTACTCCCATGCTTTTCAGCATCATGTCAAAATTCCTAATTGTTTTTCAATCCCTAAAGTGAGTAGAGTTGTAATAATAAAGATTGAAATGAGTACCATAAACTCTGCAATCAACTCTCCCTCTTCATTTGAGGGTAGCATCGTAAATTAGCACCTTCAGTCCTACTAAAACCTTTGTGATGTCCTAGAACACAATTGAGGTGAAATTTGTTCCAGTGTTCCTGTGTACCTTAACATACTCTCCTCTCTGCTCTTGCCCTGTGGAGAACCTATGGATATAGAGGCATATACAAAGTGTAAAAGTAGCTCATAGAAAAGGCCCACTAATTTTCCCCTCTTTCTCATAAGATTTTCAGTGAGGGATCGCTGCTGATGTCTATTAAAATTCTTCTTGCTAATCGTGATTTCAACTTCTCACAACTCACTACTACAGTTTTGGTATTTTCAAACCCAAAATTTATTCCTTTTCCCTTCAGTTCTTGTCTACAACGTACATTAACTTACTTGCCTTGTATTAAATGAATACTTTCATATTCATAGATCACTATGTATTTTAGTTTGTGTAAATGGATATTTTTCTGAAATATATTGTTGGAAATAATTTATGGTCTTGTACTAGCAGTGTATCTGTAAAGCACTTATTAGGAGGTGCTACAGTGGTTTGACAAGTTCTTTTTCCTCAAAAAAACCCCAACAGTCTGGGATCTCACAAAACTTTGATTGAACAGGTTTTTGCTTTATTTTAGGGCATTCCTATTATTAGCTTAACACAAAAAGCCCAGTTGCACAACTAGTAACTACATTGAAAGCCTAATTTAGTGTTTGTGCTCCTTAAAATAGGAGGGATATATTCTCTGAGTTATGTTCCACTGTGAAGAGATGCCATGCAGCCAAAGAGTAAGGAGAAATAGAAAAAATTATGCTGCAGTGTTGTTTGGTACAAAGGTGGCAAGGGAGGAATTGTGGAAATGCGGCTGCACAAGTACTGAGCGATGGCACACAGAGTGAGGGTGCTCAAGAGATTTCATAGCTGGAGTCACAGCAGGCTATGAAGGGTTATGAAAATGGGGGCAAGTAACTTATGACTCATACAACAGAGAGGAGGAACCACAGGACAGGTGCAGAAAGCACAAACATAAAGGGGAGAAAAAGGTAATTGGAAAGTGTAAGAAAGTCAGAGGAGAAGAAAGGACCAAGAGCTAATGTGGAGGAAGGTGGCTTAGTGAAGAGATCTGGCTTACAGTGGCATAGAAGGAGAAGAGGAGATAAGGGCCTGAAGCAGTGCTCTTTTAAGTAAGACTGTCAGGATTGCTTATTTAAATAAATCAGTGGGGCTCTGATTTGAACCAGCTGAAGCTTTGGCCAATTGCTTCTGATTCTACCTCTTTTGCAGGTAAGACATTTGAGAGGTGCGGGGGGGTGTGTGTATACATATATATCTATCTTATATATGTCTTATCTCAGACTCCAAAAAAGTAAATTGTCCCAGTAGTTTACAGTGTCACAGCCAAGCAAGATACCTCTCTGCTTTCCTAGGTAACATTTGCCATGTTTCTTGTGGTATGACATACAATGTTAATCTTGAGGAATCTCCTGATTCTCAGACGAGTATAACACAAATGGTGGCAGTGCTGAGCCCTCCTTAATTTCACTACCAGTATGTTCCCTCAAATAACTGTCCATCCTGGTCTGTAGTCACTTTTCCGGATATTGGTTGTTCAGTTTTCATTTCCATTTAATTCTTTCTGTGCTGATACTGCTAAGAGAAATGCATGGTCGTATTTGTTCTTTGAATACTGGATTCCTTGACTATATCGATTACACTGAAGAAAAGATTTTTAGGGTGAGGAGAGCTCACCTAAAACTAGTGAGGACAAGAGATTCCTATCCCTTGCGCTGAGGGTAGTTGAGCTGATTCTCTACCCTTATTGAGGAAATGCTGCTTTGCAGAAATGTATGTTGCAAAACTGTAAAGTTACAAAGTGAGATGATATTTTTAACAGAGTACTTGACTGTAAGTCATTCTGTAAACATAATCACATTTTTAAACAATGAGATGGGAATATTAAGCAAAATATTTTTTTCTGTGTAGCAGAACTTAAGTTGAAAGGTACAACAGACTTGTTAACAGTTTCTTAATCAGAGGGAGAAAGTAATTAAAACACATGGTGTTTTCCATATCTAACTTGCTAGAGAGTAATTCTAGGCCAAAAAATATGTTGCTGAGCTGTTCATATGCTTTGAAGCCACAGAAAGAAATGGAGTTCACATACCAGAGTAGTTAGTCCCAGCCAGTTTCTGTCTCCAGCATATCAGCTCATAAAATTTCTCCTGTCTTTTTGCAATAGTAATAACACAGTATATTCTTTAACTATTAGCTAGAATAGGAGAACTCTGATGTTTTGCGTCAGATTTTCCACGCAAAAGATATGAACCTAGTTAGTAAGTGTGTATCTAGAATTCTTCTAAATATATCATCTGTATTTGCTATCTTAAAGGTTTTCTGATCCCTCAAATCAATAAGGTGGCCCGTGAACATGAAGTCCTACACCCGCTTTGGCTGAGATGAGAGGCTTCCAAGTAGCTCCATACCTTTAGGCAGGAGCCTTTGCACGAGATGTGCTTTAAGGAAGAGTTTATCTAGCTAGTCATTTTGAACACATAATTCACTAAATGCAATACAGTCAATATTTTTAGTGTCCTTCAAGTTGCAAGGTACCTCTTCCATCACATTCATACAATTTGTGCATCCAGTTATGTATGGAACAGGTCAGATTGTCATAATTATTTAGGTACCTCATGAGATTTTTCAGAACTGTGTATCCCAACCTAATTAGATGGGCTGATAAACACCTTTGGAAATCCCAGTGGGGACATCTGTAAGTGTCCTTCAATATGAGCTTGGGTTCACAAGAGACAAAGATGAGATCTTGATCTGAGCATCTGCAGGACTAAAGTGAAGTAAGGGAGATTGTATTTGAAATTGGACTGTGACTTTCAGAAGTAGTAGCAATAATAGGATGAAGGTGAAGCAGTTGAAGGTCTAATCTTAAATTTTCAATAAAGAATAACAAAGAATGAGTTTGTGAATAAGTCAGTCTTTGGTTTGAAACAATTTCCAAAAAAAATATGTTGTGAATGTTCTGGTTACTGAGATTTGCTAACACATGATTTGACATATCAAACATTGATCATAAGAGAGAATAGTGGTAATAACAAAAATTCTCTCTTACACTTACTGTTTTCCCCAAATCTTTCTTTGCAAATACAATTACATAAATCAGTTTTAGCAAGCTATTTAGAAAACAGACTAGGATTTTTTTAGGTTGTATCTCTGATTATTTTAGTACAAAATTTTAGCCATGACTGCATTTTTTGGATTCTCCTGCTACGTGCCCAGTAACTAAGACTGAATTCATTTTCATGCTGCATTTTTCTAACATCTCAGGTAGCTACTTCTTCACTTGAAAAAGATTCAGTTGCTCATCATTGCCACTTTAGAGACATTTTTTCTATGAATTGCAGCCTTTTCAGTAAAGTACAGAAACATCCTAGGTTTTCATCAGGAGACATGGACAAAAGTATCACTTCATTGAACAGCAGCCAATAAAGGGACAGAGGTTGGATTACCATGGGCAAATATTGTATGTGCAGATGAGTGATGTTGCAGTAAGCTTAAAATTCTCTCTCCTCTTTTTTTCAACTTTCCTGAGTTGGTTTCTTTAGGATTTGCTCTAAAATATTACATTGGTGTAGAGATTTAACATGATGTACCATCATACTTTATTTCGATCAGAGCACGTTTCTGGTTTTAATCATACCATTGTGTCACATATGTGAGTGAATTTCTGGAAGTACTGGAACTGTGACTGACCAGGTATAGACTAACTCTTCTTGGTGATCCTGATATTCCAATCAATTCTTTTACACTGTGTTGTTTTTAATTAAATATATATATATAAAAAAATAAAAATAAAAGGCTGGATCTTACAATTCAGGTTTGAACAGGCTCTTCTGGGCTTGGTTTTTTTCTGTCCAGTGAGCCATAAGAAAGGATAAAATGATAGGGAAATAGTCTGGGATCTTAAAAGATAATACAGAAATGCTCTTTATATCGTCTTAATGCTCTTATGTATTTCTGAATAGAAATTACCGCTAATGTGTTAGTATTAGCTCTCCTGTTGCCTGATCAAGGAGTTTATAACCTTATGGTGAGACGACAGGCTGCTAGTTACTTTTTCCCAGTGAAATATAGCCTGATATTCAAAACCAGAGGCCTGTGTTTGCCAGGTCTTGCTCTATAAGAGAGATCCTAATCTCAACAAGATAAACTGCTTAAATAAAAGTTGATGAAAGAACGGTCCGAATAGTGGATTATGCTGTAACTGTTTTACAGTGCTTTGCTTTAGGACAATTCTGGGTTTTTGTCCTTAGGGAAGTCAGTCGAAGAGCTCAAGTTTTTGGTGTTTACAGAATGGTATTAATCTTGATTTTTACGAAGTTAATTTCTGTTTAGTACTTGCATATTCATTTTCATTTTGTACTGAGAAGAAATTATGGGGAAAGGGTTAAGAGCATGCTTGCTCTTCATCTGTTTTAAATCCATAAATGTGAGCCCCTGTGCTGTTTTTAGGTTTCAGATTACACTCTGTGATTTATAGGAAAAGGCTGTTCTCTACAACTTGAAGTCCCATGTGTTTCTCCACCATTGTAAAATAACAAATCCTTGAGAATGCTTCCAGTTCCAAAAATTGCAGTTTTGAACTACATTTGTAACTGCTTATTTTTTTTAAGGAATGGCATTGGCATGGGAAGTGAAGTCCCCTTGTCCTAATGCTATCTTTTCAAGGTTTGCCATGCTTTTCATTGCAGCTTGCAAAAACTGTAGCAACAACCTTATGTTTTTAGTCTTCTATCACTTTATTTTTCGAGGATACACCCACGAAAAAGTGCAGCTGTGAGCAGACACTTATATCATTCTGCATGTTACTTCCAGAGCCCCTACAGAGATGGCAGGCCAGAAGCCACGGTGACCTAACAGACTATTCTAGTGTCTCAGGGTGTAAATCAGCACAGTATTTGGCCTCAGGTTTTTCAGTTGATTTCTGTGGCAATGATGGGGTATTTTTTGATACGGAATGATTTCAGAATATAATGCTTAGAAACAGCTTTGCAGCAGCCCCGTCCATCTTCTTCTGTTCTTTATTAAACAGCAGGAGAATTTGCCAGCCACCTCTGTAGTAGCAACCAACACAGAAAACATTAGGATTTCTGAAATATATTGTCACTGATTTGGGGAATCAGCGTTCAGGTCAACAGCCTTTTTCTTTCAGATATTTTTTCCTGCTGTAATTCCTGTGTCTGCAACAGGAGAGCTGTTTTATTTTGTCAGTCACAACTGTGTACTGACTTTCATTTGTGCTGAACAGCTGAGATACTCTCTTGATTTGCCTATTTTGCCATGGTATAATAGCCTGAACTTGTGAGGGTGTATTAATGAATCTAACCTCTTGCCTATGACTGGGTTTATGAAGAAAAACAACTTTTTTGGGGTCTATTCACCATTATTTAAAAATACACTTATCACTGAGATGAGGGAAAAAATTAAAGGAGCTTCTGGCTAAAGTGATTGTGTGAAGTTAAGTAAGTAGCAATGCAATATTGTTTTGACCTTCCAGGGGATCCCCTACGAACTGCATCAGTAGTTGACCTAATAAAAATTTACTTCTTTTGTCTGAAAATGAAAGTTTAACTAGGATGTTATTACTAGTATTCTGTGATTATTCTTAATTAAGATGTGAGATACGCATCATTAAATTAGCATGTTAAAGTATTATGTAGAGTGGAAACAAATAATTGAGAATTCTTAATGAGTTGATCAAACTTTTGGTGCTTTTACATCTCGTACTTGGCATTAGATATTTCTGTGTACAGAAACTCAGAAATGTTTGTGTACATTGTGTCTGATGTGTGTTCTGGGCAATGCAATTTAAGCCAAATAGAAACTCCAGACTCAGTCTTGACTTTGCAGTCATGTAACTCCTTGTGTCAAATACAACAAAGAGCTACCGTGTAGTGTTAACAGCTTGTTGAGCATAATGAAGTAGTGCAACATCAGCCAGTTTAATATTCAAAGGTTATTGTAAGTTTAATAGGCCAACAATAGAGAGGCAAGTAACCATAGGCAATATGGTAATTTCTTCTGAGGATCACTGTCTGTAGCCCTGTATACCCTTGTATAATTCAGACCCATGACTGACAAACTCTGCAAAAAGTATTTTTTTAAATCTAAAAAGATTGCTCTTAACCAGATGCATCAGAATAATATCCATGGCTTTCCATGTGCAACAACAGTTCTGTTGTGTTCTGTCTTCAGCTTCTTTAGAAAAGGAGTTTAATGTGTCAGACTATGTCTGTAAGACAATGCCATGCATTATTATTTACATATCTCTGATCTCGTTTGTGTCTAGTTACTTTCAAATTGCTTCGCCTTGAAACCACGTAAAAAAGCAACTGCCTTCTGACTCAACAAGATACAGAGAGCAAAGAGCTGAATAAAGGTGCACTGTCATTTGATATGGGTATCAATATCAATTGGAATTTTATACTGATACCACTAAAGTTGGGGAAAAACAGCCAGTTCTGACAAAATAGAAACTCCTTTTCATATTTGTCCTGTTTGCTTTACAGGGCATTTTGTCTTCCTAGCTTTTTCTCCCATGTCCTATGTGCAACTTCCCATACCCTGGTAACAGATGTAAGTAAAAGCAGAATTGTGAAAATACACAGCAAAGGTGATTTAGAATGTACAAAAAATCTCATGTTCTTGCCTGGTTTCAACATAAACTTTTATAGTGAGTGTTATGTTCTTCATAAGGATTGTTGTGGGCAGATCACAAAGGAAATCTCTGATGTTACATCTCTTTGCTCCAGCATGCCATTAGTTCTGAAAACATAACCATGATTTTTTTTTCTATCTACAGCAATTTCCCTTGGTTCTAGGCAAACTATGTGTTGGACCATTTCCTTCAAGAGAAGATGAACAATTTGAGCATTGCAGTCCAAAATCCTATGCTATTTAGCTATTCTGGATCTTCTTCTGTTTAGTTGGAAACAATTTTTTGTTTTGTTTGTCATGTTATGCTGGGGAATATCAATACAGACTGGGTAACAAGGTATTAGAAAGCAGCCCTGAGGAAAGGGACTTGGGGGTGATGATGGATGAGAAGCTGGCCATGAGCAGGCAATGTGCACTTGCAGCCCAGAAGGCCAATCACATCCTGGGCTGCATCAAAAGAAGTGTTGCCAGCA
>JAOQGH010000040.1:50350261-50372560 GCA_025769975.1 Gallinago jamesoni
GGGAGGTGGTTGAGGCCCCTTCCCTGGAGACATTCAAGGTGAGGCTCGACGAGGCCCTGGGCAACCTGGTCTAGTTGTCTAGTTGGGGGTATCCCTGCTGACTGTGGAGGGGGTTGGACTAGATGACTTTTGAAGGTCCCTTCCAGCCCAGATGATTCTATGATTCTATGAATAGAGGGACAACTGGGCATGGAGCAGAGTCAGCACACTTGAAAACTGCTCTTAATGGTGCATTTATCTTCCTTATCCTATGTCCGATCCCCCCATATCATATGAATGCTTTGCAGAAAGCTGTTCTTGAAAATTCAGTTGTAAAATAATCTACCTCGAGTTAGAGCAATGTAGTCATTGTGCAGCAGTATAGATATTGTAGGGCCTGTCCTTCAGGGGAGTTAGAAGCCAAGCTCCTTGTGAGACTTGTGTTCCTTGTCAGAAAAACAGCTTCCTAAAACTAAGGTGCTTTATGCCATCTCTTGCTGATCCACATGGCAGTTACTATTTTTATCTGTGTTAACTCCAGATCAGGAAAACAATGGTTCTTTCCCTTCTCAAGTCTGCAATTAAATATTCATTGCCTTGTTATGAGCATATTTTAAAGGGCTAGAATGATGAGCTGCATTTTCCAGAGTTGCTCTGAGTCTCAAATTGCCATTAGTGCCTAAAACAAGTCAAGTCACTTGAGCTTGTTTCCCCTTTCCATATGAACCCCCACCTCCTGCTTTCCCACTGCCCCTTGGACACCTCTCCCAGGTCACAGGTGGAGAGCTCAAGATTCTTCCTGACCTGCCAAATGAGGCTGATCAGGTTTCCCACCAGCTGCACAAAGTCTCCCAAAGCAGGAGAAAATCCCCAGAGCCGTGCTGAAGGCAGCACATGTGCCCTTCTCCAGCTGGACACCAGTGCTACATCTCTCCTGAGATGCAGCTGGGAGCTGGGGAGATCCCATCACACTCCAAGTTGTGGTTGCTGAGCTGCCTGCCCCACGGGGAGGCTGCACCTTTCCAACAGCTTCCCCTATTTATATACCATGCTCCAATGGCATGCCTATGAAAAACCCACACATTTTTTTCCCCTTTGTAAAACATTTCTTATAATAGTAGGCTATTTTTATTATTAACTGAAGATATTAAAACATCAAAATCCTCCAAAGACAATGTTATTTTTTAAACTTGTTCTTTTTTCCATGTCCCTTAAAAATCCACAAACCAAGATAAACCAAACTATCTGAGAAAAGAGGATTACTATAACTACACAAGAAGATTTCTGAGTTAAGCCCATGACTTTTGAGGAGACATGAAAGCTGCAGTAAAATAAAATACAAATCCATTAAAATATGACTGTGAATTTAAAATTGCCTATTTTAAATGTAAAAAAAGACCAACCATAAACAGTTGGGAGAATCCCTATTGGGAGGAGGAGCTTAAAAATAATATTTCAGTTGAAGCTAATTCCCCTGGGGCTGTGTTCACATGCAGTAAATAATAACCAAGATATTTACTGGCTGAAGGGTTCACCAAAAGAATGAATTTGACATTACCCTTACAGAGTATTCTTGCAGAGCAATTTTTTAATTTATATGCACTAATACTCCTTTGGGAAGTCAGCCCCTGCATTCCCCTAGGTAGTGAACAGAGATTATATTATGAGACGTGCATTTAAGTCAAAACAGCTTGTATTTTTAAAATTAAATGCTTGAAATTATTAATCTAACACTATAGAAACTATTAATCAAATGTCTTCATAAAAATCATTTGCTGATGACATTCAGCGCTTAGATGAAAAAATATATTTGATGAAATCTTACCTGTTCATGACCAATTTGCAAGCATGAATCAGAGTTCAGTAGACATAGATCTTTTGTAATCACATTACTTGTTCTCCAGTAATTACTAGAATGGTTTTGACTGCTAAGACCAAAGAAGTTTTAAAAATCTAGTTACCTGCTATTTGTGATTCTTGTTCTGTATTATATCTGTTATCTCTCTTTTCCTATTGCATTTAAACCTGTGAAGGCTGCGGAGGTGAGGACTATGGGGGATTCCTGAATTAATTTCATTTGGCTAGTCACTAGTTTCTAACTTTACTTTCACAAATGGATGGGAAGTCCAGAGTGGCAAGATCTAGTAAAAAATGTTTGTCCGTTAAAAATAAACATTCATACATTGAAAATGTTATGAGACTTTACTCATGTAAACACTATTTATGTAAACACTAAGCTCGGCTGAAGCTAATTTAATAAAATCTTGTAGCTGGTTTGCTCTTTAAATGTTGCCATACTTTACTAACACTTCTGGGCAGCTTTTACTGGTTTGTCCTTAAGATGTTTTTTGTGAATCATTTATGTGCCAGGGTGTATTCTGAGATGCCCCAATAAATATATCATAATGGTGGCAAACAATAGTTGCCAAGCTCTAGCAACAAATAAAAAGAAAAGCTGGGTAATCTACATTATTTGAAATAATCAGTGATTCTGATTTTTTTCCTGGTATGGTGATCAAGTGTTTCCTATTACAGAATACACAGCAATGCAACCTAATCCCTTCCAATTAATCACATCTAAAATGTTGCCCAGTACAGAGGGGCTCCCATCAACTGTAATGGGCAGGGAATGGCATAATGTGTGAAAAGACAAAAATAACCTTGAGCCACAGCAAATTCTACACCAAAAACGCCTGGAGGACAAATGCTGAAAGATTTCATTAGACTCAAATGCACTAATGAAATGGCTTAATGTAGTTACTCTGAATCTCATCCACCAGATTCTCTCATAAGGAATGCTTTTCACTGCCTGAACGGAAAAAATATTTCAGTTCACATGCACAACATATTATTAAAATCTGATGTGTTAAAGTTCAAGTCTAAATAACGATTAGTGCCAAGAACTTCAGGCAAACTGACTTCAGCCTTCTTTCTTAATACTTTAGCTCTGTCCTAAGTCAGAAATATAAGATGACTACAGAGAATTTAAATATGTTTGAAAACTGAGCCTGACTTCAAATCAGTGTTAGGTTTACTGAGAAATGGGCATTCTGTAAAAGATATTATAAATCTGTTTCTCTCATCCTACTATGTTAATAGTAAACAAAGTTAATGTTAAACTCATTCTGAATAGACAGCATTGACCTTTTAATTCTGATAATATCAGCATCCATGTACATTGGGAGATCTGTGCCAGACATTATGGTACTGATAATAAAATGTTCTACAAATGAACAAAAAAGCAAATGTTATAAATTGGAAATTAGCAGCACCTTTCCTCTGTCGTGTTGCTTCAGTATTTCTGTGAACACTAAACCATTGTGTAGAACACCATCCTGAAATGAAAAGGGCAACAAACTTCTAATGGCATTACTAATGATTTGATATAAAATTCAGCAGCTTTGTAAGGACAATAAATATTTCTAATTAGTAACTGTTTTTCCTTTCTTGTTCTTTAATGACAAAACTGTGTATTTCAGAATACGGATTAATCTTATAAAACTTAGTTTTTAAAAAAAAAAGGTTTTATTTTTCTTGAAACGTAAACCAAATGATCCATGCAACTGTTTACTTCCTTCTTTGTAAAGCCACTTGTTTTTTGTAACCAAAAATCTTAGTCTTGGTCCCAGAAAGTGTTCTTCTGGTATGGCCCTGCAGGTCCCCTTGCAGGAAGGAGGTAATCGGGTGCTGGCTGAAGCCAGTGACATTCACTGTGGTAGTCTGTGAATGCGGGATTGGGATAAGAACCATACATTGGGAAACCTATTGAGGTTTTGGCTCGCTCCATTGTGAAAAATGAATAGTAATGCAGTCAAAAGTACAAATGACGCCATTACAGTAGTTTGGGGCGTTTACAAAAGGGTAACAACTTTCCAACCAAATGAGAATGTTTGTAGAATCACCTGAAGTTCTTTGACGTGCTTGTTTTATTTCAAATTACATGAAATTCCAGTCCAGATTTCCAATGGACTAATGAAGAGGTCGGATTTCGTTTCTTCCATATGGCTTGTTGTAGGTTAAGTAATCTAAGAACAAAAGGAGGCAGAAAAAACCTAATGATTTCTAGTCATTTTATTGTGTCAGGCTTTCTTTTGTAATGTGGGTGCTCAATCCCTTGTATTTTGTTGCTGGGTGTTTTAATCCTTGTTTTTTATGCTTTGAGCAGTGACTGCATCGGCAACAAGTTAATTTTCAGTGTGTAAATAAAGCACACACCTAGTTTAAACCTGCAAATAATTTAAGTTTTCTGGGACAGTTTTCTGTTGTTAAGGAGTTGTTATATCCTCCTCACCCTTCTGGATTATCCCTATGGGTTCTGACAATGTTGTTGCTTCATTGGCGGCTTTGAGACCTAATTCTGAGTCCACGGGAAATGTCACATAGTATGTGCCATGTTCGAGGTGATCTTGATGTCCTGTTTTTGTTCAGAAAGAAAATTGCTGGTAACCAGTGAAAGCTATTGGCAATTTTTCTTCAGAAAGGTGTAGGCTGAGATGTTGTCCAGTATTGGAAGCAATAATCTTTAGTTTGATTTTACAGGCATACAAGCTACTTCAGTTTATTTTTTAAGGTAATGTGCTGATGGTTATTGGAATCACTCAAATAGTGATTGAAAGTCCCTTTGGATGACCGTTATCATGATATTGACAGACGTGGTGGAGGTGAGGCTCAAAGCCTGATGAGAGCTCAAGAGAGGAAAATAGCTTTGTTAACACAAGGGCAAAAACTTTGTCTGCTGACCCTGTTGCGACTGCACTTATCAAACAAGCTTTCGCCCAAAGCTAGGCAAAACCAAATGTATAAAAATGGGGGGATTCCAATTGCAAGAGAGTTTAGTTGCCCACAGCTACACTGCAGCCAGTGGGCTCTCTGGAGTATCCCAGTAGTCCCTAAAAACTCTTTCCCTTCCATCAGAAACTGGCCCTGCATGGCAGCACATTTCCAAGGGGTATCTCTGGCCGGCTGTGGGGATGCATGCACAGCGAAGGTATGCTGCTGCTGGCTGTAAGCAAGCTCAGATGATGTCATTTCTTGCCACACTCCTAAAAAAAATACCCCATATTCCTGAAACTCTTGTTTTCAGGATGGTAATGTATTGAGTGGCTATCTGGCACCTGAGCGTGCTGTATGTCCCCAGAGGTTGCAGATAGTTATTCTGTAACCAGAATTCAGAGATGTCACAAGGGGCTGAACAAATAAATATCACCAGTTAATGGTTAAACTCTCAATTTACTAAAGCATTTGTTACCAGTTTGCGAAAGAGATCAAACAACCGTGAATCATAACCTTGGCTACTAATTAAATCCTTTATTCCCTTCCCTCATCGCAGAAGCACTTAATCTTAGGGAATCAGGACAGCCTGTTGTGCAGAATTAGATTTTACAGCATAAGCAGAAACAAGCTTACTGTAAGGTTGCCTACTGGAGCTGGGAAGGAATAAAATGAGATTATTAACTTTCCCTCCTGTCATGGAAGTTTATGTTAGCACTGAACACTGGCTGGTGTAAAATAGCTGCATTGGAAAATCATTTTGGTGGTATAGTTTTTGGGTTTTTCTGAATGGTGAATATAATTTTTATTATTAGGCTGTCTTGCTTCTAGATGAGACTCATCATCTAGATAGAGAATGAGGGGTTTGGTGTGCTCTCCTAGTGACCGTCTGTCTCAAAGAAAAATATTTCACTCAGAAATAATGGACTGTGAATAACACCCAGGAGGAAATGATGCATAAAACAAATACTACAAGCAGTTTTATTGCAATTGAAATTTATTTCTATTTGTCATATTTTTGTGTTCATCTATGTATATGTTGTATAGCTTCATGAGAGTTACACTTTCACACCTTTGATATTTAATAGAAAATTAAGCAGTGTTTAACTTTTTTGGCTCCCATTTCTCTGAAGCAGAACTTTAAAATCCCTGAAGACTTTATTTCCTTTGGTTTTGGGGAAAGTCATCCTTGTCCCTAGTAGCAGAGAGATGCAGCAAGGGCTCACAGAGCAGGGATGCCATGAACTAACACTAACCTATGTCTGTTTACTGGGACATTTTTGCAGAAATGAAACATTGGAAAGAAGGGTGGAGGTTTGCTTAGACATAGGAAGAGGTTTTGTGGACACCTCTTTTTACTGTGAAATGTATGCAAACCTAGCTTAGGTCAGGTAAAATTCTGGATTTTTATAGCCTTCTTGAAAGGTAGGGAAAGTCAACATAATAGTGTTGTGTGCTCCCAGGCTGAATTGCAACTACTTACATTACACATTCACATGTTAGTGAAGCATTTACTGCAGACTGTTATTATATTTATTGTCTGGATGGAGATGCTCTTTCACCCCACTCACCTTCCTCATTTTTCCCACAGGCTGCGAGAACACCACCGTGCAGCAATTAAAGTGATTCGTAGGATGCAGTATTTTGTGGCAAAGAAAAAGTTTCAGGTGAGTTGTGAATAAAAAGCTCCTTTTCTAAATAAACCCTTTTATTCTCCTGATTCATTGTTTCTTTTAGAAACTTAAGAGAGACTAACACAATTCATTTCAGTAATGGTGAGCTACACCCACTATTTTCTTCCTCCTTCAATAGCATGGTTGTTCAGCAGGAGGTTAGTCAACTGTGGATGCAGTGGAAATAGGATAAACTCCTGAAATGCAGGCTGAATTAAAATGTTAAATGTTATTTTCTGCTAATGGACTTGACCCTTAACCCTCTGTTATCACTGTCTCTTTCTCGCAGTGCAAACATTCTCATATGTCTCCATTAATTCTGAGCTGTATGTTACTGTCATGCTGAGTCAGTAGGATTAGAGATAAAAATACTACCTCAGCCTTGTTTCTGTCTCTTACTCAATGGTAATGAAGTCCTGATAAGAAACCAGGGTGGAAACTTATTAGCATATTGGAAAGTTTCTCCTTCCTTTTTCCTTCTCCCCTCTGCAGATGTAGGAGACCTCCTTCCCAGTTAGTGATATAATATTTCTCTTTACTCCTCTAGCCTTCCCTGACATACGTTTCCTGTGTGCCACTTCGCTTGCTATGATATTGTGATACCATAAGCATTTAACAGTAGTTAATTAACCTCATTACCTAGTCTGAATAAAAAATTCAGACTGCAAACTTTCTAAGCATGTGGTTTCTAAATCAATTTCATTAATCCACTAAAAACACTTGTCAACAGCCTTCAGCTTGATTTAAACCAGGTGAATATATACATATATATGTAAGAAATACATTACTTTACATAAAATCAATTAATAAGAATTATTGTTCCAGAGAACAAGCTTCACAACTGCAAATGCAAAGAAAGAGAGGGGCTTAACTGTCCACATCCATTTTCATATATGACCTTGCCACTACTGCATACAATAGACTAAAAAGCTTTCCTACCCTTAATCTAGACTCTCAGAAAAAAAAGAATAGCATTCTTTTTCCTTCAAATTTGAAGGGCACAAAGTTTAGGATCAGAAAGATGATGATGGACTAACAGTCCAAAAGATCATTGTTTCTGTAAGGCAATGCTGCTACTTCAAAACCATGATTCTGACTTCCTCATCAAAATTTTGCAGCACCTCCAAAATTCCTTAGCAATTTCCTACTTTGAATCTTTTTATTCTTACTAACATTCATGAGCTAATTTATGGCTAAGTTTGCCTGAGCTTTGCAGAAATTTGTTTCAGTTATGTATAATGTATTCAGCCTGTCACCATTTAGACTGAAATTTCTCATGTTCAGGGTTTTTTTGGAGAGAGTGCTTTCAGAGAGTTTCCGCTAGCACATTTCACCTGTTAATTTTATTAGACTAAAATTAAGAAAGGCACAACAACTGGACTACTTGAAAATAAATTTTATAGTCATTTTGTTGGGAAGCTCCTTAACACCTGCTGTCCAGCACTTGTAACTTGGTAAGGGACGTGGCCCATTCCAGTGATGTGTCCTCTCCTGTTCTGTGAAAAACTGCCTAAATGTGGCCAGTTCCATTAAACTTTAATTTATTCTTGTTCTAAAACCTGATTGTGATCCTTTTCTCTGTGGTAATTACTGAATCATTGCTCTCATAAATTTAGACGATAAAATATTTGCCATGGTATTAACTAAGCTGCTTGGAAACAAGAACTCTACACATTACATATCTACCTCCCAAGTGGTATTTGTCAAAAACAGATTTTGAAAATGCCTGAACACTGTGTGCAATATTATCCACCTGGCAAATAAATGAAACTCCCCTGCGGCAGATGACTTGATACAAGCTGAAAAACCATTTGACTGAATAGAATGGGACTATTCAGTTCATACTTAAAACTTGTTTGTACTCGGTATCCCAGTTCCTAATCTGGCTTCTCAGTTGTACTCTCACTTTCGCATCTGCAAAAGACCTGGTCTTGGCCATCTACAAAATCCTTCAACAAGGTTGTCTCTCATCCTTCTGTAGTAGTCTTTCTTCTTCCTGACTATCAATATTAGCTGTTACTAAAGAACTAAAAATGTCAGTGAGGCTGAAGTGAAATGTGTCTCAAGTCACTCCTGCGTACAAGTGATATGCTGCTGCTTGTCAGACGCAGAATGTCCCAGTAGGAACATATCGGGGATATCTGATACTTTTCCATAATTTCTGAATACAAGGTTATGACCGAGTTAAAAAATTTGGATAGCACCAAAGGTACGGTTTTCAAAAGCACCTAAGTAACTTAATTCACAAAGTCACCTTGAAATTCAAGCCACAAGGTGCTTTTGAAAATCTCTCCTGTAATTAAGAGATAATCACTGTCATTTTTCTTTCCTCAAAAGTATGTTGTAAATCTGCTTTGTTGTATTATATGCACATAAAATAGTCATAAGAAATTAAAATGTTTAAACATGTGCCAAGTAATGACTATACAGTTTCTAATAACCAGTCCGATGCAATATCTGAAATTTAGGTAGAGCATAAGGTGCATTTTAAAAATGTATCTTTCAGCATTTGAGAGCTCTGCATAGCTGTTTTCTGGTAGATATTTGCCTTCTAAACTTCTTGTGTTTGTGTGAAATGTATCTTCCTAAAAGAAAATTCAGGGCTTTTTTTTTTTTCTATAACTATTGAAAAAAAACCAACCAAATTTCAGATGAAGTTCATTGGACTATTCATGCTTAAAATTAGCTGGAACATAAGTAATTGCAAGGTCAGCACTTAAAAGGAGTAATTTTTAGAGATGTCTCTGAAGCTTTTGGGGAGGGGAAGCAAAGGAAGAAGGAGAGGAAGAGGAAAATTTTGCAAAATAGATCCCAGCATGAGCCCAGCATGGTTCTTAAACTATACCAGCTGTTTGCAGGATACACCTGTATGCCTATGTTTGCCTAGATACATGTTTTTACAAGCTAAATTTATTACAGGGGGTGATGGCACCTCAAGGACAAAAGTCAGTTAGAAAGAAGAGCCTTTCTGTTTAAAAAAATAAATAAAATAAATAAAGACAAGCTAAACAGGGAAACAAAGACATTTCAAAGGACATGAAAAGCAATTTTTTTTGTGAAGCATCACACTTGGCCATCTTTTCCTCTTTAAAAGGAGAGAAAATTATGCTCTATTTTAAACTCCAGGTTTGAATATAGTCCATATGACGATGTCCATGTAAGCACCCAGCATAATATTATAAAGAATTAATACCTTTTTCATGGATGTGTTTATGTTCTCATAAAGTCTGTAGGACTGTTTCAAATTGTGTAGGAAATATCATATTCTAGTAGTAGTCAATGCAAGTCTTGTGCATCAGTTAAGATGAATGGCTCGTGGTTAAGGAACTGTTCTGTGGATTATGGGGAAAACAGTACGTAAAAATCAATGGTTTTCTAGGCTTTGTTCATCCCACATACCAAAAATGAATTTCATATATTAGTTACAAATCAGATGTCTTTGGCACAGTCTAACCTTAAAACTGAATTTTAGAAAGAAAATCACCATACTCGGTTATTCCATTGGCTGGATTCATAAGTAAATAATCTTTGTCTTCCAATTAGGAAAGTTTCTAAATGTCTTAAGACTTACGCACATGGGCACAACTGTGATATCCATCATTAATCCAGAGATCAGGGATTTGATCTGATTTCCCATTGTCATTTTGAAATATTTTTTTTTTTTTTTTTTTTTTTTACTCTTTCCATGTAAATTCTTCCTGTTAAGTAAATCAGTTTCCTTGTGGAATATGTTTTTAACTTGTGTTATGTTTTTCACCATAGCAAATATTCTATACGTTGTATAAACTAAAAATACAGATTGCAGTTCCACTGACACCATGAGTAACTGTTGCCTGGTTTGTTACAATTTCACTGGAAAATCTTGCATTTATAGTCTTACAATTCATCATCTTATGTAATTCATTTGTCATGGTATGAATCATGAATTGTGTGTGTAATCTTTTCTAATCTCCATACTGGGCTGTACCAAACAATGCAGTTCAGATTGTCCTGTGCTTCAAAGGATGTTCTACCCACTTTATTTGACTGTTATTTGGTTACATTTCCCAGAAATTCCCCTTCCACGGATTCTTCTCGCCCTTTCCCGGGTTTGCCTCCCTGTGCATGCAATTATAAGGAAACAGCAATGGCCAGTGATCCACTTTTAATATTTGACATAGGCTTTTATACCTTTTGCAGACTTTCATATATGATGTGGAAAATTTTAACTAGTTTACGATTTTTGCCATGAGTATTGGTTAACTAGCAGAGGGACATAAGTAAGTGGGCAAAGCTAAGGGAAGCTGTGGGGCTGACTTCTGCTTTTCTTTCTTGAATACTTCTCCATTGCCTGCTGCAGGTTTTTTTCCCTTTACAAAACGTGTTACTTGTTGTCAACATCAGGACTATTTTCTCTTGAAAGATCCTGTTTCAATATGAAGTAATTACAGAATAATCAGTACTGACTCTTAAATACCTCAGAAATTAATGTTCATTCATAAATTCTATTTCCTCCAGGTTTTCAATTATTGCTTTAAAGAGAAAGAAGCAGCCCAGTAAATGAAAAACAGGCAGGGACAACACCTACTCTTTCTACTGTCAGAGACCTGTAACAGAGTACAAAGGTGGCAGGAGAAAGCTCTGCATTTTTATTCTTAGTGAACAGCTTTTCTCAACCTGAGTTTTCAAACTGATCTTGCAGGTTTCTCTCTTGCGTATTTATAGTACAAAAACAATCCAAAAATCATCTTTCTTTTTATATCATCATGTTTGCAATACTAGTCCATGGAAAGACTTATGGGCTTATGCCATCATATTTTTTTCTTTGTGGATGTCAGTTATGATTTATTTGTGTGCAAGCAGTCAACCTTCTTGGGAATTCTGTGTATTCTTTGGTAAGATAGAAGCAATTCCCAGTCCTGTTTATTCTTCTGCTAGAGACTATCTCACATTCAACCAAGGTTTGCAGTTGGCTTTGGGGAATCTGGCACACTGAAAAATAATTCGTTTGGTGAAGTGGTATTATTAAAGTAATGATTATAAAAGTAATGATTCCTGAAATATGAGAGCTACTTCTCAGGCAGGTCCAGAGGACTGCATGAAGTTGCCATAGCATAGTTTTCATATTTTATCCTGTTTTACCTTGGCTTAATACAGAGGTTATCCCTGGAGCCGCCTTTTCTCCAGGCTTAACAACCACAGATCTCTGAGCCAGTCCTCATAGGAGAGGTGCTCCAGCGCTCTCACCATTTTTGTGGTCCTCCTCTAACAGGTCCATGTCCTTCCTGTACTGAGGACTCCAGAGATGGATGCTCACTAGGGCAGGGTAGAGGGGCAGAACCACCTCCCTTGACCTGCTTGGTATATCATTTATGGTTACTGTATTGTTTGACTGGTTTGTTTAGCATATTTAAGAAAAGGTTTTCTACCAAATCATAAATTCGGGTGTTGCTGTTTAGTCTAATGTGTGAAGTTTACACCCTACTCTTCTCTTTTCTGTTGTTTTAGAGCATCATTGCTGCTTCTCTAGTTTCTGAATGTAGGATTAAGGTATTTTTAATTCATTCCTGCGCTTTGACAAGTTCATTCACTTGCTTTCTAGTTGGTCTTGGTCTTTATTGGTTAAAATTATGGACTTTAATACTACACAAAAGTGTTTTTATTGCTTATAACTCCCATGTATGAAGTGCAAATTACACACATGGGCTTTTCTTCTTGGTCATTCCTTGCACCAATATTTTCCCAGTATTCCCCAGTAGATTTGAAAGCTCAGCCAGTCTTTCTGGAATAGGAAATCAGTCATGAATTTTCAACCATGACTCTGCTTTAACCTTCCCATGGTAAGAGCTGAACTGAGAAGTTCAGCTGTCTTGCTGCTGACTGTGAATAAGGGCTTCTGCATATGAAAGACCTCTTTACTGTATGGTGGCTGAGAAATATGAACCTTATTTCCAGAAGAAATTAGAATGACCACAAACTTTTTAGCAGACTTTGGCTCCAAGATCTTTTGGTCTCAAGTTTGGTAGATAATCTCTTGAAAGACATGTAGACCTGCAGTAACAAGAAGGTAGATGAAATCAGAACTGTCATAATTATTCCACAAAAAATATGTGATCGTGGCAACAATCAAAGTATCTCTAATGTTTACACATAGTTAAAAGGGGTTAAAAGAACTTCCTGTTTACTCTTGAAAAAAATCTGCATTAACATAGACCATTCCTACATCCTTGTGGCTTAAAGGTATGTTTGTTTTTTTTATTTAACAGCAAGCTAGAAAGCCCTACGATGTCCGAGATGTTATTGAGCAGTATTCGCAGGGCCACCTCAACCTGATGGTGCGAATCAAGGAGTTACAGAGGAGGTATGTCAATAAAGTTGTGTCTGCATCCATAAACACCATTTGTTTGTAAATAAATCAGTGACTGAGGACAGGGATCAAAAACTGGCAGGGTTACAGGTGCCATATCGGTAGCACTGTGAAAAGTTATGAAATATAAACTGGCATTTGAGTAAAGTTTTTTTTTCACGCAGGAAGGAAAAGGCAAAGAGCTTAAAGATCTGATAATCATGATTTACACTTTTCATCATACCTAGATGTATTGCTTCAGTCCCTGCTAGCTTTGACTATACACTGTAATCCCTCTGTGTTTGGGGCTGTATTAGACATACAGAGTGAAATACTGTCACCTGTTCTGGTAGAATTACACTTAAGAGCAAACTAAGAGATGACAGATAGAAGCAGCAGGTTCACTGCAGAAGAAGAAGAAAAAGAGGAAACAGTGCCTTTCATGTGGAAAAGCAACAAGCATGGTAAAATTTACAGTGGTTAAAGAAGGCAAAGACCAATCTAAGGCTAATCCCATTTTGTTACTACTTCTTTAATTTCAAGCTATTCTTAGCCCAAAGCAACTGCTTCACTTACAGTACAAACCAGAACTATTTAAGCTTCACTTTGCTTATTTGTGAAGAAGTGTCCCCGTTCCAGCTAGAGAAAATGAAGATGCTGCTTCATGCTGATAAAAACTAAAAATCTTTCTTTCTGGTTTATAGGTTGGACCAATCGATAGGGAAGCCATCTCTTTTTATCTCTGTCTCGGGTAAGTAAATAAAGAGGATGTGTCTAAAATTAATCTGATTAAGATATAACTAATGGAAAATTCTTGTTGAAATACTTTTTATTTTGTTGCCAAATTTTTAAACTGTGCCAACCAGTTGTGGTCCACTGTGCATCCACAATAATATTTAGTCATCAACAGCTTTAAAATGGGGTTGTTTTTATTTAGATATTCAACACACCTAGTTCCACAGAAGTTTTTAAAATATTGTCTCTGTTGCCTCTGAGACTCACCATATTTTGAATAAAATTATGTCCTATGATTACAGAGCTTCTATGAAATCAGTAATATTCACATAGAGCTTTGGTAGATTTGAAAAGAAACTGGGAAAGGACCACAAAGTACTAAGCTTGTTTGTGACAAGTCTGGCTAATGAAAGCTCTTTGTTACTGTCATTTTCAAACTGATGTTTCTATATAGTTTATTGGAGAAAAAAGATAAAATGCTATCAAATTGTTGTTCAAGTTTGCTTTAGATTCTTTGTATAGTGCAGATTGGTTTTAAATGGCAATTAAAACATTAACTAAATTGGAAAATGTTTTGTTCTCCCAGGTTAAAGCATAAAACTGAGGTTGAAAGTGCTTAAAACTTAAGGGCTATTAAAAGCCATGGTGTAGGCTAATGCTATAAAAAGAAACAAAAAGCTGCTTTTAAGGAATAGAACTACCAGCCTGGCAAAGGTGTTCAGTTACACTACGTTGGTGGGCTAGTTAAACACACCCTGTTGTGGCTTGCTGCGATTTTGTTATACCACCATATATTAATTTAAAAATGTTTCTTGTTCCACAGAAAAAAGCAAAGATCGGGGGAATAACACGATTGGTGCCAGGCTGAACAGAGTGGAGGACAAGGTAAGCCTCAGTTAGACTGGCAGTGAATGAGGATGTGGTCTGTAATCAAACAGTGCTTGTTTCATAGGATGTGGGGAAAAATTCTGCTTAAAATAGAGTTGAATGCCTGGCTTTTCCAAGTGATGGAGCATAATTTTTGTGGGAGACTGCATTTTTAGTTCTTTCTTACCATTTTAACAGAATAAGAAAGAAACAGGCTTTAATTATTTTTGATCTCTTTTGGGACTTGTTGGATTTTTAATTTTAATTCTATATATTACACGTCTCAATGCTCTACTTCCTTCCTCCACAATAGATAAAAGGCCCTGTTCCTTTAATACCTCAGTGTATTATGGTCCCTAAGATTTCCCTTTGATCGTTTCTCTGATGTTTGTATAACTCCACCTACAATTCCTTAGAGAGAGCGATAGCAAACGTTGTTCTGTCCCGGTTTTCATTCCTTATGACAAATGGAGTTTCTCCTTTCAAGTGATGTGAAGCCCAAAAAAATCAGACTTGTTCTATAATCTCAAATTAACAGTTAAGTGCTTTCTAACCCTGTATTTCAATTGTGGCTGTGCTTGCAAAATTAGATGACTGATAGAGACTATATCATTGTTTAAAAATATAGGTTTGCCTGTGTTGGCATTAAGAAGAGAAAGGGAGAGTTAAGAGAAATGGTTGAATCCTTTGCTGATCCCTTATAGTGATTTGGTGAGGGGGTGAAAGAATTTATTTCACTCCTCTATCTAAACAGTTTGTTTGGGTGAACTGTTCATTAAGGACTGAAATTTTTTCTTGAGGAAAAGAGCTTTCAGGTGTATGTGATAACCTCATGAGGGATTTTTTCTGAGAAATATTTGTCAAATATTCTTCAAACAAGGAGAGATGTGAGCAACACATCCCAAAGGATGAGAACTGACCACCCTGATCTGTATTGATTCACTTGTGACATACCTGTTTCTTACACATTTCTCTTTAAATACTGAAGATAAACTTGAATGATAGTACTCAGAACTGGACTTCAGTCTGTTGGAAATAAATAGCATTTTAAAGGGAACAGGTGATTTTTGCCATGAAGGTGACACACAGAAAGGGTGAGGTAGAAAATAGGAGGTAATGTGCATTTTGCACAAAGAAGAGTCTCTGTGCAGTGCTCACTCAGACCTGTCGTTTGTAAGACTTCTTACACATGGAAGGCCTTTCCAGAAAGTTTAGATTACATTTATTTATTTTCTCTCCGTAATGTCAACTAAAAGTGTAGAACACTAAAAAATGCCTTGTGACTTGTGACAAAGAGCAACAACTTTTCTATTTGGACAAATAATTCTCAAATGACAGCTGAAATAGCTTCTCAGTGCTATTTGTAAAATCTCCAATGAGCCTGGGAAAGCTTTGGTGTTGTACTGACTCGGAGATAAGCTGTTGGGGGGTTATTAATTACTCTTTTTACATCCTTACAAATAAGTACACTGTGAATTTATAGTGACTGTTGTTTTATGTCTTGTAATGGGACTGTAAAACACTCCCTGTTTAATTTTAGTATAGGTGAGTTAAATTTTAGCCTTGTTTTAAGTAACAGACCCGTCTTTCTTTGCAATTGCATGAGGTCATCTGTGGTTTCAGAGTTGTATGTTATCTGCCCTATACAGCTACTCCTATCTGCAGGAATTTTATCTCAAAGTAGCTGACAGACTAAAAATAGAGAATTTCAGTTGAACTCTGCAAACAGTGGTATACATGACAACACACCAGCAATGCTGAAATGACATTTTCGCTGCAGCTGCAGATGGTGGCCAAAGCTAATTTTTTGGTATTTCTGCTCTCTGAGATTGGCCTTCTCTTTCCTGTAACACACATGGTATGCTTTCAGGATACGATTAAACTTGTTCCTGAGCTAAGAAATATATAAAGTATATCCCCTGTTTTTTTAACGTGACTACATTTTAAACGGTTACATCCCCTTTGATTTGTGAATTAGTTTTGAATTTTGGACTTCTGAAGAAGACATTTTTGGGGCTAGTGTTAGCATCTAGTCACCTTTTGTGCCTTTGAAAAATCTCCTTTAAGACATTTTAAAATGAGCCATAGCCTTCTGAAATTATTTGGACACTCTTGCTAAAGCAGGAAATTACATGATACTTCCTATGCCACAGAAATAAGATGAGTTCTTCTAATAGATCTTTCTCCATGTTCATTAGTATGCTTCTTGCAACAGAATGCTGGTGTACAGTTGTCAGAAAGTCTATGTTAAAACAGGAAGGGAAGACACCCTGCACTTTCATTCTTTTAATCTTTTGGGTGCTTCTGCTTATGAATGTCTGTTGTCAGCACAGGATCTGCTTCTTGCACATCACTGAGGCAGAAAGCAATTCTATGTATATTTCTATAGGCTTTTGTGGAGGTGGATTTTTACTCGAGAAGCATTTACAAATACAAATAATTCAAAAATATTTTATCATGTTTCTAGGACATCCTGTCACTCTAGCAAAGCATTTGTATTTGTTGCACAAGCAAACGTGCTCTGGAGGTGTGAGGGGATGGCACATGAAAGGGACGTTTTAAAAATAAAATGCTTGGAGTCAAAGAGTAGAGTATTGTCAGGAGTTATACTTTATGGCAAAAATCTGAATTTCCAAGTATTTAAATGAGAAAAACAATCATTTTTTCATCTTTTAAATTTAGGAATATTTTCATATGAGGGAGAGAGTCCTGTAGAGTCTCTTCATCTTGCACACTGAAGGAAACTTTGACCTTGCAATATATACAGTTTGTGATAATGTAAATAAAGATTTTCTATCAATATGCAAAAGCCAGGGGGAGGAATCATGCTTGGAGGAACCTTCCTGCAGATTCCTTCCTGTAGAATTTTGTGATTTTGGCAAGTAACTGAAAAGGGAGCTTTGTAAATGTAACTAGAAACTGCACAACCTGATAGGCCTTCGTGAAAAGAAATCACAATCCAATAGGTAATGACGGCATATTATGACTTTGCCATTGTTCTCTGTTGCTTATGAAGCAACAAATGCTAATGTTCTTCTAAACAAATGCTGTGTTCTTCTAGCAAATGCTATGTTCTTCTAAAGGTGTATTTCCATGGTTGAGTGCAGGCAGTTGCATCCCCTGCCATGCCCACCCCATCGTCCAAAGGCATGGAGCTGCGGTAGTGAGCAGCCTTGTCTGTCCTTATCCTGAAACATCTGTGGATGACTATTCAGCCTACCCTCAAGAAACCTGGCCACTGCTGGCTTGCTACCAAAACCAAAATCAAAAACATTTTTTCCAGATAGGCACAGCTGTGTGTGCTCAGCGCTGTTAATCCTCATGCAGAGAGCGCTGCATGCCAGTGGTTTAATGCTGGGTGTGCCCAGCAGCTCCATCCAGGAACAAGCCCACAGAGCACTTAAGAACTTCTGTGTGCTACATCTCTTCTTCTCTTTTCACTGCTTTAATTTTAGCTTGCGTATAAATGACTGTAATGCTAACTTTTAAAAATAAATTAATCTGTTCTTTTTCGATGATTTGCTGACCATTAATTTAGATATAAGAGGCACAGCTTGCACTTTCAGATAATCAGTTGGGCTTGTTGCTTGGCTGCCCTAAGATAGTTCAGTCTTAAATATGAGCACTGTACAAAATCATCTGGAATATAGAGTGAGGGCTAAAACTGGCACTCCCTGGACTCTCAACAGTCTGTTGAGAGTCAACATTGTGCCTACATAACACACTTCCCCCAATGTCAGTAGGTCCTGCCTGTGGACCTCTCAGAGCAGAATAAGAGAATGCAGATTTGGAAAAAAAAATTTAAAAACCATTCTGAGCAGTAGCCATTATGCTCTATTCTCTGTGAAGTTGTTTTAAAAATAGGACTTAACCTTATGCAATGATTTCGACTCTTAAAAATTTGCCTTTTCAGAATAGTTACAGCAATCCAAATAAATCTCTGAGTGTTCTTTCTATATACTCAGAACTATTCCTATACCTGACAGTAAGTACGGTATTAATATCAGTTTTACCAAGTTCACAACTAAAATCTTATAATAGTCTTTTTCAGTTACATGGAACATTATAAATAGTGATGTCTACTGCTAAATTTTAAGTTGCAGAGATTTGAATGGAGATTTCTGTTTATACAGAAGGTATGTAACAGCGAGAAATGGGACACCTTTTAATGGGAAACCAAAAATTCTGCAAGAGAATAAAAATGTCAAGCATATGCGCATTTTGCAAGCTTTCAGCTGAAAATGTGAACCCTTGTATTCTGACTGGTAAAAACCCAAAAAGCAACATGCAGAAGTTCAGACACACAGTGCAGCACTGAACAGGAGTTGTTTCACTTTTTAAGATATACTTTAAAAGCAGATTGCACCTCCTTTTAAAATCAATTAAAAGCAAATCTATCATGTGAAAGCATCTATCATGCTGGATGCCACCGTGCTGCTTGAGTTTCCCACTGGAAATCTGAACTGATCTTGGAAACCAAAGCTGAAAGGAAGTTCTCTTCTTTGCACATTTCTTTTGAGTTCTGGTTATGGTGATTTGGTTTTCTGACATCCATCTACAATGTATTTGATTGATTGTGAAGTATAGATCCCATGATCAGTAAAACTGTAAGGATATGATATATGATACGTTTTTCCCTGAGAGTCGTGAGTATGGAACCTTTAAAGAGAAGTAACTGCAAAGGCTTCATTTGAGGTGTCTTTCCAAAAGTGGGGGAGATCTGCATGTTATAAAGTCTATATATATCGTATGACATTTTTTTCTGGCTAAATATTTTTCTGTAATTGTTTCACCAGAGCATTGATTCTATCCATAAATGTGTTAGAAATCAATTGGCCTGGAACCCTATTAAACACAGTGCAGATGACTAGAATGGTCGTTGAAAAATCTAGGTCCAGTTTCTGATTTTAGCCTTTCCCTTTCCTGCTCTTACTTTCTAATTAACTAGTAGCTTCCCATTGCAAAAGGTTTCATATCTAATTTATTTCTCTTGTTGATTCGCTCAAAAATATATGAACTTGAGTTATATATTGCAGAGGAATTTCACTATGATGTTGTTAAATTTGCTACTTTATAGTATCACAAGGTAAATGGTAATCATGCCATTTCTAGTAGTGAACTACCAGCCTATCCAGCGCAGAATGGTTTAGGACATGCTCCAGAGCCTGTTAAAGGTGGTGGGAGTCTTGCCTTTGACCTGGCAGGCTGTGAAGGAGGCTATTTAATCAAAACATGAAGTAGCCTCAATATGGCTGCCTCCGTCGGTGTAGGCAGAAGCATTAAGCTTTATCAAGTTGTATGCGTTTGAGAGGATTTTGATTGTTGTGACATGTTTTGCTCAGTAACACGTATGTCTTACTTACTTGACAGCATTTCTATCATAAATGGCAATACAGATCTGTACATGTGTATATATATATAATTATTGGATGCTTTATATTTACAAACCTAAAAGCGTACATTAGGTAGTTTAACATTTTATTTATAAAAGTATAATCTCACCTACCTGGTTCACAAATACCAGGTTTCACGTTGACAGATGGTTTACCTAAAAGAAATTCTTTGTGTGGCCAGTCTTCCAACTTTATGTGAAATATCTGCATTATCTCACATAGGCTTTTTTTACCTATTTTTGATGGGGTCTTTTGTCTATTTTTTATGGAATTCTGTGTGCTTTGGGAACAGTTACTGTGCTTCCTGGTGTAATATAACAATTAGTGCAAACTTTATAAAGGGCCTTGACTGGCAATGGCCACCTTGCACATCAGCATGCAATGGACAGGGACATTTTGGCTTTATTTTCAATTGAGTAGCAGTGCTGAAAAAATGATGGTAAAAGACTGACAACCAACCATCTGACTTTCTGGTCAATGCTGGAAACCTTGGTTAGAAACCGTCATCTATTGGAAGAGACTGCTTTGGAGAGTGTCTGACATGGAAATATTCAGCATTTTGCAGGCTGAACATGCCTAGGTAGTTCAGGTATTGAATATTGTGTGAGGATTTGCCTTCCTGATATCTAGAAACAGAACTAAAAACTGTGGGTTTGGATGGAAATTTTAAAAGATAGGCGAAATCAATAAAAGTCAAAAGAACCACCGCCAAGCAGGTACTCTTCTTGCATTTAGTTCTTGCAATAATGCAGAAGTAATAACTTAGGGGATGTGGAGGAATAGTAAGAGTCATGTGGAAGATTAAGTATCCCTATTAATTTAATCCTTAGTCTTTTTCCAGATGCTGAAGTAGAAGCATACGGAAGCAATTTCAGTGCTGAACTTTGTGATGGAGGATGCCCATTTTCTACAAATTGGACTACAACTAAACACATCCTTCATCAATCTAGGTCATTAGGCAACCTTAAAATTTTTAATAGCTTTTCTCTCACCAATCTGATAATATTTCAGTGGGAAAACAAGATAAAACTGCAGATTTCCATTTCTGGTATCCTATGCTTCCCATCTCCCCAGCTACAAAAGTTACCAGGCACATATGGTAAAAATGAAAACAAAAAAAAAATTACTTGTAGGATTCACTACTGCCAGAACTTTGGTAGCCAAAATAGAAACAAAATGAGAAAGGTTAGGCAAAGTCATGGAGAAAGGTTTGCTTGAGGCATATTAAACAGGATGTCTGTATGTAAAGTCCAGTTTAACTAGTACTTTAAACAGCAGCCAGTGATAAGTTGGTAAAAAAAAGGAAAAGTATGAGTTTATGTTGATGTACTTTCTTACATTCTTTTTTTTTTTAAGACTGCCACAAGCCTTGCACTAGAAACAACATAACTGGGGGAGATAAACTTCAGTCTTGTTCAACATAGCCCTTTTTATGCTAGGTTGTTATACACAGCTGCTTGCTGCTGGATTGAATCACCCATACAGCCCCACGCGGCTGAACATTGCTGTACAGTGTCTTAGACCTCATCTGTTTGTGAAGGTCATGTAAGCAGACTCCTGTGCCTGTCTAGAGGACATTCATATGAGTTTTTGCAGCACCATACCTTGAAGGCTGTAAGGTCTTTGGAATAGCTGTCCCATTTGTTAGTAATTATTTTGTCTGTTTGAACGTCATTAGATCCTACGGCATCACAAATGAAAAACAATTAATTTTTGGGTTAATTTTGTAAATGGTTTAATATACCTAGTGTTAAGTACTATCTATAATCAGTAAGGTTTGATCTAGGTGCAGTAGCTTAGATACAGTTACAGACCTGGCTGTCAGAGCAGTGTCACAAGCCATCATGATGCTTTGTGGTCTGTTTCTGAAGTGTCAGCTCTTGGATCAGAGGAAATGTGATTATATCAAAAAGAAAAATCTAGCATTGAATATGAATAGCCACAGACAGTGAGGATCCTGCAGTTCATTAGCTTATTTGCAGGAACTGTTTCCTCAGTGCTCTAAAATAAAGTTAAGCAGCAAGACAAAATACTACCTTTATTCTAGAGAACAGTGACTGAAGGTAGTTCAAGCTCACACAGAGTTGCTGTGCTAGCATTCAAAAGCGATCACTAATTAAGCTCTGGTCATTCACTTGCATGCAGTGATCTGTGATGCTCCTCTAAATAGTATCGGAAAAGTAAAAAGGCAAAAGTGAAATACCTCTAAAAAGAAGACTTTCTGATTGAGTTGCTATAGATTTTGCACCAAATTTCTAGCACTTCTGGATGCAGACAGTGGTTGGGAAGCATGATGCTGAAGACAGAGTGTAAAACTTCACAGAGTGTGATATATATATTATTTAATATAATTTTTTTTTCAATCTCATTGATGCCTTCTCTGTTTGGGATCTGATTAATGACTTTTGAATTCTTAAAACTGGCAACAGCTGTGAGTTTGTGATCTACGTAGCTGTCTACTTGCTTGTTAAGAGCAGAAATCCCAGAGGAATTTTAGGTAAAATGCAAGCATATATCCTATAAAATCTAGGAATTGGGGGGGGGGGGGGGGGGGGGG
>JAOQGH010000040.1:50372570-50486862 GCA_025769975.1 Gallinago jamesoni
CCCCCCCCGAGATAGAGGGATGAAATAATGTGTTAACAGTCAATAATCTTTCAAACAATCTTCAGATTAGTTACTGTTTGGGGAATCACTGTTTGTGTTTATATTTGAGTAGGTATACAAGTGGATGTAAGGTCTGCAAATGGAGATGATTCAATCTTTTATTAAACCACATAAAGTCTATTTTGTCTGGTGTTCAAAGATAAACCCAAGCAAGATTTGAAACGTAGCCTCCATTATTCTTGTGCATAGACTGTTTACATTTGATGTGGAATGAAAATGAGTGGTGAATATTTCAAGATAGAATGTGGAACAGTTGTATGGACTAAATACCCTGTAGACCAGATCAGAGTAGAGGGATTTAACTGAACAATATGTGTGCACAGTGTGCTACAACAGAAGACTTTTATTTCTCATTCTTACAGGTAAAAGAAATGGAAATGACCATAAGATCACCTCTTCATTTTATTTTGTGTGGTGTGTGTTGCAGATGAACACCAAAGAACATTCTAACATAAATGGAAAATTTTGGGTTTGGTATACTAGGACGATGCTTTACTGAAGTTAGATTCATCCAAGTTGAAGTTGTTCCTTGACAAAGAACTGTTTTTAGAGGGATCTTGCTGAAATGAAAGTATTTCATTTTCATTTGCAGTTGAGTATTAGGGAGGAAAAGTGCATGGAGTTGAAAGGTCTGTTCTCGGGCTGGAGTCTTTTTAGGTTGGAATCTATTCAGCCCTTGGGTAATTACTCAGATTCAGAGTAAAGGAAGCTATATTCCCTTTCTTATTGAGAAGCAAAGTCCGTGCCTTCTGTCACCCTACATGCTCCTCCTCCCCTCAAATAAAAATTGTAAAACGGAAATGATCATGTTCTGCTCACATCGCAGGAAGAAAGACAGAATGAGCCTTTGCTGTCTGACTCCTACTTAGGGCTATGGGAGTCAGAAGGAAGATAAGAAAAATAGGCAGTTGATAGAAATTAGAACGTGAACACCTGATTCAAAGTATATCTGTCCCTCCTACAGCTCAGGAAACCAAGATGGCAAATACAGTTTCCTCAAATCCTCTGTTCCTGCATCCTACCCACTGGGGTTGTGACAAAACCACATTTCATCTTTCAATAAGAAAGTAGAGATTTGCATTACTTCTATACAGATCTAGAGCAAATATGATCACGATGACTTTTTTCACATTTTTAAAGTATCCCACCGTTTCAGCAATTAGCACAGGGCTGTGAACCCATGTTTTCTTTCTATGCCCAGCTAATCATAGAATGGTTAGAGTTGGAAGGGACCTTAAAGATCATTGACTTCCAACCCTCATGCCATGGGCAGGGACACCTCCCACTAGACCAGGCTGTTCAAAGCCCTATCCAGCCTGGCCTTCCAGGGATGAGGCATCCACAGCTTCTCTGGGCAACCTGTTCCAGTGTCTCACCACCCTCACAGTAAAGAATTTCTTCCTAATATCTAACCTAAATATATGCTCTTTCAGTTTAAAACCGTTACCCCTCGTCCTATCACTATTAGCTGATGCTACACCCTGTGAGCTCCAGCCAGCAGCCCAGCCTGGCAGAGTGTAATTGCCCTGTATGCCATGGGTGTGACAGTCTGATGAACTGCCTCCCTTTTCAGTGGAATTTCATTGTGGTAACTTCAGTATGTTCCTCATAGCAAGTAGAGAAAGGAAGGGAAAAAGAAAATATTCTTTCCTTCTTTTACAGCTAAGGTGCAGGAAGTGACTTGCCCGAGGTATCACAGTGGCATCTGTGGCAGAGCCAGGAACTTAACTTTAGCTGTGTCTGGGACTTAACCACAAATCAGCATTCCTTTTTGTTATTGTGTTTAAAAGCCCCTCTAGTTTTGGATTGTTATATTGGCCAGTGCAATGTTCAACATAATCATAGTCCATTAATGCTAAAACCATCCAGTACTTGAGAACAGCATATATAAACACATAAACCACACCAACTCAGCCAATATAAATGTACTGGGACTATTTTAGACAGTATATTTTAAAAAATCTAGAAATTAATCTACTAATATCTTTTTATAGCCCACAATCCTAGGGGTAGAGATGACTGAACATATTTATATAACATAGATACTGTCCTGTGCATAGATAATTATGTATGTAATATTTAAAGCTAAACAAATTATAGTAAATGCTATATTTGCAAAGTCAAGCAGAGAGTATATTTAAGTGAGTTCACATATTCATGTATGTTTCTATTTTAAAAGTCTTAGATGTAGCATTGCTCACCAGTGACCCTTCTGCGACATCTGTTAATTTTGGGCTTATTTCAATTTCTTTCTCTCTCTTTTTTTAAACAGATGACTCCACTTAAATCAACACTTGGTTTCCATTAGGCAGATAGAAGGTGATTCACTTAGTAACATGTGCATCTTTATCTAGTTAAGTCCTAATAGCCTTAATATATCAAGGAAGCTGCTGTGAATAACAGCACTACGGGCTTTGTCAGACACTTCACCTAATAAATACTGCTCTTTGCCCAGCCATAGAAAAAGAGTGAATAAATACATTGTGTTTCCAAGCTGAAAGCGTGTACAGCCTTATAAATACTCTAAAATTATCCCCGTAAAAAAAATATGTTGACAATAGAAGTTACATCTACATATACCTCTGTGTTTGTACATGTCTACCAATCCAAGCATGGGTTGGCCCTTTGCCCTGTCTGGGATGTCCTTTTCCTGTTTTATCATTTCCTGATGGAACCACCATTCATGTGTGATTTTCCTCCTGTTCAGTTGAGCTTCGTGCAGATTCTTTGATGGTTCTTTGTCTCTAGTTGTCATAAGTTTTCTGTGCCGGGGTAGTTGGATGTGTATTATTTGTGTTAATGTTGGCAACAAAGACATCTGACTTGGCTTGATTATCATGTATGATAATCCTGCCAAATGAGGCAGTCAAAACAAAATCCTCAAGAGTAAAATATATCCAAAAATGTCAGCTTGAATGGAGATGGGATCTTTGCTTCATCATAGATGATGTTTTCTGGAACCTTTCCCCTTGTGCCACAAGTGCCAGTGATTGCATGCTGTGGTCATCAGGGTACTGAAGGAAGCCTTTATTCTGCTACTCCCAAGTTTCTAGAGAGTTTCAATTAGAGGACTTTTACAGGAGAGCACCTTCGAAAGGAAATGGGCAAGGATAATTCTTGCTACTTCTTAAAAAGAGATTGGCTGAGCCATAATCATGTACATAAGGGAGGTTGCATCACGTGACTTAAGGGAGTTTTGGCCAAGCTTTGAGGTCAAATAATCAGTGCCACATAGATTTTGCCATAAACCTCAGCAAAATTTTGGTAGCAGAAGTGACAGGGGAACACAGTGCCTTTTCACTCGTGCAAAGGAGCAATGGTTTCTGCTATAGCGCAAATGTCATATTCTTCCATCTGACACGGTGTACTGCAGGCACACTGACCTGGGGCCCAAAGATCCATCCAGCAGCATTTGGGTGGCACTGCAGGCTTAGTTGAGCATGATGCTTCACAAAGGTCTAACTGTTTCTGGTTTTAGCACTGGTTCAACTATCTTTGCAGCACACTTTTGATTGTAGCTGACTTGACATGATGCTCACAATAAATGGGTGGTTCATAGGCTGCTCCAAGATAGTGTTTGACAAAATTGGTTTTGAATCCAAGCCCTCTGAATCTCTGTGCAGAGGAATTTCTGAATCTCATGGCAGCTAGGGAAAAAAAAAAAGGCAGGTAATTTCCTTTGCATAGAGAAAGGGGAGGAAGAGGAGGATGATCATGGTGCTACACTTCAGAATAAAAAGGGCAGTGCTTCCTACAAACAGGGTCACCTTCATTTTGTTTTCTGTACCATTTCAGTGAAAAATGGATTATGGATCATCACACCAAACCTGAAACAGAATGAGAAATAATTTTTTTGTTGGTTCAGAGTGGGTTTTTAGGTTATGAATAGCTGTGGTAAATCCAGAGAGTCAAGCTTGATGTATATTCTTCTGTGCCAAATCTGAATAATTTCCTTTTTTTTCTCCTGTCCCTTTGATATTTATTATCAGTGAACAACACACGTCAGCTGTCATACAGCCCTGAGATGGCTGCAGCATAAAAACCTGACCAAGCACAATGCCTATACATAGCAGCTGTTTACAAATGCTTCACTGATTTTGGTGATTTCAGTGACTGCTGAAGTCAGTGACTGCTACATTTATATTATTATTCAAAGAGCTACATGTTAGAGGAGTGTGAATTGTACGTTGAAACAAAGCTCTAAATAAAAATTACCTTAATTTTTCCTTACTGAAGTTCCCTATCCGTATACTCCCCACACCCTTCCTGAGAGAGGCTTATGCTAATTAATAACTGCGAAGCAAATAAGAGTTCAACTGATAAGTGCAGCAGAAAAACTTAGAGAAAAATGAATTGTTCTGTCTTCAGAGGCACAGAGATGTGCTCAGGGAGTTGAATTCTGTGGGATCTGTGGCCTCTTTGCAGTGCAGAAACACTAAAATGTAATGGCATTAGTCCAGCCCCTACTTGATAATTTAAGTTAATTTTTCTCTCGGGCTGCCCTGTACTTCTCCACAGCTTTGACCTGCATTGTAATCATAAATAAGGATCTTCACCCCTCTTGGCTTCTGCTCCTGAGTAAAGCCTGGAGTGCTTATAGAGAGTTAGTAGCACTCTAAAAAAAACAAAAAGAACTTCAGAAATTATCAGACAAAAATGTGGATTCATTCACTTTTGTAGTATGATTGTAGTGAGGAAAAAAAAAAAAGGAAAACAGTTACCAAGATGAATTATCAGACGTAAATTCAGTTAAATATAATTCCAGAAAAATGCAATTGCTACATATATAATACTATTTAAAAAATTTTCTGTGATGTTTTCATCACTGTTTCTTCTTGAGAAAGTTATTGCTAGCCTTGGAAAAGGCAGGCAGGATAACTTTAAATTGAGATTCCTTCTGGTACATAACTCTTACAAGTCTATTGTTAGTTCACAATAAAAGTGAGTATTTTGAGTAATTTACTTCCTTGACAACATATAAGTAAAAAGTGTAGGAACAGTACCAAATTTTTAGTCAGCAAAGCATTCAGGAAGCCCCTGGAAGAATATGGTACTCATCAGTTTAAAGGACAGCTAGATATCTTTTTGAAGTGATCTAAGAAATCTAATACAAATTGAAGGTGGTATGAAGGTAAGAGCAGAGGCTGGTTTAACTAGAGGTTTAATTAAGGATGAAATTGTATTATGTAAGTTCTGCTGGCAATTATTGGGCAATAACTCATGGAATAGAGATCTTTCCTCCTCCTTCTAGCATTTCTTTATCGTCCTCTCACTGCTGAATAACTCTCCCTTGCATGAGGCTGGGGGAGCTGGGGCCAGAGCGCATCTCCTCGCTGTGCTAGTGAGTACTTGTATTGAATCCTGTGACATCGATAAACTTGCAGCAGCTTGAGCCGTGCTTCTAACCTGGATCCCAGAGCAGCTGGAGGGCATTGTAAAAAAAAGAAACAAACACACACAACAGAGCCAACAAATAAAAATTCCTTTCCAGGTTCAAAAAAAAGAAGAAGTCTGGTAAAGTGTCAGAGAACATCCAAAAGTTCCTTGATTCTTGGCAGTTCAGAAGGTAGAAGGCTTCATTGGAACTGTGTGAGAGGGGTCTCTCTGGCAGGATAATGCATGTGCACGTACGTAGAGGCTCCTGTTTACCTCTAGCAAGCCTTGAGCTCGGAGAATTGAAAGCTTTTCTGACCTCTGTTTTAAACCCAAAAGAAGCAGAAGTCCTTTTACAATACAAAACCCCATTTTATTCTGCTTTACCACAGAAAATCCCCCTCTCCATTGAAACTGAAGTTTGCACTCCATAGTAAATAATAATGAGGATTATTGTAAAAGACTCAGGTTATTTCCGCCCTCCTCCAAAGTTTTCTTTCATTTCATCACAGGTTTGTTTTGTACTGAAATGAAGCTGTGAGATACACACATTGAAGAGAAATCAAAGTCATGCTTTCATTGCAGTCCTGAAGCTAATCAGTTGGCTTGCTGCTGCAAGCATCTGCAGGCACCTTGTGCTATAGTACAGTAGTGTTATGACTTTGGAGGCCCAGTTTTTAAAATCATAATAGTGACACAGTATGCATGCTTTCTTTCAAAAAGCCTGGGCAAGCCACACTGAGTTGATTTTCTTGGCACGCTGTGTACCTATAATTTTGTCTTATGTTTTCTAATGTAGGTATCTGGGCATAGAATCAAAAAGTTCCACTGAATATTTAAGTGGTGGGGTTTTTTTTAAAGAAAAACACAACAGCAAACACATTCTTTGCTTTTGGATTGATAATATTCCTTTAACAACTGTAGATGTTAAGAACAAAGAGAGTTACTGGGGAAAAAGAAAAAGAAACAGTATGATCATGGGGGATGTTTTGAGCGTTTATTTGGCAAGACTGTACAGGTGTTTTGTTTGTGAATTTTTGGGAGTTGACTTATGAGATTTTATTTGCATATTTTTCCTAAAGATCTGTCGCTGTCATATTGGAGTTACAAATGAGAACTTTTTGTGCATGCATTAATGGTCATCCCTAGCTATTTCCTATGCATCAAAAATCAGCTACTCTAAAATACAATATTGAAAGAGATTGCTGTGATCAAAAGTTTCCATATTTTCTCTGTGAATTTTTTTCCTCCACTCTGAGAAGAGGGCTTTTCCCTACAATGGGGAACAGTACATTGCATCCTTTTTTCCTCATCTTGCTTTTCACCTCAGATTTGTCCATTCCCTATGACTGCTGGTGGTGATGCTTTCCCTAAGTGTTCAGGTTCGACTGCTTCTGTCAAAGACTTTCTGATGTTATCCTTGTTTACTAGAGGCAAGAAGAGGATGGCTTGGTTTTGGTTCTTGGTAGTCTGTAAAGCTCTTCCAAAAGTGTGTTCTGTTTCCAGACAAGAGGATTTGATTTCAGAAAATTCGTCTCTGTAGCTAGTTGTATAGAGGCGGGTTGGTTAAAGTTTACAACCTCTTTTTGTTTAGGATCTGGAACAGTGCCATAGAGTCTCAAGTTTCCTGTATAAAGAGAGATCTGTATTCGGTCAGAAGGTAACTAGGCAAGGTACATGAAGGCTGCAGGGTGAATGGCTCTTTCAACAATGAAATCAGTTTGGGGTCTTTAAGATCCCAGCAGTGCCTTGTCTCAAGACAGTGTTGGACAGGCAAAATTCCTAAAAACTTCAGGGGGTCAAAATAACCACCCTTGTACAAAACAAAACAAAACTTCAGAAAATACTGAAAAGGAAAAAATTTTGAGCAAATCTGATGATCCTTATGAAGTACCTTGTCACAAAGAATCAGAACAGGTGAGGGCTGCCCACATCTTCATTTACTTACCAGTGAGTCCCTGGTGTTTTGGTTGTTGACATGCATCCACATGGGAAAAGGTATCTCATGCAAATATCCCGATGCACTATTGTTCTGGGGGCAAATGCATCAATGCACCTTGAGTCTGAGGATTAAGGATCTTAAATAATTATTCCTGTAAATAGAGGATTCACTTTGCTTCCATGTTCCTGTAACTGAAGGTGTCACTCTACAATTACTAAATCACATTCATCTGTTATTCCAGCGTACAGAAGCATTGCCTCAGGCAGAATAAAAGACAGGAAGAAAAGAAACATGCTCTTGGAAACATTGCATTCAAGCAACAACTTATAGTTGTATTGGGAGCAATGCAGCAGTGAAGCTCTGTGTTTTTCTAATCTCGTTTTCCTGATGTCAGCAAATTTGCAAGGAAATGCATTTCCTGTTTGGTTTGCTCATTTCTCTTGGTGCATTGTAGCCTTTCAGTAAGTTTCCTAATGCATGCTTTCTTTCTTTGCAGTAATTTACAGAATGAATTGCATCATAAAGAAAACAAAATGCTAGGAACATGATTTTGACAATCTTTCCACACGGTTTGGAGAAGTTTGCAAATACTGGAAAACTTGGTGTTTCACTGTTCCTGGGCATCATACATCTCTTCCACTACCAGTTGCTACTCAAAAACATCACCAAATTAATGATGGTATAATTAGGAAACTCATGAAAATCACAGTATTTTTGGAGTATTTGTGGGACCTTTGGTTTTGGTAAAACCATGATGTTAAGGCCTGAATTAATTTAATGCCATTTTTGACACATGGAAACATAGCACTAACATCCCTTTCCAGGCAGCTGAGAAAGACTTTATCCCCAAGGTGGCTTCTGCAGAGCAAGTGGGGTGAACCCAAGGCTGCTGCAACATGCAGTGCTGAGCTGTGATTGCCAGGTGGCTTTGCAAGATCCTGCCAATCTCTTACTTTCGCTCATATGGTCTGTTCTGAGCTGGATTTTTGCAGAGATGTCCACAGATGCTAAGTCTTGCAATGAAACTTTTCCAGCAGTAAGTGTTTCTTGTGTTCTTTTTCTCTCAATTCCTCATTTTCTAAAAGTACACCTGATACAAAGATATTCGAATATTTGTCTTTAAACAAATGGGCTGGAGAGCTGCTAGCCATTGGGAGAGAGTGCTGTGTTTTTCCTGATTCTGACTGGTACTTGCTTTGTTTTGATTTATATGGAGTACTAATTTTTTTTTTTGTTCTCTGCTTAAGCTAAGCAAGAAATAAGTATAAAGTCTAGTTCACTAAGTGTGTGAGGTGATGCCAAGTGGTGTCAAATAGTCCTCTTCTGACAACAATGGGCTGTTGTTCAGTACCCTCACGCAGGTTAACCGCAGAGTTGCTCCTGAGAATCCTTCTGATTTATGATGACATTGCTGGCAACAACCAAAAGCTCTCTAGCAGTGCTTTCCAAGGTGCTGTGTCAGCAGTTTCTTATACATACACACACTCTTAATATACATATTTATAGCAGAAAATTCTGACCCAATTTGAGTATTCATCCTGTTTTACTTTGCACTTAAGTGATGTTTATTCAGCAGTAATGTATCTACCTACATCTCTGGTTGCAAGTTCAGTGTCTGTACCAATTACGAAACTGTGCTAGTCAGAACAGCCCCACGAAATGAATTATATTGATCTTGTTTTGTAAGTGCCTTGCTTGGAGGAATTCCTCCTGGGGGAGGAAGGGGCAAGTAATTCAGTTTCTGGGATGATACAACTTGTCCCAATAAAGCACATAAAATGTTATCAGGGAAGCAGCTCTGAATTCATATATACCATAATTATAATACAATTGAAAATATAATTTGTCATCAGAACAGTGTTTCTGCTGTGTTTGAAAGATATGTCTTTTCCAAATTAAAAAAAGAAAAAAGCCTTTCATCTACACATAGCAGAATTTGCATTAGATTGTTTGTATCCTGTAGTATCATTCTTGATACCCTCTTTGTACCTTTCATTCCATCCCACAGGAATTAAAGAAGCCCTGCCCTGCCTCAACTTGTATATAGTTTGTACTTCATCTATTTCTTATTTTTATTCTCCTGCTGGGCAAAAATCCAGATAAAAACGACACAAATATGGAACTTAAGAGATTTGTATCTTCAACGTCTAGTTGAAGGGGTTTGGTTTCTGTTTTTTTTTCTGACTAATTTTGGTAGGTCTCCCACTCTTTGGTTTGTCTAGATCAAGCTACAGTTTTGTCTGTTCTGAGGCAGTAGCATCATGTAATCCTAGCCTCTGATCTATAGCTGTTGTGCCAAGACTGAGTTACATACTGTAATACAACAAATTCTAGAAGGCAGTCTGTGTGCTGTTTGCTCAGGTCCAGTCAAGAGCTGGACAGTCAGTTCAGGCTTTTACTCCTTTCTTCTAGCTTGTGGATGCTTAAATAAAATGAAGTCAAAGCACATAAAGAACTTTTTTATTATTATTATATTGGTATTTTATTGTTTCTTGGGAACAGTCAGTGCAGAGTTGCAAGGTTAATGATACATGGTGGTCAACAGGAGGGATACACTGCATATGATCACAAGTGGGACAGAAAGTATTGGTGAGGCATTCCTGCTATTGACAGAGATGTCTGGGAACACCCAGACTATACCATGTACAGGTCCAAGTTCTTTGAGTACAAGTGCCACAGCATATACTATGATATTGTCCAGCACCTTTTCAAAGACTTTTCAAAGAAATAATTTAATACTGCCTAGTGAAGAAACATTTTCCTCTTACTTCTGCAAAGGGGATTATGGTTAATATCTAGAAGTGCCTAGATTTGGGATTCTCTGTTTTTCCTAAAGAAACTCTTAAAGCCTATGGGTGAATAATAACATTCTTTGGCTACATAAGGAAAATCCTTTAATAGATGGATTATCATTCTGTGTTTCTGTTTGGACAGGGGGTTATTTATAATAACTTGCTTAACGCAGTCGGATTTGGAAAAAGAGCTACTGAGTTATCTCATGTTGTGGAAGCGCTGCTGATCACAAATATATTAAATGCAGTTTAATAGCTTCATTAATGAGAATACAGTAATGTTCTTACATAGCTCTGTGATGTACCTCACTTGGAATACAAAGGGAGAAAAAGTAAACTGTAGGGACTATAGGGAATGAGGAAAATTTCTTCAGTAAAGGCTGTGGTAAGAACTGGACTGTTTCATTTACAGAATCTATAAATTTGCAAGGTAATATGGCTATTCATATCCTTAAATAGGGCAGAGAAAACAAAACAAAACAAAAGATATCAAAATTGAAGTTGCACCTACAATTTTTGTAGCATACAAAGCAGGTTCTGAAAAGTAGCAAGTTCTTTGTTAGTCCCTGCTATTTAATTCCCTGAATGCTGTCCATCCTGGATGTTACTGAGACAGAGAAAGTTTGTGGGGAAAAAAATAAAACACAAGCATGCAATGAAATGGTTTCTTACTAGGTTTTCAGAAATTTAACAGAACAAAGGAGAAGGTTCATAAAATGCAGCCCGATGGTTATGTGGTGTCTCATCTGGGCTGGAGACTCCTCTACCAACCACACAAACTCCTACTTGCCTAGATGAATAAAGCACCTTAATAAACTATGGTAGTTTATTACCCCCTCCACAGACCAGCTGCAGGGCCAGACACACAACCCACTTGTTTGCTGTTGCCTGCTGCCATCAGGAACTGGTGAGCCTTGGTGACTGTGGCTTCCAGTCAAGGCTACAATAGGCAGTGGTGTTTTGATGGATGCAGACTTTTCTTTCTGTTTTCTGCCAGATTTGATGTCTTCTACTGTGTATCACTTAATGGGTTTTTTCCAGGTATTTTTTTTTTCTGAAGCCCTAAGTCCTAGAAGTTGATTTCCTTTACTCTCTGCAGTCTTCATTCATGTTTATCATCTCATTTCCCCACTGATCCCAGTCTCACCTCTGCCATATCTTTTTTTCCAGGTTCTTCCCATTCCATCCTTATATGTGTTTTTCCTCTTGTTTCCATTTCAACTGGAGTTTTTTTCTGTGTTTTCTTGGCTCAGACAGGATTAATTGGCAGTGCTGGGAAAGTCTCCTGTGCTCACTTGTAGTGATCTCAGTCTTGGCATAACTCACCCCAGTCCTGAAGGTCAGGCAAAGAGAGAGTCCAGGTTTTTTGCTCCTTGGGAGCATGGGCTAACAGACTGCTAGAAGATATTTGCTGTTGGAGTCTCTGTACTGGGAAGGTAAAACCTGCTATTTTTCAGACAGCAATACTATGGTTTTCGCGTGATTAGCAAGAAAGCACTTCCTTTGTACAAAGTATCGTCTTATCAGAATTAAGGTTTCTGCTTCAGAAAATGGAGGGTCTGAGCTTTCCTAAAAAGCCTTTTCTTTTTTTATACATGAATTTCTTTTTACTTGGACTCGCTCTTAGAAAAGGCGATTAATTTATCTGAAATTGCCCAAAGACTTTGAGGCAGATATTCAGCATTAAAAAATCAGGCCCAAGAGTTGTAATTTGGTAGGATTACCAAAGAGTTGTCATCTAACAGGAAGCATGGGATAGACTGTACAACTGCTAACATATTAGTTACAACTGTCCTTATTACCCAAGTGAACATCTGACCCATTTTACAATTCTAAATATACATTTTGATGATGATTATAAAACCATTTACAATTGAGCACGTTAAATGCTAACTGAAGTAAGAAACGTAGTGTCCTCTTAAGGATTTGATTTTATGACTGTAAAAAGTGAGTTTTCTTGTCAGCCTTCTTAAGCCTGTAAAAATTTATTCTGCCAAAACCCCAGTATTGATGAGCCACTATTATTTATCAGTCAACAAGCAATTTGCTGCACTGGGTAAAGAGGGCTATAGTTTCAGGAAAGCTCAAAGATTTAGTGAAATGAAAAAATAGTTCTGTAGTTCATACTACTAAGAATGTGTGTGCGTGTGTGCATGCATATATATGTCTACCTAAGTGTTAATTTGGTTCTTTTGTAGAAAAATTTAAAACATTAGCTGTAGGAAAAAAAAAAAAAGTATCTGTAGTTACAAGTGCCTTGACACTGTCCTCTTGGACTGCATTAGGCAGCACATCTCTGTAGGAAGCGCAGAAGGGTGACACCAGGTACCTGTGCCTCCTTGTAAAGATCTTCAGATTCTCCATGAGAGCATCTTCAGAGAAGAGTGAACTCAAGTGGAATTAAAACACGAAGGGGAAGCCAGAAGATAAAAGAGATAAAGGCAAACTTGCCGTGCCCTATCGTTGTGGGTACCTTTACAACAGTTCATCAGATTAAAATTGCCAGGCTCTTTCCTTGGTATTAATGATGATGTTGCAATACACCGGTGCTTAAAAATCAGTCAGCCATTTCAAAGTTTGTTTTCCCTCTACTTTCCTGTGTGTAAGTCTCATTAATGTCAACAGGGCTATAAGCATTCTAGAGAAGAGGGCAGTAAATTTCTGCTGGCTTTGAAAAGCACCAGCAATAGCTGTATTTAACCCTCAGTCTAAGGGAGCGATGTTTTTTTCTACATGCTTCTCTGAAACATGGAAAATAAAGTGCACATGAATGACAAAACAGAGGTAGAGAGTAGACATTATCATAATACAGAACTGCTTGGCATCTGCTTGCAAACCTGGCCGAACCACAAGTGAACAACTACACACTGGTTTAATTATACTGCTTTAACCCACTGAACTCCACTGACCTTCACTGTAGCAGGTTATGCTCTCTGGAAGCGGTAGCTTAAGCTGTAGCACATTTCGAGGTTATTTGCTCATTGTAAAAACATTTTGTTTAAAAAAGGCTGTTCCCAAATTTAATGTTGCACATTTGGCTTTAACTCATCAAGGTACTTAAGTATGTGCCATGTATAAGTACAAATGATTACTGTCCACTTCAGTTGGAAGTACTGTTGCTTCAGATTTATATTCTGCTTAAGTAGCTTGTTGAACAAAGGTTCTCAGTTGTAGTTAGGTTTCTTTTTTTTTCCCCCTAACTTTAAAAACAACTGTGATTTTATCGTTTTTAAGAAGCTTCCAGCTTTTACAAGGAGAGCTGAATCACAACTGCCTTGGCCTTTTGTTACTGTATGTATAAATCCTGCTTAGTGTGTGAAAGCAGAGGACTCTAACCAGATGCCCTAAAATCCACGTATGGCTAGAAATTTTTAACTTCCTTATCTCAGGGGATAAAGACTAGATAATTTGCTAGGACAAAAACTTCAGATTCCCAAAGATCAGATCACTGCAGTGAAATCAGGGCTAAACAGCTTCAGAAGCTCTCTTTATGTGCCAATACATTACATATTACAGTGTTGACTGCTGAAAAGCAGCAGAGTCCCATGTGTCCCATTCATTTATGCAGGACTCATGAGATTTCCTTCTAGCCCTTTACTCCTTTTCAGCAGTCAGCACTGCTGTATAGTATTTAGGAAGTCACTGATAAATCTCACATGGCAGTACAGATTAGTGGAAACAGGGTATAATTAGAACTGGAAGTGCTTTTGAGACATCTACAAGGTAGGTCCAAATGTAATTTCTCACTTATTTTCTGCAATGAAAAAGTCTTAGTCATAAGAAAATTAAAATTGTGAAGGCTGCTTAGAAAGAAATTGGTTACAAAAATAAGGCAGTTTCTGCTTCTTAGATGTGTAAGGAGGAACAGTGATGGCATCAGGAAAGCCCAGAAGACTTGCATAGGAGCTTCTTCCCCAAGATATTTTTCACAGCAAATCAATTCAGAGCCAAGTGTAGGCATCTTCCAGTGTGTCACAGGCAGCAAACCTTCAGATTAGCTGGATGTTTCCCAGCAGCCTGCTAGATGCCTACAGCCACAGATGGGTGGGATGAAGCAGGCACTCCTCTCAATGCTGCTACAATTGGCTGGGTGAAACAGCTCAAAACATGGCCTGTAGCATCCTCAGTCTGAGTTACCTGTCTCTCACTGCACATCACTTGGGGAGCCTAAATACTGAATGTAAATCACAGGCTACCTATGTAATGGTTGGATGTTCTGACCCAGGTTTGGCAAGGCCCAAGTCTGCCTGCAGACGTAGTCTTTATTATATGGGTGCATCAAATCTTTATCCATGTAATGGTGATGGAGTATTTCTTTCCTTCTGCTTATTGATTTCTTTATTTTAAACCAAGAAGTTCTTTGCAGCTGGCTCAATGGCATTCAGGTCATGGCTGGTAACCCTCTTTGTTCTACTGTCAGTGTAGCTGATGATACAGATAAAATTGGACAATCTAAATAAGTCATTTCCATACTCCTTCCTTTTAGTGAGCTGAATCTGCCAGTGGACTTGTGCAGAGGTCTGAGAAATGGTGCAAGGCGTGGAGTGTGATTTGGGACACATCCTTTAAAGAGAGGTTGAAATGGGATATGCCCAAAGGAGAGTGTGAGAACCTGGGCTGACCTGAGATGATGATGAAGGAGATGGAACAGGAGAAGCTGTTGACATTGCAGGGAAGCACACACAATTCAGGAAAGACTTTGTGCCATAGTATAATTTTTTTTTTTAAAAGTGTGTTGACACCTAACCAACCAAAGTTTTATGTTCACCAGAGTATTTCCCCATGTTTTAACATTTGACAGTTTGGGCATTTGTTTTTTTTGTTTTAGTTTTTCCGTGTCACTTCATTCTTGTTGTCTGTTTGTCTCTAAATTAAATGCCACTTGCTGAAAGAGATACCTGGGTCATTGTGCACCCATCAGAGTCACAACAACTATATCAGATTCCCAGAACTGTTGTAGAATTAAGTTGTTTGGTTACGTGCAATCAGTGTAACTTTACAGAAATTATGGCAAAAAGATTCCATGAGGTAAATCATTGTGAACTTTACAGTTGAACCCCAAAATTCATGATTTTATCACTATTTTACTGAATATATGAGGATCCTTCAGCAGCTTCTTCCAAAAGGTACAATCCACAAAGCTTTGAAAGACTAAAAATTAAGGACAATAATAATTACTGATATGAGGTGAGAAAATCTGCATTCAATGCTGCATTATATCAGTAGCTGTCATTTCTTCCTAAGCCAAACATGACATCTCTTTCCATTGTTTTCCAGTGAAAGCACTCATCTGTGTATGTACATAGTCTGGTGTTTCTCCCAGCTGTTCTCTGGATAACATGTTGGTTTTGTTGGTTTTTTTTCTAAATGGAGTAATTACTTGTCCATCAAGCATAGTTTGTTAAATAAATTCTGAGGAGAAGCTATGACGCTGAGTATTTTACACTGAATATTATTACATGCACATTTTTCATAGCACAACCTCTGATATTTTATGGATGTCTTACAGCAGATCTAGAAAAATGCAAGCGAAAGTATAACTAACGTATTAACTCCTGTCAAAGTTTCCAGATATGCAGAGAATGGGAGTTGCTTCAGGAAGGGAGAATTTCCATTTTTACAGGGAGATTCTGAAGGGCAATGCTTCTGCTGTCTCCCCACAGTCACTTTGATTTAAAGGAACTTAAGTATATCCATGATTGCTTTGAGCCCCATTTCAGTTCACATCAAAGGTGTGGAAAAACTGCCAATTAACTTTAAGGTTGTAGGATCATCACCTTGTTTCTAAGATTAAAAGTGGCATCACAAGTAGCAAGTTAGGCAATGTTACACTTAACAACAGCAGCACCTATACAGCCAGTAAATTTCAGTGACCTGTGTTCTGGTCCAAGGGGACTACTGATGTACATGTAATTATGCTTGGGAAAAATCTCATTACATTTTTCATATTTTAAAATTACTTTTTACAGTTGTTTTCAAAAGCTATTTGAGAATGTTGTGCAAGAAAGTTTTAGTGTGCTACTTTTCATTTATCAGGAAACAATGATTTTGTAAAGATGCATTTTGCAATGTATATTTCACATATGTGAAAGTACCTTTTGGCTGAAGTGCTTAAGTTTCATTTGAGGAATCGCTGTAAAATTCTAATGACCAGGCAATACTGCCTGCTACTTAAGCATTATTTAAAAGTCTACAGAGGTCAGCTATGTTTGTACTGGAGTATGCAGATGCATTATAATTGAAGATTGGAAGACACACCTTCAAGACATTGAGGTGCCGGAGCATGTCCAAAGAGCAGCAACAAAGCCTGTGAAGGGTCTAGAGCGCAAGTTTTATGAGGAGCAGTTGAGGGAACTGGGGTTGTTCAGGCTGGAGGAAAAGAGGCTGAGGTGAGACTGTATTGCTCTCTGCAACTACCTGAAAGGAGGTTGTAGCCGGTCTCTTCTCTCAAGTAACAAGCAATAGGATGAGAGGAAACAGCCTCAAGTTGCACCAGGGGAGGTTTAGATTGGATATTGGGAAAAAATTCCGCACTGAAAGGGTTGTCAAGCACTGGAACAGGCTGCCCAGGGAAGTGGTTGAGTCACCATCCCCGAGGGTATTTAAAAGGTGTGTAGATGTGGCGCTAAGGGAGATGGTTTAGAGATGGACTTGGCAGTGTTAGGTTAATGGTTGGACTTGATGATCTTAAAGGTCTTTTCCAACCTAAATGGTTCTATGATTATCCCATCTGGACCAGGTTCTGAATTAAGACCCTATAAAGGTCTGTACTTATGGGTTTCTGTGGTGTAGGTCTGGTTGACCAGATGCATTACAGGAAGCACCGTCCATCTGGAAGGTTAGGAGGGGAGTTGACCATCTGAACTGCCTATGCCATGGGACAGCTCTGCTACTCCTTGTGGACTTCATGTAATGTTTTGCCAATCTCAGAAATAGTATATTGACATCTATTTTACTCCTGCAAAAGGAGTTTGTATTCATGTACAACACTGGCACGTCGCGTTTTCTACTTTGACCATAATAAAAATGCATTGATAGTCTTTCCCTGTGGGAATTATCGTGAGTGGACTCATGGGTGTTTCTGTGCAAGCATGAGAGCTGGAAGAGTTAGTGGCTGCATTTTCAAACTCTTATGTCTTGAATACAAGCTGCTTCTACTAGGGGAGGTGCAACACCACTTGAAAAGTATTGGTTTCTTCAGTGATGTGCAGTGCTAACATCAAAAAGCCCCTCGCTTGGGCTTGATGTGCTTTTCATTAAAGCTTCTTGGAGGTCAAACAGTGCCAGACTGAGTCCCAGAGGCACAGAGCAGAGAACAGAAGAACTCTATCAAAGTTTACATGACACAGAAACACTTTCTGCATATGGCTTTGCACAGAATATTCACTTTGAAATATTTTTCCTCACATAAAAATCATTGGGTTTTTTTTTCAAAGCGCAGTGACTTCTAAGAAGCCGTGTGATTTATTGTTTGTCCTGTACTTTTCCTTTGCTTTATAAAATATTTAATTAGCAAAGGTCCTCCTGTTACTGTGCCTTTTGAAACAAGTTCAGGATCCCTCTGACAGCTGCCATTTTTTATACCCTGATACCATTACCTGCAGCAAATCTCTGCTGCTCGAGCTTGCTTTTCTCTGATCATACTCAGTCACGAAAGGCGATGAAGTCTCCCAGCCTATTCCTTGCCTTGTCTGCTTTTTTTTTTGAGGAAGCCAGATGGTGCGTGCCACATGTAATTTGTGTCAAAACTAGTTAAAACTAAACTGCTGCAGCATTTTTTTTATATATAAATGGTGGATCTCATCTCATAACACTTGATGTATTTCACAGCTGCTTTGGTTAACAGACAGTAAGTGTGCTCTGAGCGAAAGAAGCAGGTACTCGGTCACGGAGACTCAATCCAATAAGACAGCTCTGTCTTATGCTATCGCTGTACAAATGGTGTTTACCTCAGTATAGTTAATGTTATTTTTTCTCTGTAATGCGAATGTGGATCATTTTCCTGAGAGCTGGAAGTAGATGCTACTTCTCTCCCCCTCTGGCACCTCAGTAGATGTTTAGTATTTGCACTGTCATCTGGTTAGCAATGACAGAGGCATAAAAGAGATTTGGTTCCATTGAACAAAATCTCTGAAATTAAGCTTTGTTTTCATTAAATCTATCTGAGTCCATAGCATGATGGATGACAACTAATTCCAATGTGGCTGAAAAAGATAATTTTAAAAGACAGTGAACCACAACAAAGGCAAAAGCTTGTGTGGAATACGTCGTTGGTTTCGTGGCAGAAGTTGCATAAAGGAACAATATATTCATACATGACAGCATCCTTTTCAGAGGAAAAAAGCTGGAAGATTAAATAGAGTGGATGTTATAACATGTGTTTAATGTACCAAAGTGGGTCCCTCGCCTCAGTGACACATACTTTGATGAGAAGAATTTAAGATCATTTCAGATGATAGAAGGTGAAGTGTTCATGGCAGAGACTACAAAGCAGCAATGTTTCTTTTGCAGGTGCTTGAGCATCAGCGTTTATTAGTCACATATCACAGGAAAATCCATTTTGGTAACTTAAATACTGATTGTATGTTCACAAAAGCAGAGAAAAGTTATAGAATCAAGATGTTCCTTGTAGCTTTGCTCTGTGGTACATCTAACATACTTTCCAGTCTGAAAAGAGGTATTGACACCATTTACTTCCAGACTTATCTGTACTTTATTAGATGAAACACTTCACAATTTTTTGTGCAAAGTGCATCTCATTTATATAAAGGATTAAGAGCCCATAGAGTTGCATTGGGCTGCTGTATATTTAAAACATTTTTCTACCAGTATCTGTGTTATAGGAGATTACAGTACATGAAATTAATCAGTCTTGTAAGATGCCAATGATTTCTTAGCTCTGATTATTGAAAAAGTGCCTTTTTTCCCTACCTTAACTGTTACCAGAAAAACTGTCCAGTTATATCTGTTCTGTGCAGTTGGCCACAGAAGTTGTAATGGGATTAAAAAAAAACCCATCAAATGTGAACCAATATAATAGCCCTGTGTCACTGTTGGAATAGACTCTGATATCATTTAAGAGAGGATGGCAGGCTGCTCCCATCTTTCTAACAGTTATTATTTGAAAAGGTATGTTGTTGGCCTAAAAAAGGAAAAGGAATTCCTAGTATTCATTGGTCATTAATGTTTATAAAAATAGGACCTTGAACAGTCTGTGTGTGTTTGACCTTTGACTTGCAGTTGGTCCAACCAAAGGACTGTTTATGCTGGATGCGTGATGAGCTCGGAGATTCAGCTGTGATACCAAGAAATATCAGGAGTTGCTATGTAAATGATTCAAAGCTAGATGAAGTAAATGAACAAAATGTCAAAGTAGTAATGTCTCTGTACAAATTTGTCAAACAGTCCCTCAGAGGCAGGCAGCTACATCTACATCTAATTGGCAGAACCTGTGGGTGCCTTTTGCAGATAGCTACATTTATCTGCATGTATTTTTCTGAAGTAGATACATATAAAACATATATGCACATGTATATATATATTTCAAGAACTGAATTGAGAACATTTGTGAGGGATGAAATTAGATCTTGCTTCCAAAAAATCTGTTTTTAAATCTTACAGCTTTGTTATGGTAGTATGTTTTATGTTACATGAATTACGTCCTTTAATGTGAATATCTGGAAGATACATTCACCATCGGATTTAACTTGCATTTTGGAATGTCCACAGAAAAAGGATCAGCAGAGCAGTAATAAAAACCAGGCATTTAGTAAATTTTTTTCTGACACATCTGTGAGCAGTAAAGAGACACAGGCTTTTACCAGCCCCGAACATTCAATCATAAGCGAAACTTTACAACTGCAGTAACAACAGCGCTGTGAAAACATTCACTGAACTGCCACAAACTCTCTACTTACTGCTGAAATCCTTAGATAAATATTGAATGAAATTTCTCATTGCAAGGCATGGCAAAGGAAAACAAACACACTTTGATATCCACTTTTTTTGCCTCAGAGGTACATCAGGTGACATGGAGGCGTGCTAATTGAAGTTGATTTTGAAAGGCTTGATTTCCAGGCTCTGAGTTGCTACAGGTGCATGTCTCTTGTGGTTAATGGGAATGAAAGACTGAGGTCGTCAATACAGAAAAAAAACCCATCATGAATATACAAAATCTGCGTATGTGGCCACATGCAGCTTCTGTATTTTTCTCTTTAACTTAGCATTTCACAAATGCTGACAAGTTAATTTAAAGATTGGGGTCTGTTTTGTGTTGACAGTATTAGAAAAGGATGTTTGTAAGACAGGCATTAAAAGAGGCAGACATCCCCTTAGTTTGTAAAGCTTCAGTTCTGCATGCTTAGGTAAGTAGGCTTTCCTTTCTTGGTGTGAGGAATGCTGTATTCTTTATCTTTGGATGGATATTGTTTTCTAATTAGGTTTTTTCTGTTCAATCACATTCTCTGAAAATATTCTCAATATTTCAGATTCTCAGTAAATTTTTGTCTGATACAGGATGAAAATAACATTACAAAAGAGAAAAAATGTGTATTGGAATACCAATATGAAAAGATTTCCTTTTTTTTTTTTGTTGTGTTAATACCAGTTGAACCTCCAGAACTGAACCCAGAGTGGCTCTGCCTGTGGAATGGTTTCTGTGTTCATCTGCCTTTACTTTTGGGAAAGCCAAAGTATAAGAAAATTACCAGAATGTTGATTCTGTGCCTAGAATGCTTAAATTTGCTTAATTCCAGGAAAACCAAATAAATTCATCAGCAGTTGGTCAGATGGTAAAATATTTAATTGGTTTTACCAGCAAGATGCCCTGCAGAGAGTGGATTTTTTGCAGAGATCATTGGACAATATCCATTCACATATAATGTGTGAGCTCTGGGGCAGGTGGGATTTTCACACAGGTACTATTAGGCTGGTAGCAAGTCATATAATGGCAGAAAATATGCCAGGTCAGAAATAGAAAAACAATACATGTCGTTCCTGTGCATTATGGTTTGGATTTTCGAAGAAGTCTAGGAGCTTGCTTAGCTTCTCAATGGCCACTGAAAGTGGGAGTGTGTAGGAGGGACAGGGGTCTGAGCAACACCTCATGGGCTGTGATGACTCTCCATTTTGCATAGGAAGTGCCACCTCTAGGTTCAAAATGAAGCGCTGGCCTTCAGCCTGTACTGCCTCTGGTCTCTACCCCTGCTGTGATGATAAATACTGAGCTCTGAGACCAGAGGTAGTATGGGTTGACTGAACCAGATGCCACTAAATGAATTGGAATGACCCAGTGAACAGGCAGGGATTGTTGTGCTCTTCTCACCCAGTGGTATGCTTTTTCTGTCCTCTTTGTTCTCCATCCTAGTCCTTTTTTTTCACACTCTTACTTTCCTTAGCAAATGTGATTTTTCAGGGCTCTGGAATAAGTGAATTATACAGCCCATACCTTCTTTGTCATCCTTCTTCCTATCTGCATCTTGCAGCCATCAGTGCCTAGATCAGGTTCTGAATTTAGGGTCACCTGCCTCCTGGATTGCTCCTGTTTATCTTGCTCTCAAATGATATAGCAGTCAGTTGAGTAAAAGTATAATGATTTGAAAAGGAATTTGGCATTAACATTAAGGAAAAATGAAGGCCTAAAGTGAAGTTAAGTTTTGTTCAGTTTAGATAGACAGCAACTCTATAGCGTACTTTTCGTTACTACTTCCATATTAAGTCTGTCAGAGTGTCAGGCTAATTTTGAAGATTTGTAAGCAATTATGTGGTGATTATAGGGTAAGTAAAACCTGTGATTCAACTTGTCTGGTCAATAAAAGGAGGTGAGCTCTTTTGTTTGGTTTCCAGGTTGGTCAGGGAGAAGTAATTGCTGTGTTACTCAACTTAGAAATCAGAACAGTTGTTTTGCTGTGCTTAGCCTCAGCTACACCCAGCATGTCCTCACAGTGACCTCTCCACTTGCTTATGAATAATAGTTCATCAAAGAGCCAAGCTGGCCACCATTTTATTCTGAATTCTTAAATATAGTGCACAATTAGTAACATCAAAGCAATCACTCAAGAAACCAAGGCTAGTCCTACCAACCACATGAAGAGGTGGTGGTTCAGCTAAATCTGACTTTCAGGTAATGATGCTGAGTTTCCTTAGGTGAGGATCCTTTAACTCACAACTTCCCTGACCAGAATAATCTTTTAGTTCTGAATGATTTCTACTTTACCTAAGGGATTTTTGCATGTTATCAAAATTATTTTTATTCACTCATATCCTAGCTTAACTCAGTTTACTTTCTCATTTAAAATGGAAAAAAAGGCACATTATCCTGTACTTTTAAGATCCTTGTTTTCTCTTCTTGAAGAAGAGCCCTGATGTACAGCATGCTGAGCATGTCTTGAAGGTTCTTTAAGCAGGAACAAGGAGACTTGATTCTGTCACTCACTTAGGATTGTGAATAGTCAGTATGGGTTTTCATAGAAGGTGCACAGCCACTGAAGTCCTAGGCAAATTTTTGGTTTGTTAGCAGGCAGCTGAGGTGCCACCTTATCACCCTGAGGTTTGTTTGATCTGACAGGGCATCAAAGTGGGTGACATCCATGAGGTTGTATTCCAGTGCTGGCTGTGTGGGGGATTCCCTAGGAAACTGTGCAACCAAGATAATGATACTTTCCTTACTTTATTAAAGCACTTTCTGATCTACAAGTGGAAATAACTACAAAAAAAAAAGCTAAATACTTGATGCTGCTCATTCTCTTTAAGCTACCTTTAAAACTATGCCACTAAATTCAGCACAAGTTCAGAGTTTTTAAGAGCAAGGCCGTTTGTTTTACCTCATGGCAATAGCAAAGAGTGGTTTTGTATGTGTGAATGAGTTCTGTTTTTAGATTAAGAGTACATGGGTGCTGACATCTGTTAGTGTTTACTGAGAACATAAAAATGATAGAGACTAAATATGTTGTAGCACTGTACCTACATTTGGCAATAGCAAGCCAACAAGAAACTTCCCAGCTGGTGTGTAACTCTCATCAAGTCTAGGCTGGTTTTAGACTTCTCTGAAGATCCAGCAGTCAGAGCTCTAGGAAAATTCAGAGATACTCAATATGTGTTCTCCAAAAATGTTTAGCTAGACAGTTAAGTGTTAGAAGTCAATGACAAAAAGTAATACAGTGGCAGTACAAGGAAGCTACTTTAGGCTACATGGATTTTCTAATGCATGAGGACCCATGCTTTAGAAACTTGGATTTAATAATGCATGACAAAGTCGTGGTCAGGCCCTAGTCAATTGGACATCACTGGCAAAATTCCTGTTTAATTCACCTACCATAAATAGATCTCAGAGCTGAACACAAAAATTCAGGCATAGTTTGAAAAAGCACTATAAAAAGTCCTTTATATTAAGCACTAACTATGTATTCACTGATCTATCGGTATTTCTCTTTCAAATCTCTGCCTTCCTTTTTTATTCACACTTTGGTCTCCCCAGGAACAAGAAAAATCATAAACCCAACTGATTAATATGTTAAAGCTGCACCTTTTTCCCCTGATATGGTAATTTCTGCATTCCCTTTCCAATGCATTTTGCTATTTGATTTGGCTCAGCAAACACTAAAAAGGAGGGAAAACCCATCAAAGTATAAAGCTATACCAGCTTTACCCACTTACCTCAGGAATGTTCTTCCAGCCCAGCTGGTAGCTTGGGAGACGAAAGGCTCCAAGAAGAAGGCCCAGACCTAGTGGTCCTCCTAGCCCCTGATGATGACCTGGGAACTTGTATAACAAGTTCTGCTACTTTTCTGAAATTTTGAATTTAAAATGGGATTTTTATAGAAAGGAACTTTCTTATTCTTCACCTGCAAATCCTTCCAGCTTCTCCTACCAGAAGTTTAAGGTGGGATGGAGTGCCAGAAGACTTTGCTGGACACCAAACCGGTGCTTTTAAGTATACAAAGGAAAAATGAAAGGCACCTGGTTTGAATGGAGAGGAATGGGGAGGAAAAAAAGGGGTGGTAGATTTACAAAGTAAAAGCAGTCCTACTTAAGTGACCTAAATATAGACAAGCATCTCATATTCCCTTTTATAAATCTTGTGAAGTCTTGAACGTACTGAAATATTGAAGTGTTTATTTTTTTAAAACTTCTGTTTGCTTGAGTCTAGCCCATCCCTTTTTGCGCGCCAAACCTGTGTGAAGGAGAGCTCCCACCTTGGAGTGGGTGCTTGGCCAAGCCAGCCCCTGCCCTGTCACTGGGAGCTGTCATTCCACCCAGGAGCCATAATCGCAGGAATTAAAATCAACAGGAATGTTACACGAGTGTGTATACATACCAGTCCTCCAAGTGACTTATTTATAGTCTGAGCCTTAATGTCTATTCATTAAAATCTCACAGAAGTCGTTGTCCCCCCTACCCTTCAGGCTATAAAATTCTATTTAATACGCTCTTTCTCAGAAATCAGCAGCTCTCCAGACTCAGTTATAATATGCAAGTTATGACAAAACCTCAGCCTTGTGCTCCTGTAGCTTGAGCTTTGGCGTTATTAGTTTCCCCAGCATCGCTGCTGGGGATGGGGGTGCAGCTCGGGGGCATTGTTTGTTTTCCATGTAAGAAAATACAGTAGCATTTCATGAAAGGGCTTGAGCTGGGATGGCGCAGTGATGGGTTATTTGCCGAACTGTGCAGCAGCGCAGGCTGGAGCATCGTTAGCCAAAGCACCTAATACATCACTGTCCACTTTCACAGCCAGTGAAACGTGAGGAGCTAAAGGGAAAGGATTTAAAAAAGCTATGCTTGATTTTTGGTAGCTCTGGTCTAAAGAAAGTAAAATGCCTGGGTTTTGGAAGGACCAGGAGAAAAAAGAGGCAAAAGTGACTCTTGATTCAGATTTTAAATTATTCAGGCAAGTAGTTCTTGTTCTTGTCAGACAGGTACTGAGTGGTATTTAGATACCTACATGCTGCTAGAGCCAGTGGGAGTGGAACATTTTACGTGTATTTTAGAGGTTACTGTTAGAGTTCAAGAGAAGGATTTTGGAGACATTGACCTTTGCTTTGATAGAGCAAATGTGGTGGAAGCTTTTGTTTTAAGGTCAGATTTAGTGATGTGCCTCTTCATTCATTCGGGTATCCAGCTCTACACGTATACCTGGCACTCACCAACTCTGCACAGTTGGCTAGTCAGGAATGGACACTGGGCTGGTGCTCCCTGCTGGGATCCCAAACTGGGATGTTCCCTCAGGAATTTGCAGCCAGGATGTGTAACACCATGAAATACCATCACCTGCTACTTTGCCTTTCCTTGAAAGAGCAGCATATACAAAATGTTTTTTTGTGAAAGCAGACCAAAATGTTACTGTGTGCATAAAGAACACTCAGTTTATATATAGGGAGGGTTTTTTCTTGACTGCCTTTCAGTTTATTAATAAAATCTTTCTTGTTTTATCAGTAACAATGAAAGGTCCTACATTTCAAGTAGGACAAAAATATCTATAATGTTATCTCAGTGGCTCCCTTTTGTGTTACAGTCCGTACTTGAGCATTCTTCCAAGATTTTCCAAGCTTCTAAATGCCTAAAAGAGTTGCTATTAGTTTAGCATAGTGCTCTGCCAGCCATCTGTTGTGGTTTATATCATTAAATATCAGTAGGGGCTATGTATTACAGAACAGGGAGAAAAGCTCTGACATAGTAGAACTCATCTCCCAGAGGAAACGATGGAGAGCCAGAGGCTACATCTTTTTGGACATTTAAAACAGCTCAGACTGAAGTGTAGGAGCTCATACCTCAGAGTATTTTTGCAATCCTACCTATGAAACCACGGAGGTCTAAAGTCTTCCTGGTTCTCAGAGGACAGAAATCAGGATAATGTCCGTAGGCCCTTAAGAGTATGTTACCTCTTTGTGACTTTAGAGCACAATATTTTCCCATAATAAATTTGCATTGCAAATGAAACAACTTGAAATATGTGTCTCCAGGAGAAGTAGCAGGAATATACCTTATATATATTTGCATTTCAATAGCACCTAAAATATGTGGTGCAGGTCTTCTGTTTGCATCTGGCTCTCTTGGATAATCAGAAGCCCAATGCCCAGAGGAATTGTTTTTGAAGGGAACAGTTCACAGCTGGGTCATGAGATTATAACAGTTTCACAGGGACTGACTGAAGGAAGAATTGGAGTTAGTTTAGGCTTGTGGAGTAGCACTGATGTTTATGTCTCTGAATGGTCTCTTCCGTTTTACCCAAAGGAATAACATCCTGATGGTTTTCTCTAAAACAGCCTTAGCATCCAACTTTGCAAACACCATTTTTATTTATTTCATCGACTACACTCCACATGCATGCTTTATTGGGGTCCGTTCTATCTTCCCAACTTCTTCATCTGGAACAGGCATAGACGGCAAAGGACTATTAACAGCAAAGTACAGCACAAAGCACCTACAGCAATTTGCAGTTAACCTGCAGTATTCACCAATCCAGACTTTTGCATTCAGCTGTGACGGTGTGCTGCAGGAACAAAGGAACAGCGTAGTGTTTGGGAAAGGATGATTAAGGTGCTAGCCTAGGAAGTTATACTTCTCCAATACACTGCAATTCCTAAAGATGTGTTGAGACAAAGAACCGTGGATTGCCAGTGGGTATGTTCATACACAGAGATACAGAGAATTTTGTTCAGACATGCCTAAGCTCCTTCTGACAATGACATATTTAAATCTAGTGAATGTGCTCTATGCCCATATCACACATGGTATTTCATATTCCAAAATGTTTTAGCTTCCATATTGTTAACATGATTTTTTTTAAATTAAAAAAAAAAGTCACCAGAAACAAGAGGGAGTCCAGACCTTTAGTCCAAATCCCTCCTGTTTCATCACAAATCATGTCCTGGCTTGTTTTTTGTGAAGGAAGTATTTATTAAAGTAATAGCTAAAAATGTCAATTTCATTTACTGATTTCTTGCCAAAATGTATGTTTCTCTTTTAAAAACACAAAGTATTTAAAATTATTAGCCTTCTATTTGAATCTTAGCTACTGACATTTAATTATTAGGTGCACAGTGTGCTCACAAACACCGTATACTATCTATTTCTAGGATTTTCCTCAGCAGAGCAGGACAAGTATTACAGTGCTCACTGACAAAATACTGTGCTTCATCTCTGGGTGTAATACATTATTACTTATCTGTCTTTATTTTGTTCCTGTACTTAGTCGCTTCACAGATTCCTTTACTTTGTCCTCATTAGTACCCACAAACACATTGTTCATCAACATTGCCAGTGTTCTTTGTTATCAAACACACATGTGAAGAAACCACGGAGACTTTCTTGATTCTTTTTCAGTCATTGGAAATTTCTTTGTTGTTCTCTTTGGTCCCAATCCAACTCTGTAGGAGTTGGTGATTGTCTTTCCACCAACTTCATTGGGATTTGGATCTTGTCTTTAACAGTTCCACTGAATTAATTGTATTTTCAACCTTCAAGTATGTCTCAAAGTTATTTTATTTTAAAATTCATTGTTATTTGCTGTTTGACCTTCATGGACTTTATATGTTTTTGAATACCATCTTTATGTTCCATCAGTTGCTTCTTAAAATTCAAACTTCAAAACAGTCTTCCAAACTAGACTCCTAGCAATATAAAAATCACCTTTTTTCATTTACCACTGCGGTATTAAGAGAGGTCAGTCATACTGGTGCCTTTGCAAATGTCCCTCCTAAATCTTTCTGCCATCCATTATCATCTAATTTTCACACCCACAATTTTTCTGCTGTCTTAGCAATTTTCTTGGGCTCAAGACTAGTTACTGGTTATTAAAGCAGGACCTAATCAACCCAATTAATTTCTGTAAAAACTGTTCTTTCAGGGCCCTCGTTTCAGCAGCTTTAACAAAACTTCTTGTTGGCTTTTTTTGGTGTTGTTGCTAAATAGTTGAAAAGGATTTTGATACTTCAGGATCTCAATAAAGGGAAATACACCCAGGTTATATAGATATACTTCTGCATTATTCAAAAGCCAGATCTTCTCAGCAGTGCCCCAGAGCCGATGCAGAGCAAAAGCAAAGGGACAGATGCACCCTCTGATGCTAATAGCAGGGAAAATTCATTCCCCTACCTGACTCATGTCAAATAATGTCACTCATTCATGTTGGGAGAGATTGGCAAGTGCATTACTTTGTAGTTTTTTCACTATAGGCTTGTGGTTTTCTTTGGCTTTGAAGTACCTGGAAAGGAGCTATGATATTACACAGGAGCTGAAAGTACAGACAGTGCCAGAAGCATGGCAGGATGTAGAAAAATGGGAAGCAAAATCAGGTATGAGATAACTAGGATCTCCCTAAGAACTTGCAGCTAGAGGAGAAATGACCGCCAACAGCTTGGTGTTAGAGGACAAAAGAAATTGGCCTCGTTCCCAATTCTAGTGGACACAGCACAAAAAGCACTGTGATGGTACTGCTAATGGTGTCCTTAATAAGGGGAAAAGCTGTGGCAAAGGAACAGCGTCCAGTCATTCTTCCATCCCATGGTTAGGATGAATCAGTGAAGCCCTAAGGGGGGATTTGACTGCATTACCCAGGCATTCTCTGCCCTGCCTGTAAACAGGGCAATGATTTCATTCTCCAGTGCTTTCAGTCCTGTATCTTCCTCGAGCAGGACATTAATACAAAAATGGAAAGTAGTTTGCCATTAACATGGCAGCGATTGTACGAGGGCCAGACTTGACATCCATTGAAGCCAAAGGGAAAAAAAAAAGTTTCCATCGACTTCCAAGGGCTTTGGCTCCAGGCCTAGGAGAACCTCTTCAAATTTCTGAGGATTGCTAGGCTACTGAAAAATAATGTACGTACAGTGCTTCAGTGTACATATGTTGCTTTGATTATTTCATGAATATCACGTGCTTTGATGTTGGAGGCTACATAAAGACCGCCAAAAAAGTTCTGTTAACTAATGACTGTGTTTATACTGTAGTAGGCAAATGCTGAAACTGAATTTGGCCTTTTTCCCCTGGGACTGAATCCAAATAAATGTCATGAAGTAACTGCACAAACAGCACTCACTGGAAAAAAAAGGTCTTTGTTTCACTAATAAGCTCTTTTAAGAACAATGGATACAGTTTCTCAGTTTTCTTTACATCTGACAAAATAAAGCAGGCAAGAATTCTATTTTAAGGCTTTTTGAATGAAAGCAATGAAAATTGGTTTGCTTAATAAAGGTAACTTGACTAACTATTTGTTGTGGTTAGGAAAATGTGAGAAACCCCTATGAATGTTTCTGGATTCCTGAAAGGAATGCGTGGCAATGGAGGTTTGCTTGTTTTCTTGTCTGGTGAGGGCAGTTGGGTTCCTGCACAGGGTTTACATGGGGCAGATTTCGAGAGCCAAAATACACCCAAGAGTTGCAAAGTAGTTGAGGGATGCGGATGTTCAGGAGTCTACAACAATGTGTGTTTTGGTGGAAAGTTACACTATCATTTAGTGTACTTCTGATTCTTACTATTAGGATTTCTGTTATTCCTTAGAAGCTTTCGTTGTATTTTGGGACAAATGGTCTTTTAGTTGAATGCCTTGGAGCCAGGTTCCTCCTGAAGTCAAACTAACTCTACATGCATTACAGGCTGGAGGGACTGCTAGTTTCCAGGCCATGGACAGACTTCTCCAAACCCAGCCATGTCACCAGAAGAAGTTATCACCTTTAGCTACTCACTGCTCTTCTGCTGTCAGAAGCTGCTGCCCTCTCCATCTACTCACACAGCGAATTGTGTAGGAGCTCCCTCATTTGTTTTAAGCAAAATCGACTCCATTTGTTTTCCTCATTGTTGGTCTGCACCAAGATAACTGGCTGAGCCTGAAACTGGGCCTTGTAGGAAGTGTTCATACAAACTGTTCAATGAGCACATCAGTGGGGGTGATCCCTAATGAGGAGAGCAGGGAATGGTGCTGAGCGGCTGAGAGTAGCAACCTCTTCCAACTCACAGCAGGGTCCCAAAGAGGACATCTGTTCATGGCTTCTGCCTACAGCTCCTTTGTAGATCTGACCAAAAAGCTTCTGCTAAAAAAGCAGTTCCTACTGAGGAGGGGCAGGGGGTGTTGGGGAGTGGGAAGGAGAGTTAGTTTTAACATTATCTGCAGGGAAATGTTAATTTGAAAGAAATTCCAACAAAAAAGTGAAATGGTGCCTCTAGTGAAGGAAGTGCGGGTTTTCACCGAGTTCAGAGGAGTTGGGATTTCACTCAAAAATATCTGCCTCGGGATTTCTCAGAGAAAACTGCTTTTGAATTGCAGATTTCAATTTGCAGATTTACTTTTTTATTATTATTATTTTAAAAAATTGATTTCTCCACCAGTTCTAATAACTGCCACTGTACTACCAGATAAAAACAGCGGCACGTTTTGCTCCCTCTCACCCTTGTAAAGACTTAAACTCCAAATCCTCACTGTAGAATTTTACCCTAGAAATTTAAATGATAAACGACATTAAAATGGATGGGCAGAACTGCAGCCACCAGTCCCAGCCTGCAATCTATAGTGGTAGAAAGCCTCATTTCCACATGGCTCATCTGCTGTGGAGTGCATGTTTGTTGACTGTTTTCTGCAGCACAGGGGACTTACCCTTGCCATCAACTCAAAGTCACTCAGTTTTCTGCCCACTGCTTTCACTCCAGCATTAGTCCTTCAGAGCACACAGTCCTGATGTAAATGCACAAATGTGCAAGCTAAATATTCGGTATTTCCTGAAATTACTCCATTACATTGGGGCAGAATTTATATTTTGTTGTTTGTGTTCAGATCAGAGCATTTTCACTTCTGATTTTTGTCCTGTAAATATGCATTAAAACCCCCAACTTGTACCATAGACATAGTTTAACATTAAATTTCACTAAATATCTCTCAGCAGATATCCTATATTAAATAATTTGACAATCTCTGGTGTAAGACTTTATCAAGGGTGTTTCAAACAGTATGGAGTAGATCCTCACCCAGAACTGTAGAACTTCTCCACAATTAGCCCTGTGTGTTGCTTGAAAAACATGTTCAGAGCAAACTGCATATTCCATATTTAGAGTACACCATCTCTTATTTCTTCAAACAGGTGAAAAACATAGACCTTAATGAAGGCATAAATCTTGGTGGTTAATCTTTCTAAAGAAATGCAGTAGTGTTTGCACAGGGAGGAAATTATGAAAAAAATCACTAACTGCTGAAAAAAAGCAGAATATCCCCATTTATATAAACAGTCAGAAGCCATTTGCTTTATAGTAAAGAATATAAGGAACTGACTTTTATCTTCTCCCCCACAGATTTCAGTAAATAGTAGTCTCAAAGTGAAATCATCTTCAGTATTAACTATGAAACCATGCTATGATGCCCTACTCATAAGGATGCTTCCAATTTCAGTGTTGCATTGCAGAATAAGCAAGAAATATCTTAAAAGTAGGGCTTGTTAAAAGAGGAAAGAGCATAATTTAAGGATCTGTATATAAATAAGTTGTAACTTTTTTTTTTAATCTATATTGCTTTTCCTAAATGTACTAAAACTGTGAAGTAATATCAGTGGAAAATTGTAGCAGAATGATTTGTTTTCATAGTTCATTTATAGTTAATTTCCTGTACTAGTAGTACAGGGAAAATGATTTAGCAGCAAGTCTAGTGTGAATTCCTTACAAGAAACCAAAAGATAAATAGCTTACTCCCTACTGCCTAAAGGTTTGAGAGTGCGGATGAACTGAATTAATAAAATCTTTGGAGTCTTTGTGTGCTCCAGTATGGAAGGCATGAAAAGTATTCCTCCACAGTGCAGTTTATTTTCTGTACATGTTCTCCAAGAAGGCAGCCTAGAGATAACACAGGACAAGTTACCGTTGTCTTGAAAAATTGCAGTCTGCTTTTAAGTTCTCTCCAGGCCCAGCAGAAGGCTGTGGGCTGCCTACCCTCTGCTCGGGGTAAAACTGAGGGTGCACCCGTGCAGCTAAGAAAATTGGCAATCAGGTGAATGCAGAAGGGCTATACCCTATGCTCTTTCCTTTCCTACAGAGCTAAGTTGTTGTATCCTCCATTTGCATAAGTGCTCACTCTTCCTTCCAATTTCTTCTGTGGGAGCCAGAAGGACACTTATCTGGGGGGAGGGAGGTATCACACCTCTATCTGGTTGTTCGAGTGCTGTTATGCTTTCTTTGTACTTTCTTTGTCCATCTCTCAGCTGTTGCTCAGCACTAGTGTGCTGGCAGCATCCATTTGAGGGAAGAAAGAGAAGCAGGAAAGGGATAGACTACTCAGCAGAACTTGGCAGGATTTTTGTTATAATTTGACCTTTACTTAAAAGAAACAAATTAAGCTATATATAGGTATAGAAGGTTATATATAAATACCCTACTAAAATATATGTAGGCAATAGACACAACATATCCCACTCTTTCCTCATTGGCAGGCTAATTAGAACAGCAATTACACATTAATGGTTCATGGTTGCTCCCCGCTTTTCCTGCCCTCCAGCTGTCTGGTTTTGAATAATAATTTGCGTGTCCTCCCGGGTCTCTTCTATAAAAGATCTAAACCTCACTGGTCCTGAACTACTTTTACTAGAGAGGACTGGACTAAGCCTGCTGACCAGCTGCTCTTACAGCTCTGAAAATCAAATAAATTCATTCCCCACTCATTTGCTTTCATCAGTTGCATATGACATACAGTACAAATAGGATGATCTCAATTACGAAGATCAGAGGAATTACACAATTAACCCCACCTCTCTGTTTCTTGATACCAAAAAGTGAAATAGACATTATGCTTTCTTACTGGTTCACAAAGATTTTCTATGGTGGAATATATAAATATGAGTTTAAATACTCAAATCAAAACATGAAGGAAGCAAATATGTCACTGTGATAAGCTACTAAAACTTTGTTGTTCATTTTGCAGAGGATAACTTTGGTTCTTCTGTATTGGGTATTAAACTTGACTACAAAAATGCATTTGATGCAATTGATAAACAATGATGTGAGCTGATTACAGAACCTGTGATATTTGGGTCAGTTCAGATTTATCCACCTGGAAAATAAGGATCAACCAATCTACAGTTAAAATGTTGGCATTTAACAATGCTGACAGCTCATTTAAAAAGGATGCCCAATGATGAAGTGTGTTAAGGGAAGTTATTTGTATTCTTGCTGTGGTGGGTATCAACCATCGATCTAAGACAGGAGCTCAGTACTCCCCATTTGATTACAAAGATGTTAAGGATGGAAAGGGCTGAATGGTTGAGTTAAACTCAGTAACAATTAACTGTGTTTGAGTAATGTTTTCAGACATGGCAATTTGAGTTATTAGCATCCAAGTTCATTGTGTAACTGCTAAGGACATGTTGGCTTGATTCTACAGGGTGCCAAGAGCTTTATCTCAGCAGCTGACAGCTTTTGTAGTACTGCATTTGTATTTCTATAGCATTTCTGGAAAAGCAGCCCTTGACTTGAGTGAAGTAGGATCAGTCCAGGCTTGGGTGTTGTTCATGTTCTTCACAGGCAGAAGCACATGAGAACGTCAGTGAGACTCAATGTGTGGCTGGACAGGGGTAGAAGTTAAGTGACGAACCTGCTTGTGTACCTGCTTTGACAAGTTGATGTCAGGGTACTCAGTGTCTTCAGCCACATATATGATCTTATTGAAGTTATGCAAGTAGTTAGACTGTAAGGATGAAGAAGTTTGGAGTGAATGTGCAAATAAAAACCACTAGCTGCTTCCTGATACAAAACCAAATGGCGCTAATATTTGTAAGTTAGTTGAAATACATTATTGATGACTTATTAGTGAAGGTCAAGGAAACTTGGGCAGGTTTGGACTGGCAGGCAACTGGAGAAGGTTATCTTATTTGCTCTGTTTCTACATATAACTGTAAAATGATTACTTGCTGAAGTCCATAGCAGCCTTGCTTATTTATTTTAGAAGTATAAAGCTGACATTTATATTATAGGAGGAAACAATATTTTAATGACTTCCCAGCCAGGGAATAGAGTAAGAGCACATACAGGAGCCACCACTCACATGGAAAAGAGGGACTTGTTTGAAATGCTGTGTATGGATTGCCAGAGGGGTTTGACATGATCCCTGCTAAAGGATTCTTAAATAGTCTCAGGACGGTCTCATGGATGACTCACAGATTTGAAAGCTGGGAAGCAATGCCTGTGAGTAAATGGCTAGAGAGGTAGCAGTGTATTGCCACAGGGATCCGGCCTGGCGTTTGAGCTGTTCAATGTATTCATAAACGATACGCACAATGGTGAAATGACAACATTGGCTAGTGATCTAAGATTATTCCAGCTAATGGTAATTAAAACTAATTGTGTGGAGTTGCATGATACTGAGTGACTGACAGATAAAATTCTATGCAAATAAATACAAAGCTATGTATATGGTTTGAAACATTCTTGCTATATACAGGGCTTGCCCTGAATTAGCTGTTACCAGTCAGGGAAGGGATGAGAGGAAAACATCCATTTGCTCCCCAAATGCTGTACAGAGAGGAATTAGGAATGGTGCAAAAAATGAAATAAGCATTTTATAAATAATAAATATCTTATTAATATAATACAGAACAAATCTGGATTTCCGAAACCTTGCAACAGTACAAGGGCACATGCCCTACTTTATCAGGTGTTTGAGTGTCTGCACTGCAGACAGATGAGGGCTTTGAGCTGCGATGCCTGTACAGACAAGGTAGTGTCCCTGGAGTGGCACAGTGCTCACTTATACCTACTTTGCTCTAAGACCAACAACTGTACCTGGAGAGGGCAGTTAGGAGTAGTATCTTCATGTATCACCATAGCAAGTCTTTTCAGCGACCTCTCCCCAAAAGCGCCTTTGATGAGGTGTAGGATTTGCAGTGCTTGAGTCCATTTAGGTAAAGATACATGGGTTCCTGAGCATGTCTTAATATGTTGTTGTAGATAATGGACTGAACTGTCACCAGAGATGCTCTGACTGGGCCAGCACTCAGCACAGTGATGCCATGGGCCTTGGAATACAGAGCAGCAAACTGAGATCCTGCAGTGTGCTCAGCACTATCCCTTGTCTTGCGCTGGAACATATCTTAATTGGAAAACATTGTCTCAAGAAAGTATCTCAGTAACTTCTCTTTCAATTGAATTTTTTGTTTCGTTGTAACCAAGAGCCCCTGGTGTCCTACCTGTCTTTTTGTGTAATACCACTCTGCCCACTAAATGTGCCCCTTGCAACCCCACCTAACTCTGCTTTCACTTTCTCTCCTCATTAGTGCTTTTCTAAGCATAGATTAGCCTTCTGGCAACACTGTGTTTTGGTGAGAGTTGAAGCGGTCCGTGTGAGTCCATGTAGGTGTGGAGGGGTAAGGGGGCACAAGTTTATTCACTTAACAGAAGAAGCATTTGGGCACTCTTGGGGATTTTTGTCAAGCATGCAGGATATGATTGAGTCCATAGCTAGTACCTACAGAACTTTATAACATTGCTGGTGTGTTCACAGTATGGCATGGAAGGTGCTATTTAAATATCAGTCATTCTATTAGTACTCGGAATTACTTTTTATACCCTGCATTGGTTTTATTCTCTTCATAAGAAAATGCAACCAGTGCAGACTACCTTAACCTTCAAGCATCTAAATGTGGTTCATTCCAAGGGTTAACTGTACTTGTAGTTTACTGTATTAGTCCCAGTTGTATTTGACATTAAAATGTTTTTATAGCACAACCAAATACCAGCATATTTGCGGTTGCAGTCAGATGTTTTTAACTATATTGCATATAACCCACAATGGTTTCAGAAGATATTTCCATTGTTTTAGCCAGATTTAGAGAGGCTGGATTAAGCTATGGCACACCAAGCCCAGTGGTGTTTACATATGTCAGTATCAGTCTTAAAGGGCAAAGAATATGATGTTCCATAAACCTTTATACAGAAATAAATACCTCGTAGCAAAAATGTTTTTCTAAGATCAGTTACTATTTCAACTATAATGACCTGCTTGGAGGAGGTCAGGGGCCAAATTCTTCTCTCATTTACACTGGCGTAAATCCACAGTAATGTAAGTGTAGGATTTGGGCTCGGGAGTGTAATACTTTGGAGTTAATTTTGCCCTGACCCACAGCATTTTAATGCAATCTCTTCCTTTTAAGCTGTTAACTATTCCATGGATAAGATCCTGATAAACTACGTAACACAAGAAATTAATTCATTCGGAGCTTCAGGGCAGAAAGTAGTCCCAGGCAGTGCTTGTTTTAATTGTCTCCTCCTAAAAACAAAACCATGCTAGTGTTGATCTGCTAAAAGGCTCTTTCGGGTTGGAGATATTACTGTTTAAACTGAATATATATATATGTTGGTAATATACTGATACAAGTGTACCAGTCCTGTGAAGTCCTCAACTTATAACTGCCAACACAAACACTGGTTAGTCTTTGTCCATGTTCTGAATGGTTGGACCTAAACCCCAGTTCATATATGTTCCTAATTTTTAGAGTTCAGTTCTAGTTTTAAACTTTATGGACTTTTTCTATGTCATCTTTAACTTTTGATTGAATTAGTATTTCTCATCTTTACTGCTAGCAGTGAACAGCTCATTAATGAAAGATGGTTTAGTAGCAATTTAACCATCAAAACCTGTTGTAACAGATATTAAGTAAATATGATGGATAATTTTCCAAAACCACATACCTGACTTCCACGTGTGCAGTGCAAATCCAGCATGAGTACAGCAGGCAATCCACATTGCTTTTGGAAAAAAAAAAAAAAAAAAGTAACAAATATTTTTTGGCTTAAAAGAGTAAGTTGTTTAACGCAGACAACTCAAAACCTGATTAACAGATCCTGTGTTATCAACATCCCTTGTGGCAGCTGAATACTTGGGACTCTGGGCCCCATACAAATTATATAGGCCAGGCTACACATATACAGAAAATGAAGGGCCAAAATACTTAAAGGAGCCCATAAACACCTCCACGTCTTCTAACCATAGCTCTTTCGCAACTCAGCCCCGTATCCATTCATATGACACTGCTCAGGAACCTGAATTGGGATCGTCCTTCCAGATTTCACTTATTTCTGCTCCTAGTAACACACATCTGTAATTCTTGCTTAGCCCAGCCACCTCCTAACATTTCACCTCTCAGGTGCCAGGACTTCATCATGTACATGAAGGCAGCCATCTGGTCATTTGAAGAGCAAAATCATTTTAATCATAATCCTGTCTAGAAGATATTCACACTGTGCATTTATATGAACTCATGTTGTTATCCTGGCAGAGATGGTAGTCAGATGGGCCGGTTTTGATGGTCGTTGACATTGAGTAGTACAGATCTGGTTGCATTTCCCCACTTGACCATGCAGTGTGTTAGTAGATAGTTTCTATATTAAAACCTGATGTGGTTTTGAATATGCATTGGATTAGTTTCTCTCAAATAACTGTTCCTGTCTAATTTGAACATTACACAAATACAGTAACAAGTGAGAGGACTTTTATTGTAGTCTTAATTCAACACAGAGCACAATATATATAACCACTGAAAACAGAACCACAACTTGACAGACTCAGATCTGGCTCTTCCCTAATCCTGCAGGCTCTGTGGAAAACCCTAATGGAAAAATACCCAGGGAAAGATGGGATGAGATGAAATCAGACTCTCTACAGTTCTTTGGAGATGCTGCTCCCTTTGGGGAGGACCTGGGGTGGAGGGAGTACCTAGTCAAAAGCTTGTCCTTGAGACTCTGTAGGGAATCAGGACCTTTTCTGTTAGTATCCAAAACTCCATGTTGAAAGCTGCCTTCTGTTCACAGCTCTCCACCTCCCGTCCTGGAAGCAGGACTTACTTCAGAGCTCTGCTGCTGTTTTATGTTCATATAACTGTGCAAAAGGAAAAGGAATCTCTGAAAGTTTATGGTGGTGTTTGCTACACTAAGCACCAGATTGATTTCTATCCAGATGTCCTAACATCTGCTGAAAAGACGTGCTGTAGAAAATTATTACTTCCCAGTTACACATGCAATTCTCACATGTAGAAAAGACACAAAAGGTACTGGTAGACTTAGATGTAAAAGGAAACATGTATTTTACTTGCCTCATTTCTCACCTACCATGAAAAAAATAGGGTTTTTATTCTCATTCTTCTTTAGGTCACTAAATACTGTAGAGTCCCTTATTTCTTGTTTTCCAGTCCCCTATTATGAAGCCCAGGTTTGAGCTCAGATGTGGCAGGGAACACTGCACATGGAACCAGCTTCTGCATTTTAGTCACACTCGATTACACACACTGTTTTGCAAAATGTGCTGGTCACACTCTGAAAATCTTACTGCTTCCATACCTTTGATTTCTGCTACTCCCATTTGGTGAAAAGCAGCAAAGCATAGATTGGGAGATCCAAATGTAAGTCCATGAAAATATTCCATTAAACTTCAGTTATACCAGGATTTTACTCTTCCCTCTTTGTCAGAAGAAATGATGGCAAGATTGTGCAAGTGTTAGCATCTACTGCCAGAGACCCAGTGCTACAAAGCACTTGGCAGACAGTGCTTCAGACATATTCCAAAAGAGCTGCAAGGGGTCTCCTGGTTCTCACCCAACTGAGCCCATGTACCAACCCTCACTGTTGCCTTCCATGGGAAGTGTTCTGGTTTTATGTATATGCATCCAAAGAGAGAATCTAATGATTCACATCTCAAAAAAAATATGGCCAGCTGACCTGTTTCAAAGTTGGCTGTCTAAAACTGTATCTCAGGTGCTGAGTAGTTCAAGTAGTTTTCCTCTGTAGTCCATGACATTTCTCACAGAATAAGGTGCTTGAGATAGAATTATAAGCTCTGGGAAAGGCTACTTCACCATAGTATTGGCTAGCCAAAGCTGATACTGGAAGTGTCTCCTTTCTGGAAAGGAAAATATTTGAGGAATGTGGTTTTAGCTGCTAACTAGATGCAAACTGTATGTGAAATGGGCATGAGAATAGGACTTGGTTCAATTTTGCAGTTGGAATGTGGTTTTGAAGCAGATCCTTGTGATTGAATAGATTCAGATATATAGTCTTTTTAATTTTTTTCCTTTTTTCAGGGGCAGGAGGGGTAGTTTCTCTTGCAGTAGGATCCAGTTGGCATCAGCACCCTATTTTATTAGAAGTTACTTAAAGGCCCAGAAGGCATCTATCCTGCCTGAAGAAGCTCAAAGGCCATAACACATAGAAAGCTGTTGTAAATGTAAGATAAAAAAATCTGCTCTGTTAGCACAATGGCTTTTTGCTTTCAGAGTAAGCCCTTGGGTTTTTTTGAAGTAGTCTGAACACATAACCAATTACTTTTTTTTAACCAAATATTCATCTGCAATCGTACCACTGGGTTAAAAACTCTGTCTATTTTGTACTTTTTCACCTCAAAATATATAAGAATTAGCAGCTGTGCTTAAAATGTGTTCTCTTCAATGTGTGCTATAATTGCTGTTGTTTCCTATCACATCAGGTCTTAAAAAACCACAACCATTCCAGTGAAAATTCAACCTCTTTAACAGATGATATATTTCTCTCTTGCTCCGTTGGGAAGCTGATCCAGCTTCAGTTTCTCAATGTCCTAGTAGTGTCAGTGCACACGTCTTCTGTCAAGTTCAATTAAGAATAGCTCAGATAGCAGTTGAGTATTTTTCCATGGCAAATCATAACTTCTTCACCTTCTCAAAACTTCTTCTGCAGATGTTTCTATGACACAGTATCAGTCTGCATTTGGGCATCACTCCCTCATTAATGTAAAATAGTGTGACTCTGTCTTCTTTTACATGAGAAACTTTGTTTTGCTTCCTCTACTGTTATTTGAGTTTCATTTTAGAGTGTGCATACGCTCAGATTTCCAATCTCACAGCGCAGCTAGCTATACCCAAGCATGTGCAGTCTGAGTTTACAACTAGCATGGCTGAGAGGAGTAGTGCACAGATGAGAAAAAGGAAGGGATGCAGAAGTACGATCTTTATAATGCAAGGATCATGGACTTATTTTGTCTAGACATGTATATGTCAATATTTTGGTCAAAGTAATAAGAGAAGAGTATCGCTATATTGCAGTTTAGGTGTAATTATGCTGTTTTCAGTGTGTAACTACAACTTATTTATGAACTGCAAAAGCTAGCAAATGAGATCCCTTTTGCAGAAGCAGTCATGCGTGTATTTTTATAGGTCAGATATATTAACTTCTGCTGTACAATGTAATTATTCTAGGCTGTATACTGTATGTTCTGGTTATAGGTGTTAATAAGTACTGGTATTAAAAAGCCAAATTTCACTGTAGCTGAGCTGAGTCCAGGCTCAGCTCTGTGCTGGAGGATGTTAACAGCTGGCAAGTGACAATGTCTCCTGGATTCTTCCATAACAGAAACTACCCTGCATCGTGTTTGGCATGATATGCTTCCTGGCATGCTTTGCTACCGCATGCCTTCTGCTTTTGGGAAAGGATGCTCAAGCCCTGCTTGGCCAGGGGGCTGCTAGGCATCCCTAGGCACCAGCTCCATGGGGCTCCTGTTGTCTCCAGCCTAATAAGTCTGATCCAAGTAACCAGTATATAAAAGCAGACAAAACCTTTTACAGAAAGACTAATGATAAAAATGTTGATTTGGGGGAGGAACCAAAATGACATGTGTGGCCTGATATTCAAATCCATGGAAACCTGAGAACTGTCCTTACTTTCATGCACAGAAAGGACTTATGCAATGTGTAGTTCTCTCAGGTTTTAAAAACAAAACAAGAGACAAACCCCAAAACGCTGTCTGCACGTTCTGGCAACAGCCCAACTTACAAGGCATTTGACCGTTTAGCCCCATTTAAGACCTCTTTGAAATCGCTGTCTAACTTCCCACTGCCTGGATTTTCTCTGAGTCCCCAGTCTCAGCTGTTGATAGAAGATACAGTAAATAATGTTGGACACTTGAAAAACGCAGATTAATTGTATGAAAACGTCATACAGGTCAAGGGAGATTGTGTTTCATGTTATTTACTGATATGAAGCAGCATTACCAGTGGAATTTGTACATCCTATACTCTAACATACTCATTTATTTGGCACTCCTTAATGGAAAACATGGAGCAATTATATGCAGACAATGCTGTAATGGAAAATAATTGAAGACAGCCACAGTTTGGGGTTTTGTTTTGTTTTTTTTAAAACAATGCATGCCAGGTCCTGCATGCAAGCATCTTTTTTTTTTTTTTCCCCCAGCATAAATGCAGCCAAGATTTGAACCACATATGAAACCACAGCTCTGGAACTCTAACTTCACAGCCAGCTAGAAATGACCAAAACAACATCTGCTACAGTTAGAATTTGAAAGTGCTTTTTCACTTTGTTGAATTTCTTTCTCTGCTTAAATCACCCTCAGTAGAGTTAATGTTTTGTAACTGTTTTATCTGAGTAAATGGAAAACTTGATGGTTTTCTGAATTTCAGCAAAGGATTTGTGTGAAAATCCATCATGCAAGAATGGATAAAGTATATGTGTGCTTAAATCTGTGTGTATATAGTATCTGAAGCATTTCTTGTTATGTCTTCCATAGTGCTGTAACAGTTCAAGCATGCTCCTTTTAAGCCTGTGTACACTTAATGTTCCTTTGCTTTTTATGGTTTTAAATATCAGTGTTTACCTCTGCAGAAGTGAACTTGTCAACACAGTGCTTCTAATATCAATGTGACATATATGTCTATTCTTGTTGCTCCTGTTATTATTAACAGTAACCATAATATTTGAATTATGGTAGTACCTCAAGGTCCAGCCCTCTTCTCACTAGCTTTTTACAAAAAAGACTACAGAGAGTCCCATCCCAGACAAAAGATTAATTGGAAACCAGGTGTGGACAGGAGGAACAGTGAGCTGCAGCTGAACTGATGCTAGTGATGCCACATGTGTCAGAGGAATTGGAAATAATCAAGTTTGATTGATTTGGACAGTCAAATACATTTGAATGCTCTTGCAGGTGTTGTAACAATATAGCTGAACCTTCTGGTACTTGTGCTGACCTCAGCTCATTACCTCTGGCTTTTCAGCCACAGCCAAGGAGCAATTAAGTAGGTCATCAGCTTTTAGAAGTCTTGTGCAACCTCTTCTTGACTGGCAGTGGGAGAAGAGAGGAGGTTTGTAGCAATGAGAAGCTGACAAGAGTGCATGAAAAGCATAAGGATGAGTCTTAACCACTCATATATTGGCTTAACGAGCAGTTACATTGATCCCCACTAAGATCTTGTGTGCCTTACTGCCGTAAATCATATCAAATTATTCAGTAATCCCCCTACAAGTTCAAGGGACAAGTGTCCCAACCGGAGCCTGTTGCAGTGTTGCTGCTGACATTGCACCTTCTTCATTAGTATGCCCCAGGGTCCCTGCTCCAGCCCCAGGGTCCCTGCTCCAGCCCAGAGTCCCTGCTGCAGCCCATCTCCCCTCCTGGCTGGCAGAACTCCCTGCAGTACCCAGCAACCCACGTTTCCCCTTGGAAACTCTATTTACAGGGCTTATTCAAAGAAGCCCCTGTAGGTCTGGTTTGGGTTTACCAACCTGAAATCAAAGAGGACTGGTTTAATAGATTCACCTCAGGCTTGAAGCATGCAGCGTCAAATTCAAATCAGATGTAATTGGGGATATACCATACGCAAGTAAATCTGTGTGAGTGACTGTAAGTTAGTGTCAATTTGTAAATCAGAGGCAAACAAGGAAATCAAACCAGTATAAAGATCTAAAATGAAACAGCTTCACCTGACTTTTTATTGCTTCATATACTGGGCCTCAGCCAATGTGACTACAAGATCCCTTTGGGTGCTACAGCACCACCATTTACTGTGTCTTTCCAGTAAACTTCGTCCACAGAAGCCCAGAAACCATGGGGCTGGCATAAAAATTTAGCAAAATGTGGCTTCTCATGTGTTTTGCTTATTACATAAATATACAGGTTACAGTGGAACATAAATGAACTCATGGATCAGCAATGATACATGATGCTTAGTGGTGCTCTTCAGCATCAGGGAAGTGGAGAGATGTTCTGTATGAGGATTTTTTTTCTGGGAGTTGGTTCCCATATCTACAAAGCTAGAAAGACTCCATCTTATAAAGAGCTGGTGGATATAAACAAGTAGATTCTTTTAAAGCAAAAATTGAGATTTTCTTAACAGTATTTATTTCAAGAGTAGCAATTTTTTACATATGAGAAGTAGTTTATTTAATATTGGAATTTATACTGTGTTGTGGTTTTACTCAGCTTATGCAGACAACTCTATTTTAACATTGCTGATAGTGGTAGCCTTGTTCATGGAAGAGAAGTGTTCGTATTCACGTACATCAGCCTCTCCTTCTGTACCTTAGCCATCCATGAAAGCACTTTGCCATCATGCAGGGTCTTGATGACTTTCTTGCTCATGTTGTTATGAGAATGTTAAGAACTTGTTCTTCTTCCACAGGCCAAAAATGATTTGTATCAGAACCATACCATTTAAAACCTCTTCTGGTATAAGGGCAGACCATAGTAGAAGTAGCTGTTGGTGTAGTTTTCCTACCTATTTTCCATAGCTTAAAGCAGTATGTTCCCATGAACTACTCCAGGAAGTAGCTTCAGCATTGTGAATTGCTGCATGAAGAGTTAAATGTCTATTAAGTTATGGCTATGGGAATGGAGTAACAGAGGGGAAAGCAAAGAGCAGAGGACTGAGAGCTGAGACACCCTTGATTTTCTTTCTTGCACTAAGTCATTCATCGTCGTATTGGAAAAGTTGTCACATTGGAAAAATTTCTGTGTCTTTTCTGTGTCTTTTTTCTGAGCTGTGTGAGCTCAGAAATCATGGAAAAGGTAGAATATGAAAGTCTTTGATGCAAAATGCTGTGTGATTGCTCTGCCTTACTGCTACTGATCCTTGTAAAGAATACCTTTATGGCCATATTTTAATTATTTAATTAATCTCATTAATCATGAGATTATAGGAATTGTGAGAAAGCAGGCATTAAGAAAACTTCAAGTACTTTACTTGCATTGCTATGTATTGGTGGAAATGAAAGCAGGAAATCCAACCTCCTACAGTGACAGATTAATAAATTACAGTATAATTTTGAGCTGGTGAATTTATGGATTGTTTTTTTCCCTTCAAAAGCTGAGTTGCGCCCAACTATTGAAGGGGAAAAGGTGGCTCTGTCATGCCTCTCTAACTGGCACAGAGCCAAGGTGCTAATGATGCAGTTTTGAATTCTGCATTAGCCAAAGATGCAAAGAAGAAAAAATGGGTTATGTTAGAAGTTTTTAGAAATAGTTGTATGTGGAAACTGATCTCATTTTTCATCTGATTCAGGAGTGCTACGTCCATCTGTCCTCCTCACTGGAGTGACAATGGAAGCAATTAGTGAATTGCCAACATGGCAAGTAACAGCCTCCCTGGTGGCACCGCCTTTGATTGATTTTATGCAGCAGTGAGTGGCTCCATGTTTCATGCCCAGAGACTCCACATCCAGGATCAGAGGTTATGGGGATGGGAGGGCAGAAGCAGTGTGATGTCTTCATTACTCAAAGGAAAACAGCCAAATATGCCAAACACCAGTGCTGCTCCCCCAACTGCCATTGGCATCAGCTCCTGAGACACAGGGTTGCCAAGTGTCTTGGCCAATATCTGCCGTTCTGGCAGTTAGAGCCATCAAGAAAGAGGGAAAAAAAAACCCACAAAACATTAAAGGAATTATAGAACTGACAAAGTAAGACAATCTTAGGGTCTGATTCTCCAGCTAATATCAATTCACTGTGAACAGCAACGACTTCAACAAGATTATTTCTGGATTGGACCCTTACAAAATACCTTTTTGCTATTAAACAAATACACATATGGATATTTGTATGTGTATATATACCAAATTGCACCTGGGGGGTACGTAGGATTACCCAAATATATAGAAGAGGAAACCTTTCTGTAGGTATCACAAGATTATAGCTGTACACAATATCTCCATGGAGTCTAGGTGTACTTCTGTGCTTATTAGGGTGGACATAGCATCTTCTTTAGGTTTTCTCTGCTGTTTTTTTCCACGCTACAAAGCAATGGCTCTAACCTACAGCTGTCTGAAGCTTTTTCTCTTTGTCCTTCCCCTGTCTTGTTATTCAGCCTTTCACAAGGTTTTTGAGGACATATATGAGACAGTTAAAACTTGCAAGAACCAGGGTTTTTAAGAACCTGACTTACAGCTGTGATGTCCATATCGCTTCCTCCAAGAAACAGAGTAATCCTGAATCTGGCCAGTTTTCATTAAAATGTCTTTCCATAGCAACCACTGAAAAGAGATCCTGCTCTCACTTCTGTGAGTGGCATAAACACTTCTGAAGGTCTCTTTAGCAGTGTAATAAGACTGGTACATTTCAGGCCTGGAAATTATTTACAGAATTTTTATAGGAAGCCAAATACATCAATAAGCACGTAGAAAGTACCTACTGGGACAGTGGATTATGGGGAAGCTGAGAGTGCTGAGCTTCAGAAATATGAAATATTTTGAACTGAGCAAATGATGAATGTGATGCTCTATTATGCAGTTTAAGCTAAGGCATACATTTATATGAGCTCATTTAATGTGGTATCATTTAATACCGTATGGTGATAATAACCAAGTCAATCATTTGGCTTTATATAAGTGAAAGTGCTCTCTGTTCTTTTCACAATCATGTTATGAGAGCACATCATATGTTTTTGACGTGTTTAAATTTTAAAAATATAATTTAAAATAACCAAAAAGAAGTTAAGAGATTCAAGTACTAAAGGTACCTTTCTAAATTGTCTATGTTATTGTAATTTAAAAGGAAAGTACTTATTATTTTTCCTGTTAAGATTTTGCCCTTATTGAAAAAAAAATTAAAATTACATTCTTTCTCTTCCCCCCTCACTTTCCACTTCTTTCCTTTTTCCTTCACCTTTCTTACGATGTGGAGAATAAACAGCTCTCATTTTTAGCACCCCCCTCCTCCCCCTTCAAAAAGTCAGCCTTATTTCGTTGCACTTTCTTTTGCTTCATGCTGAAAAGTGAACATGTGTTCTTTCGGCACCCAACACAGACCAGGGAAAGGGCTGCTTTCTCTGGAAGGATTTTCTTCCTGGCTCACCCATAGCAGGGTCCAGCCACTCTCTTCAGAGAGCCTTGTACAGGGGGAATGGGGGGTCAGACTGTGTCCCCCAGGCCATGTCAAGCTAAGCCCACCCCAACCTGCCTTGGCTCGGGACTGAAGGGCAGCCAAAAGTGGCGTCTGAGCCAGGCAGCTCCTTGGGGATGTCTCTAACCACTGCAGGACATTTCCCATCTCTTCTGTGAGTGGGGCAATGCTGTGTATTTATAGATCTGAAGTGCCCTGCATCATGACAAGAACAGAAGAGTCCAGACAAACCGGAGTTGGTTTTGTGACTGGCGCTGTTTTCAAATTAGAAAAACAGTCAAGGGCTCTCGGATAAGATGTGTATGTCAAAAGGCAATAAAGAAAACAACTGGCCTTAAAAGCTAATTGCCATGCACCGTTGTGATTGGGACCAAAAAATGTTAGCTAATATTTTAAATGTGAGTGAAGGGTCAACAGATGAACCGTATTGTAAACATACATGTCAGCAGGAGGGCAGGGTTGAAGATAAAATTAGAACCATGTGCTTCTCCATTTCTCATAAGGCACAGAGGTCATGACCCCAACGGCTTAAAAGTCCCTCAACAGGGAAAAATATAATAGTGTCATATGTCACGCAGGGAGATGCTGTGCTTATTAATTTTGTAAGGTACATACAATTGCTAAGAATAATGTTTTGTACTGTGAAGGAGAGAGTCTCTTTTAAGAACATCTGTTTTTTATCAAATAGAACTACTCTTGAATCAGGTCTTAACACAATACATGGAAATACAGTTAGAACTCACAATGAACTGTAACTAATCCCACAAACTGAAGAATCAGCACAAATCACTAAATATGATATTTAGAGCAAATGAATACAGTCATTTGATAAACTTTGGAGCTGCCTTTTTACTGCTATTTATTCAGTTATTAAAGAGCTGTACTCAAGTTAGCATCTACTCCATTTTCACCCTAATACCCAAGGAAGCTCCAGGCTTTTTATTTCCTTTCTCTTTCTCTATTAACAAATTCTAAACATTTCTTTCTGTGGTGCAATTATGTGGTCATTGTGCTGTTTTTTAAGTCAGAAAGGGGAGCACAGAGGAAGGATTGACCGTGTCACCCAACCTGGTCCCCCTCAACTAAAGACCAGGATGGCAAGGTGATGCTTTGAAGGAAAAGGCACCATTGTATATATGGCGGCTCCATGGATGGTTTAGTAATGGCAATGGCAATGTGCTGTTACAGAGAGGTAAACCTTCATATTGCCTACCCAGAGCTTCAGCAAGTTCTCATGTCCAAGAAATATATACGTGAGCTACAGAAATCATTCAGGAGTAATACTTTCCTGGAATACTAGGCATTCATGAGTCTTATCTCTTAAAAGAAAGAAAAGAAAAAAAAAGGAAAAGAAGAAGAAAAGGTGTTTTTTACCATTTACTGAGCATCTGCTCTTATACAACAGTGTCCTCTAGAGGAATAAATATGGGACAGAGAGAAAAAAAGGTCCCAAGTTCTGATCTTCGCTTTGGGTGATTTTTCATGTCTTGGTAGGAAAATCTCTCTGTTGCTTTATCCTAACACAAAAAATGAAACATAGCTGTTTCAAAGCATATCTCTGAATGCAAACTAGCTGCAGCTTCCCTGGTTTTTTGAAGATCCAGAAGGTGTATTTTTGTAGTAGAGGCGCATCACAAAATGTCTGGCCTTTCTATTCATTGGGGTCCTGCAATTCCAACCTCATTGTCTTCTCTTCCCCAGCCCAACCTCTCTTTCCCTTTTCAACTACCTATCACTGTTGCACTTCTTGTATTTCTTGCCTGCTAGATAGCTAGCTGTTTTATCTCCCTTTATGTGCCTTTCAAAGCTGAGGCCCTGAAATATCTGGGATGAAAATTGTCCTCAAACCGGCTAAAGTGAGGAAGGAATTGGATGTTCTAGTTTATTCAGATGAATTCATGCTGAACCTGTCTTCAGCTGTTTTCTCTAATGCAATTATTGAATTCCACCCAAGCCCAAAAGACTTTTCTGTTGACCTTGTTTTCCAGTGCCTATGTTTATGGATATGCAGGTCTTTTATAATAGTTTGTAATAGTATTTAGGGGCATCAAGCTGGAAAGAACCTCCTTCTTCCTTTGAGGCTAATCTCCCACAGTTGCAACCATGAGAGAGATGCCCAGTTCAGGAGTGCACACGCTTCCATTCTTGTAATCATAACATTCAAAATACTTCTTATTAGCCTCTAAAAATACAGATTTATAGTGGAAGGTCAAAAGCCATGCTATGATGTTCCATAGGAACATAACGGGAGAGATCACGGTCATTGCAAAATGAGATTGTGTGTGAAGTACAAATCCCAGGTGACAAAAAAAGCTGACTAATAACCTTTACTTCTGAGGAAAAAGGGAAATCCAGTAGGGTACCTGCCAGTATGACCAGAAGGAAAAATCTGGGCTGTTTCATGGGTGCCAGTGGGAAGGTGCCAACTAGACACTGAAAGGAATGCAATGATATGAAGCATGAGTGTGTCCTCATCTCTTACTGTCAGTATCCAGTCATTCAGCAGAGGGAAGAAAATATCAGAAACAAGGGCAGGAGGGTGAATAATTCTTTCTGACCACCAAAAGGTATGAAAGCTGGAAATTAATGTGGTATAAATACACTACAGAACTAAACATTCCCCCCTCAAACTCCCTTGTATGTATCAATACACTGGATACCTACAGATGTGCATCAGAAACGTTTTGGGAATTTTTCTCTATAAATTAATCAGTCCCTTCCCTAACCCCCTCAAACTTATCTGAAAGCCATTTAAGCATCCTGTCACCATAAGCCTCTTGTGGAAGCAGCTTACAGAATTTCACTCTTCAGACAGCTAGAAACCTTTTTCTATCTTTAACTACATTTATTCATTACCAGTTTACTGCAATTTGATCTTATGCTCTTGGACATAGTTATATATGGCATGATATCTTTTATCTAGCTTTGCTTTATGAGGCTCAACAAGTCAACTTCTCCTATTTTTCTGTCTCAGGAGGCACTCTCTCTCCCTTAATAATCTCTGTGATCCTTCTTTGAAACAGGATTTCTTCTAAAATGCTGTGATTACCCTTAAGATATTTAGAAAGGGTTTCTGGGAAATGATACCATGAATGTTCAGTAAGTTGTGTGTATGCATGTGTTAAAACATATAAATGATGCCCTCTCACACATAGCTACACATGTATTTTAAAAGGGAAAAAAAAAGTATCAAGGTTCAGGGTCTTGCCAAGCTCTTACCCCTGTACTTTGGCTGAACAGACCTCTTGAAGTCCACATTTTCTCAGTTTAAGTAGCAAGATGGAAGGTGCAGCACAAAGGCAATCAAAGTAGATCTAAATACAATAAACAATAACCATCTCTTCTTCACTTCTGAGAATTGTGTAACCTGACCTAGTTATGTTTATAGAAAGTTGGTATGTGCCCTTACACGTATGGCTTCAAGCATAAAGAAACCCTAGAACCAGGCATGTTGTTATCATGTCACTTTTCATACTGCAGTCATTTTAAGGGATTTCATAAATCATAAGGTACTTATTAATATTTTAAACATTGTCAAAACCACTAAACTTTGTCTCTTATGCCATCCTAGTTTTAATTTTCCTTGTTTAAGGCTCTTATAAATGCTTACAGCTTAAATGCTCATATAGCTGTCAGTACTTTCCCCTGATTTCATTACCTGCAAATTCTTGATAGAAAGCTGTGCACTAAATCTACTATGTTGTAGGATACTTTAAATGGTAGCTTGGATGACTTGTCCTGGTTCACTTTGTTAAGGCAGTCAGCACTTAATTAAGCTACCAATCTTGTATTTTACTATGTCACCGAATTCTGTTCTGTATGTACTCAAAGGCTACCCAAAAGTTTGGCCTTACTCTGCAGTTACATCTGTACAACCTCAGCTGTATACATATGTAGAGCATCATTAACTCTAGTAGTGCTTTGAGCAACCAACAGTTCTATAATCTTGATTAAATTTAATAGCCAAAAGAAGAGACTAACCACGAATCAGTGATGGTGAAATATAAACCTTGCCCACCCCACAGAAATAAGAGGGCTCTGTGTTCTCATACCGTACCCCAATCATACTTAGATCTGTTTGAAAGCCAAACCAAATTGTAAATGAATCCAAAACCAAACCGCAAATTGGCTTCTGGCGCTTCAGATGCTTTTATTTAGGTGCCACCCAGTTATGGAGGCTCTGCAAAACCAAACTGGTGTTATTATCATCATTTATTCTGCTTCTAAGACTGCTTCTGGCACCATCTAGGGCAATTTGAAGCATAATTAACAGAGTGAAAGGCAACGAAATTTTGTTTGAAAATGGTCTATTATTGTGATCCTATAGCCTCTCTTTCCTGAAGAGTACGTCAAACTTTTTCATTAGAAAACCTTTTTTCTTCTTCTGACTCTCTTTAGTTCTTTTCCTGAGACAGCAGTCTTCAAAAATTTCTTATGTTCATCCCTACCCACTTAAGCTTTGATAATGAAATTTGGGTAGAGTAAGAAAAGGTATTTTTGATTTGAGAAAATTGAGTATGTCTTCATAGTTTTTTTGGGAGGCTATCACAAAAATGGCTCTCTTTTGAAAGTCCATGCTCGTTTCTTTCACTGTTGGGTTTAAGATGCTCCAGCTAAGAACTATGAAAAGCCAGATTCTTGTAGATATTAGAAAGTTGTGTTGGTGAAAGTTCCTGTAGTGAGGAAGGACAAGGATGAGCACTGCAAACTTCCTGACTATGTAGTTCCAGCTGAGGTGTAAAGGTTTGGATTATTGCTGTTGGGAACCTACGCAATGACTTCCTATTCCTGCCTCTCTGTGAGCTCCAGGTCTGTAGGAGCTACAGCCTTAGCCAAGGCAAGTTATTATTGCTAGCAGGTTATCCCTATTCCCAATGAGTTTGGGACAACATGCCTAGTTTCCACACTGGAAAAGGCTATGGTTACCTCTTCAAAAGGTTGTTAATTTGGCATTGTGATATGGCATTGTATGGCAGTGCAGCTGAAACAGAGACAGAGCAATGATAAGTGAGATTCTGGTTTCATTAGAGTCAATGGTAGAACCTTATTCACTGCAGCAAGGCAAATGTTTCCATTTAGAGGGAGGGTGATTCATCTTGACTTTGGATATTTTACTCTAAGTGTTGACCTCTGGTCTATAAGTCTAGACTCTATGGTCAGAGGAGGGAAAAAGGCATATCTAGAGCATGATGCATCTCGTCCTAAAATAGACATCTAAATAAATAGCACGGACTACAACCTAGCTGCCCGTTTCTGCTCAGGAACAATAAAAAGCATTGGTATGACTAGCTCAAAAATACACATCTGCGTTGATATCTATGGAAAGATCATCTGCTAGACACGGAAAAAAGTCCCACCGTGGTATTTAGGTGGAAAGTCACCCTATCAGTGTTGTTACATTATGGACAACAATACAGTATGTATACAACTATACTCAGCAACATTCTTCTATGTGAGTCTCAGGAGTGACTCAGAGATCAGGATTGGTTTTTTGTGTTTCCTAACCCCTCTGTTTGCACACTCCCCTGTGCCTGTGAGAGGGAGGAGATGGGAAGGAGGAAGGCATGTCTTTATCCTTCTTCCTTTCTTTCTAGCTTTTTGTTTTCATGTGAGGCATCTCCATTTTTAAAAATGAACTATTAGTTTTGAGATCTCTTATGGCATGAAGGATGCTTGTTGTTCTGTCTGCTCTGCACAGCATCATTTGGGGGGTTATTTCCAGATTCAGCATACTTAGCTTCAGCTTCTGCTCTGTATGGAATCTGCAGCTCTTTCATTGCATATCTTTGTTTTAGGTAGGAAATAAATTAAGTCTAGGGTTGCAAGGCTTCTTATTTCAAGAAAATGAATTTAATTTTTTGCACTGCTCTATGGCCCTGAAGCCTGTGCACAGCAGTTGTGCTGCTAAAATTTTCTCTGCATTTAGAGGGAGAAAATCTGCAAAAGCAAGCTGACATAAAAGAATTTTTAAAAGTAAATAAAGGAGTGGTTTCATTTTTACTGTGCGTACAAAAGTATAGTTTGCAACAGAATTTTTGCTTGCTATGTGCATTTTCAAAAGCTCAAGGCTGCTGTATTTCTAGTGCACTGCACCCAGGCTTTGTTGCTGGTAAACACAGAGAGTATCTTCAGGGTTTCCTTTTCAGACCGTAGTGAAACTGAAAAAGTAACAAGGGCTGGAAATGAGTGCAAATTATGAAGACCAGAAAATAATCCCAGCAGATATAGCTCTGTATGGCAGAACTGATGGTTCACATCACTTGATAAATACTTAGTACTACTACTACAAAACAAACACTGGGATTAGTTGTAAGAAAAGTCTGCAGGTTGAAAACCTTGAATAAGCAACTGTAGAAGGATTTTCAGAACCGCTTCAGTCTGTTGATGTATCTCGCCATAAAATCTTTCCATATTCATATTTGTTTTTTGGCTGAAGAAGTTAAACAGTGGTCTGGCTGCTAGTACAAAGTGTTCTGTCTCCCTTCCCCTCCTGCCTTCCTGTATTGCCATGGCTCCAAAGTGAGGGAGGAGTCCGGAGACTGAGCAGAATCAAATGCAGGTGGGGATTATGTGCTAACCAGCCAAGACAAACAGCGCTCGTGCTGTCTTCTGTCTTTTTTTTCTTTTTCTTTTTTTTTTTTTTTTTTAAATCTTCCACCGAACTGTCCTACATTTGAAGCTATCAGCCTGTTTGTAGCTGCTGGTGTGTGCAGTGGTACCGATGGCTGCAGACTTGCATCTCCCTGCCGCAGGGAAACACGCGCCCTCTTTTCTTTTACATTCTCTCTTCCCCTCCCCCAAGCCTTTTTCCCCCAATGGTTCAGTTAAAAAAAAAATAAAAAATTAATGCAGTGAATAATAGATCTGTGCAAAAAGCCCGGTAACAAAGCCAGGAGAAACTTGGCCAGCTTTCAGCTTTGTTACAGACTCAAAGCCCAATCCAGGTGTGTGGAAAATTTTGCGACTGTTCTCCGGACTGCTCAGCAAAACTGGGCCCTTTTGCACTCAGACTGGAGCTGATTTCTGGTTTCACATGGCAACATGAGGAAAATCCAGCTCCCATGTGGTTTGTGGGTCAAAACTCAAACTGAAACTGAGGGACACCTAACCCTCAGCCCACAAACCCAACCAAAGCAAAAGATATACACAAAGGCTGTGTCCCACAGTGCTGAATTTGACAGACGACTAATAGTTTTCCCTTTAAGCCTGAATTCTTAATTATAAAAATCTGATGATTAAATTTTTTGTCAGAAAATTATACTGAAATTTTGCATGTGAGATACAGTTAATCTCTCTTACATCTTTCAAACACATCTGGTGAAAAAGTTATACTTTAGTAGAAGAAACTAAAACTAATCTCATCTTCCGTTGGCTGATTTGTTCCTTGAGGCAGCATTTTGCCACCTGATCTTTCTCTTGAGGCCAGCTCTGGTCCTGCAAAGTCTGTCTTTCTGGTTATTGAGTATAACCACATGCTGCAGAAAGTGGTTTCCCTGGATCCCAACAGCAGTGGACACAGAAGCACAGCTCCTGGAGTGGTATGAGTGCATATAACAAATACAACCCTGCAGTCCCTTTTTATATGCTGTGATGTCAATGTAAGCTGGTCCCCCAGGTTGTCTCTGAGGCAGCACAATGTTGGAGAGACTTGCCATGCTTTATCATGGAGGATAGTTGTTCTTTATTTCTTTGTTGCATCCTTAAATTTAAAATACAAGTCATAAATTCTGAAAATATGAAGTCCTTATTGGCAGCTTCCTTCTTTCAGCAGCACAAGATGGAAGTAGAGTCACTTGGACACAGGCTGTGTGTCGTACCTCCCATCTGACATCCTGCCCACCCATCCTTTCCCTGCTCCTCATTCGAGGAGCTCTGCACAACTCCCTGCCAGCTCACCATGGTATCTCGTTTACTCCCCAAACAAGATTATGTAAAGCTGAGGATCACCTTAGAGAAACAGAAGGTGTTATCTGGTTGTGTTTTTTTTTTTCCTCTAATCCTTGAAAAGCCCCACAGCCTTCCTTGTCATCAGCTAGGAAAAAAAGCTTTCTACCATTATTATGTACTCATTGAGAGGTGATAGAGGGTTGAACTTCTGTGGGTGCAGAGGAAGGCTTTTGCCAGCACTGAATCAACACCCAGCTCCCATGCCAGCAAGGAACCACTCCCCAAATCCAGCACCCGCAATCTGCTCAACATCTCTTGCTAGGACTCAGATCCCAGCTGCCCTTAGGGCTGCAGGCAATTATGGAACATGATAGTTCCTCCCCTTTTTCTCTTAGCTGTATAGCGATTTATAGATTAAAATCTATATCTTTAAGGTTTCAGTCCATGAAGTATAGCTCAATGCATAGCCAGTCATTTTCTGCATAACTAGGGGTGTCCAAGTGCTTTAGAAGTGCATCCCGGGTGGAGCCCTGGGCGAATACCCAGCCTAAAAGGGCAACATTTGCACTCCGAGTGTGGCAGTGTCATCATGCAAAGAGAAGCGTCTTGCTGCCTTCCAGCCAAGTGCCAGAAAAAGTCCTTTTTGAATCTTCTGGTTCAGGAATGTCTAATGATAGCCTAATATGTTGCAGGGATTGCAACACTAACTAGCAAAGAGTAGAAGGGAAAAAAAAAATACTATTAACTGAGAGAGCCAAAGATTCTTCTGTAAACTCTTGCTGTTGCTTTCGCTGGGACACTAGGATGAGCAGTCAAGCGTATGGCAACACGGTCATATAAACTACCCAATAAGAGCTGCTGCTATCAGTACCCATCATTGTTTACTCCAATAATTTTTAGGGACACTTGTTAGTATTTAAGTGCTTTCTGTATTTCTTCTTTTTTTTGCTTATCACACTCTGGGCTAATACAGTTGTTCTGAATCTCATTAAACTTTGTTCTTCTTCTCAGTTTGGGAGAATTTAACTTGTCAGACTTTATTATAGTGAAGATCTTCTTTCCTGCTTCATAATTTAGTGTGGTGGGATCACTAAAGCTCTAGGGGAAAAGTCAATTAAATGAGTGATGAAAACACTCCTAAGGATATTAAGAGTTTGGATTTTGTTTGCTTTTTGTTTTTAACAAAACCTAATGTCAATTTGAAAGCTAAATTATTTGATATTGTTTTGTTTTAAAAAATAAATGGTAATTCTGCAGTGTAGGTCTTGCTGGTTGCCTTGGTGTTTGAGCTCAGAGCAAGAATGCACTTTTGAAACAATCATCTGACAATCCCCACTGATTACAGTTCTGTTTCTGTTGACAGCAGTCTCAGAACATGGGAGAATTATGAATGAAAGCAAACTGTACATATGCTCCAGGAGTACACTTAGTGAACTCCCACTAAAGGACATTCCTTCCCTGGGTCCAGACTAGCTTTCATCCAGAGCAAACCCACCTCCAGAGGCAGGTGGTGGTGATGGGGGCTCTGCCACACCAGCTGCTCTGCTGCAGAGATCTCCCTCCCTGCACTGCCTCGCTTGCTGGTGCAGAGACAGCCGCTGGTTCCGAAACTGACAACTCTCTCCCCTTATCTTTTATTCTGCATCAAATGGGAATGCCCAATCTGAAGGGTAAGAGGGACAGGTTGCACTTATCCATGACTTGTTCTGGGATTATGTTTTATTTAGTTATTATTCTTAGCTAACAAAGACAGCTCTGTAGTTAGAACCCCTTGGACTCAGCTGGCCAAGATTCAATTTCTAATCTTACATATATTCCTGCATTATTGTAGGCAAAGCTATATGGTCATATAGCTTGGACTCATGCCATACAATTTTACCCTCCTGTCACCTAAAGTCCTCTAGAAACATAGACCTCCAGAGTGTGTCCCATGGACCGCACTAGGAATCTAAACCAATTCTACTTCTGACATAAAGCACTTCTGGGTAGGTTGAGCTTGGTAGGCCTTGGTGCCACCATGCTTCAGGTCCATATTTATCATGAGACATGAGAGGGGATGTATTAATCCAAAGGGAAATCCATCTAGCTGACTGTCCTTCACATGGCAGTGAACAGCATAGAACAGAGCAAGCCTGCAGTGAAACATTTGAACTACATTTGATCTTATTAGAATATACGTAATTTTTCATGAGGTTCTGGGAAAGCACTTATTAATTGGCCTCCACTGTAAAAAGTCGTAATTTTTGTCAGCCCGGGTAGAACACATGTATCATGGAATACAATGGATGTCCTTGCGGTTTGGTGGCCTCCCATCAGATTACATTTCAGTTATTCAACATGAAAATAATGCCTTCATTGTAAGACAGTTCTTTTAACCTTTAAAAAACAGAAACAGAAACTTTACACACACACTCGTGCATCTGCTGAGTACTTTTATGAATGCATGATAACAAAAAGGGTTAAGATGCACTTAGCCTCTCTTAAGTGAATCTGATATAAGAGCAAAACACTGGAGGACAAACAGTGCCTCAGCCTTTGGTCAGATGAGTTTAAATGGTATTTAAGATCTACTGGAAGATGACATTTTCTCTAATCCTCTCTGTCAGTGTTTTTTAATATAACTTTCTGCATAAAGCCACTCTGATGCGAAAATTCCCTTTTGCACAGCACTTTGCTACTGCACACCCGTGTTCTGGGATTGATTGTGTCCTTGGGGAGTACAGTAATGATGATGCCCATCTTTGTCGTACTGGTGAATTTCTTCTGGTATCTTTGTAGGAAAAAATACGCAGGGTAGTTATGGAGTGGTGAGCTGCTCTTGGAGGCTCAGCGAGTGATTTAATGGTCACAGCTGTTTGTTTGCAGAGGGGGTTTGGACAAGTGGAAATACACTGACCTGCGATCTGAGACCTACTCCTAGCTCTGCATGCTCTTCCTATGTGACCTTGGGCAAATCACTTCTCTGTTTTTCCTCCCTCCTTTATCTGTCTTGTCTATTCAGTCTCTCGGGAAGCTCTTAAGAGCAGAGACTGTATCTTACTCTGTGTTTGTACAGTGCCTAACATAACAGGGCCCCAGGCTTCCTGAAGTCCCAAAGATGCTGTTGCAATACAAGTCATAAATGTTAAAAAGGTGTAAGAATCTGGCCCAGCTCACCACCATCACCATCTGTTTTTCTATGAGAAATTAGCAGTATGAAGGCACACAGCTGAGTGATTAGAGCTGTGACCATTCTCTAGACTCCCTAGGTTCTGCTCCTGGGTTTGGCACCACCACACTTTGTAACAAGAGCTGTTAAAAGTCTCCCAGCAATGTGCTATTGGTTTTTCTCCCTGAGAGAGTGTCAAATTAGTAAAAACTGAAAATAAGGAGACAAAAAAAAATCAAGAGCATGCCAGTTTCAACAATACTTTAATAGGAAGATGATTCAGGGGCCCAGGTTGGAATTCCTGGAAAATCAGAAAACAAGCGACCTTCTCCTCTCACCTCCTCTAGAGGAGCCAGTAGTGTTCACATGTACTGGAGGATGCTGTGGTTGATATCTCTGTTCCAGGAAATGTTTTGCATTAAGAGAAGGTTGTGGGACTTGGTGATGCCATGGTGGCTGGGGCCATCACCTGGGGTGCGACAGGCTGGTTCTTGGTTTGAATCACACAGAGGACCAATGTGGACCTGGGTTTTCTCCCATCATAGTAACTTCCTCACCACTAGACTCTGCTGTTTCAAGGAGGAAGGAGTTGAGATTGTCTCTGTAGCTTTATGCTCACGGATTTGCAAGGTTTTCAGGTTGTCCCCAGTGGAAAGGGAGAAATAAGAAATATTTTATGTTTTGAACATGTACAGAAGCCATTTCCTACCCAGCTCCTTGTGAAAGCAACGTCATTTCTCATTGTCTCTTTGTGTCGTCTAGTAAGTGGATACACTGGCGCTTTTAAGTAACTTTTGTAATGCACTTTGTGATGTTTTACCAGCATTATCGCTTCTCCTTTGGGGCCAGTACTTCATCTGATCTGGCTAAAGTGTGAAAAGGCAGCTTTAACCAGGTGGTCTGCGCCCTAGAGCTTGGCCATTACATGGAGCAGCCTTCAGGCAGTTGTAGTCTAACATCAGCTAAGGAGCTTTTTGCTCCACAAATAATCACAAGCTTTTGGTCATGCTACCATCACACAGCACTTCCCTGTATGATCAGCTACGCCAGTGATATAATCAGCTATGCCAACTTTCTCCACCACCCAGGACTCTCCTGGAGAAAGGGAATCCTTCAGCTGGGCAGGGAACGCAAGCAACTATGCATGGCTGCTCCAGGATTTAACTCTGTTGGGATGAAATATCTTTAAATCTTATGAATATGATTATTTTTTTGCACTGGGAATTTTAAAATATACCCTGCTTTAAGGGAAATTGCTCTTGACTTCTTTTTAGTAACTCCCTGTTATTTGTTGAAAATTATGTAATTCAAAGGACTTAAACAAATAGATCATGGGCAGGCTACATTTAGCCATAAAACTACCACGGTTTTGAGAATGAGCTTTTGTCTGACATAATGGATAAGCCAATAACTGGTGATGATACTTGCTGTGTTAATCAATCCATTGAATTACTAAATGATTTCTATGTTTTTATTCTACTTTTCTTGGAAGAGACTTCCTGGACAAGCAGGAAGCATCTTCTTTCCAAGACCAAAATCAGTGCAGAAACATAGGGTAGCTTAGAGCTGTCACATTTCCACCAAAATTATTTCATTACCATTATGTTTATGTCTACGGCCACTTAATGAAATTTCTATAGATCATGACACCCACTTAGTATGTCCTTAACCCTATAATGATAGGAAATGGTACTTTCAACTGCCAGACTGATTTCCCTTGTGCGGGTTATAATGTTAAAATTTGCTTTCCAAAACTAGGAGCCATATGTTGCCACATGGAACTGCCATCGATTGCTTGAATGAGTCAGTGCCCTGAATTTTATGACAACCGGAATGACTACTGTGGTTGAAATGAATCTTTTCGACTTGACATGTTGCAATCACAAAGGAGACTAGTGTCTGAAGTGAAGTGGAGCATGCCAGTGCAGAAGTGAGCTCATTTCCTAGCCTGTCATTGCTTCAGAAGCAGAGGGAAGAGGATTTTGCATCTGTTCCTTCTACCCTGTAGGAATCCACGCTTATTAATTGTTTGACAAAAGATGTAGAAACCTTGAGCTTCTATGATACCCAAGTCACTTCAGCCACAGTATCTTGCAAGATAAAGTCTTATTAAACTTGCCACTGCTGCAAAGATTTTCAGGGAGAGGAAAGAAAAAAATTCTTCATTGGAGAGATGTATCTCTCTTTATTTGCATTATTATCAAACTAAGATATTTCAGGATGAGGCAAAGATGGCAGGGGTGATGGGGTGTTTATTTTGGTTTTTATCTTGATTTTTATCTCTCCAGGCTCAGGCAATTTTGTGATATTGTAGCTCTAACTCCAGGAAGAAACAAGTGAAAATAAAAGTAACTTGTCAAGTAACGTAAAGTTAACAGAGCACTGTTTCTCCAGCCCCAAACCAGGATTCTTGAGAGACAGTAGACAAGAAAGACATTCTCCAAAATAAGTTATAGTGCCTGTGGTATAATTGACTGTTGTTATATATTCATATGAGGTGTAGGAAAGCATTTGGTATGTTTTTGCCAATAAAACCATTAATGATGTAGGTCCACACAATTAATTGCGACTGTTTCTGCCTCTTCTGTATGTTTATAACGCTTAGGTGAACTTCCAAGCAAGGAGGAGAAGTTTAGCACAAAATAAAACTGAAGGAAATTCAGCTTTATCCAAGGGTTTGCTTTGGCTTTTGGTTTGTGGCATCTAACATGATGGGTTTGGTAGTGGTTTTGTTACATAAAGATGATTTGGTACTGACACAGGCTATTTGACATCAATACTCACTTCACTTGTATTGATTGATCAATTGCCAGCTTTCTGCGGATTCCAAAAATAAAACCAAGCATGAAAAGAGAACCCATTTTTTAAAATGCCTGCAAATACATAACCTTAGCACTTCTCCACATTGAAAAGACACTAAATTTCAGAGACTCCACTCTTAAAATTATATTTCTTCATGTATTCAGGCTACTGGAGGGTTTTGTGTCCCTTCCCCTCTCCCACCCTGCAGCCTCTCCCATAGTCTAACGCTCAAGGTGTCTACAATACCAAAACCAAGTTTAATTTTGGTTTGTGCATGTCATAGCTCTTAGTCTTCTGGCTCAACAAGTGTTTCTCTTCTAATATAAGGGGATGGAAAGAGATAAGAACTTGTATCGCCTCTGAAGTGAGCCTTGTGGAGCCATGCCAGTGTTCTGCTAAACAGAGAGCTGTATTGCAAAAATGTATTCCTGCAGGTAATTTTGTGACTAGGGGGAAGACCAGAGATTGATGAATTATGGGTCTGACTCAAAATTCATTGAACTCAAAGGAGAGATCATGAATGATTTTCATAAATGCTATTTTAAAAATGTGAATTGGTGATAAGCAATACTTGCGTTTGAACTCTCAGCTTTCTCTGTTTGGAAACAGTTGAGATATGATGTAGTTAAGAGCTATGAGTAAAGTCTGACTCTAGAGCCCTAACTTCAAAAAATTCATTTATCGCTCAGCTCAAGTTTGCTTTAGAGTTTCTGGTTTAAAAATCTGTGAGATTTTTACAGTGCTAAATTCTAATTCTACAATAGGAATTTGGGGGATGCATCACAATCAGTTTCTTTCAGGTGAAAAAAGGATAGAAACACAAACTGTCTGTAGGTTGGATTTCTTGGTTAACATGGTATATAATACCATACTTTGAAACTCTGCATGGCCTCATGTACTGTTCTAGTGCTAATTTTCCGTGTGAGCAATATTAGCTGACATGGCTGGAAATACAACCTTGCAAAAGAAACAGAGATTACTTCAAGGTAATCTCCATTTTAAAACAAGTTCCACCCAGCAAGAATCATGGAATTGTCAGAATCAGAAGGGACCTCTAGAGATCATCTAGTCCAACTCCCCTGCTAAAGGAGGATTACCTAGAGCATATTACTCAGGACTGCATCCAGGCAGGTCTTGAAAATCTCCAGAGAAAGGAACTCCACGACCTCCCAAGAAGTTGCATAACTTTTATTATAAGTGATAGTATTGACTTTTTTCAGTTTAATTTGGGTTTATTGATGACTCAGCTTTACACTCTTGAAAGCTGATTATTCTCCAATTTCTTTTGGCAAATCATTCACTCTTCTTTATATACCTCTGCCAGTAATCTAGACCACTCAAGTAGTGTTGCTCCAGAGGTGGAGAATTGTGTTATATACAGAACAAATTCATACTGTACCAAGTAGAAGCCACCACAGTTTTATTTGATGGATGAATCTTTCAGTGTCCTTAGCAGTGTGAAAACAAAATAATTTCCCAAAATCATGGACTGTGCAATATTTCAAAGTGTAGAATTTTTAATGTAAGTTTAATGTATGTAATACTTAGAAATATACATAACACTAAGGTACGCAACATCTCTCTGGAAGTTTTTGTTCAGCTTTTGAGTATGTTGAACAAGTTCTTCCTAGAAATGAACAGAAATGCTTTATGGAATGACTGGGTCTCCCTAGCTTATTATCTAGTTTGTAAAGTTTGGATGGATGAAGTTTTTTCCACATTTCAAAAGCATTATGTTTGGGTTTTCTAATAGCTATTTCATCTGTTGCAGCTGTCTCAAGTAATTGGTTTGGATTATTGAGGGGTTTTAGGTAAGAAAATTACGTTTCATCACTTTTGAATGAAAAACAGGTACTTCTTTATACGTATATTTGTATGCAGACACAAATATATGTTAAAACATGCCTTTAAAAATTAATACTAACCCACTGTCATGCATTAAACCCAGTCTTTCTTATGAAATATACTGGCCTGAGACACAAATACAGATAATTCCAAAGCCTCCTTGGACATAATTCCAAACCATGAAGAAGATGGTGAAATCTTCTTCAGAGCTCCAGATCTTTTTCAACTGAGGTTCCAAATTCCCAGACAGTACCTATGCCATTTCCTCTTAAAAAACATTTCATTATGAAGATCATTATGAAGAATCTACGGGTGATTCTTTCATGCTTTCATCTGTCTTTAAAATAACCATCGGTAATTGGATAAACTAAAGATGATGAAAATTTTATTTTTCTTACTACTTCTTATTGTCAGTGCTAACATAAATCAGCTTCACTGTAAGAAAAAAAAAAAACAACAACAAAAACAACAACCAAAACCAGAAGAAAAGTAAATACAGCTGTAATTGTAAACATTTGTAACATGAGTTATGGATATGTGATGCCAGAATCCGTAATCTTTAGAGAGCATGTTTTTATAGTACAGAGCTTAATACTGCAAAACTGAGTAATGGCATAGAAACTCATGTGATTTTTCTTCAATGATGCTAAAAGCATACTCAACCTATCCCTTTCCAAGCAAGACAGAGTAATTTCTTCAAAAAATTCATACATATTTTAAAATGTTTTGATTTCCTAGACTTGTTAGGACATAGGTATTTACCTGGTGTAAATTGCTGTAGCACCACTTACTCAGTGGAAATAGTGATTTACCCCAGATGAAAAATAAGGCCTAAAATCCCTAGCATTTTGTATTTAGTTGGATCACACCACATTAGTTATTGTTGTTACTTAATATTAAGACTTGGTTAGGCTTTTGCCATCTAAATTTCTGTTATTACAATATTATTTTCTCTGATGTTAAAAGAAACAATTTCACCCTGTCTTACTGCATGAAGGTATCTGTTGCTGTTTCCAAGTCCACAGCTTTGATGTTTCATCCTTCTCTTTGTATCTTTCTGAGTCTTTTGCCATCATACTGAGCATATGGCACTTATCTTCATTTTCAAGACTTATCATGATCTATCTGCTTCCTGTCTGTCATCTTGCCTTCGGCTCATCGCTTACACCAGCTTGCATCACCTACTTCCTAGATCGTTAGAGAAGGTCATCCATACCCTATCTCATATATATGTATGCGTGTATATATATATATATATATACACACATATATACTTGGAGTCATTCTTCATAAATAACTTAAAGGTATTCTGCTTTTTCAGATCCTTCTGTAAAACTCATGCCCAGTATAAACCGCCTATAATGCTGCCTATTATCTCCTTGTTGTCCCCTATCTACTTGTTGTCAGTATATGACACTTGGACTAGAAGACATGCGAACCAGGAACTGTCTTTCCCTTTGCTCTCTCTTTTTTTTTTTTAAATATGGAGTCTAGCACACGTGAAGTCCTGATCAAATTAGTCTTTCATGGAACTATGATAATAAATACATAATACAAATTACTATAATGGTTGTTACTGTTCATGCACATGGTATAAGTGTGTGAAGGACTCCTCTAGAGTATACTTCCACTCTGCAGTTTTTCTATGGCCTCATAAGCTTCTCCAGGTTTACTGTTGTTGGGGACAGACTTGCTCTCTCCCGAGGAAGACTGGAGGTCATTGCATTCATAGGGAACTAAGTTCAAAAGAGAGCTAAGTTAGACATTGACACATAGACTTCATATTTGTGAAATTAACTTTTAAGAAAGGATTTGAAAAGGAAAATGTTTGTCACTGCAAGCATTTTGTAATTACTCACTTATGATTGAGAAGGGATTTTCCTCTGTGTCTTTTAACTAAGATGAAAGTAAATCTACCTTTGGTTTGAGCTATCATGTAGAACCAGAACAATTTTTGAACTTGCCTCTGTGTCCTTTAGAAATTATATACACTGTTCTATGTGCTGGTTACCTTGGTATGTACTTACTGTAATGTTTTCTGCTTATGTAGTGGCTTCAGATAATTTTCATTTTCTTTCTCAGTATTTTAAGGACACGGGGACACGGTTCCATTGCCATTGCCTTCACTGGAAGCTGAATCAGACCCTATAAAGCATTCAGTTAAGGGTTCTTTGATAAAAGGAAAAATAAATTTACTGTCAGGCAAGTGGAAGATGTAAGTGGAAAGGACAGCTGGCTCAGGCTTGTGTGAGGTTATTGCCTTCTGTATGGTTTTGGGAAAAGATTAGCTGGAGGCTATTACTTATCTGAATAACTCCCTTCATAAAATCTAGCCATTAGCTATGTGAGCAGGGAACTTAGAGTGCTATTTCCTGCTGTTGTTTTTAGTTAATGCAAAAAATTACATTCTCTAAGCAATGGTTTACAAAGTGGCTTGTTCATGACATTGTAACTATGTTGAAAGTAATAATTGGCGTGAAATACCTGAACATTTTTTTGTGGTAGTATACAGTATAAAGCCTCAGGACCCCATCCCTGTATTAGTCACTTCTCTGGTCTTGGAGTAACAGCATTTTCTGACACTCTTGTCCTGTGCCATAATTAAATAGGAATCTGTTTACTGATGGATTTCTACAGCTGTAAAACTAAGCAGAACACACATCCAAAGAAGTGAACAGCACATCATAAATAAAGAACAGTTTTTTTCACAATCTCTCTGGCAGCTGATGAACCTATCAGGCACAGGAGGGCTTTGAGAAGAAGAAACTTCTATGAAGGATAGAAGGTAGTGTGATCAGTGATTTATTATTGCACATCGTGTAGAAACAGCAGTGTGCTGACACATCTGCAGAGCTTGATATATGAAGCTGTTGTACAATTTGCCCCAAAAAACTTCAGAGTAAAAAAAAAAAATTGATCTCTAGTTGAGTTCTGATGGCGTCTGAATTGCATCTAGGTAGAAAAGAAGTCTGGTGGCCCAATAGATGTCACAGGAGGGATGTCTGGTCTGAAGCCAGGACCCTGGGCTGTATGTGGAAACAAAAGCGATTTTCCCTGTCTTCAAGAAATGTTTGTCAAATGTGTACTATCTGACCTGCTCATTGGACCAGCATAAAGGGATGGGGACATTATTTTGTTCCATGTCCTTTACATGGGTTGTGAGGAGGCAGCTGGTATCAGCAGCAGTACAAACTTGTGCATTCCTTTGGCTCCATCAGTGACAAAGGTTCATGTTATCACTGTCTGCGTGCAAATGTCCAAAAAAGCCCCTGAAGTTGCTTGTGGCTATTCCTTAAAACCGTGAAAAATTTTCTGGGTTTTGAGTAGGAGTTTTTCTGAGTTGGAAATATAAAAAGTACATTAAAATTGTTAGTGATTTTAAAGAAAATGAAAGTAAAACCTTTTCAAAAAGAATGTGTGAGTTTCCAGATGTCTCCAGACTATTGCGACATACTTTGTAAATGAAGAACGTATTGAGTTTCTTCATGATGTGGTAGATACTTTTATCTACATGAGCCCCTATCTCAGCCTGCCTATTTTTCCTTAAGTTACTAATCCGTAGAAGTAACCGATTAATTTGATTAGGACTGGTGAGAGAAGTATCCTCTAGGCATATTTTCCTCCTTACCACATAAGGAAAGCTGAAGACTACCTCAAACCTTGGTTTTTAATGTCTACATGGTTTTTAACCATAAACAAAAACAAAACCAAAAAACAAAACAAAACAAAAAACCCACAAACTTTGTCATTGAGGTAGAGAGGAGAGAAAGTGTGAACATTTTGCTTTTCTTTTCATAGTTAGTATAGGCAGGTTTGACTGCACTGGAGGCAAACGCCAGTCAGCTCAAGCCTCTCTCATGTATTTTACCAGAGTTCAACTATTCAGAATTATATGTCCAAGGTTCAGCAGAACATAAGCTCTTGCTGCTGACACCTGAGACAGGGAAAACTGCACTGAGACCCAAACTCTTGTATATATTAAGGGAAGAAGAGCACTTGGGTCAATACTGCCTAGCATTGGGTTCACACAAGCACTCTGAAGGTGAAAAGGTTTCCACAACCTTTAGGAAACAAGCAATCCTGCCTTTCTGAAGGACAGTATCCACCTGGACCAGAGAGACAGAGTAACACACATGCAGTAGTAAATTCTCATTTTAAAAAGTAAGACAGTGCAACCTGGCAGAGGGCTGGTAAAATGACAATGCCTATTGCATCACCTTATGCCTATTATTGGCTGCACATCCAGAGGTCCCTTCCAACCCCATATCATTCTGTGATTCTGTGTAACTGTAGTAGTTCCTGTCATTGTTCATTCCCAGTTGTTTCTTCTACTATATTCTTAAAGAGAAAGGAAACCTGGCCTAACAAATTAGCCTAGCATTGCAGGATCCCAATTAGCAGCGTGGGTGCTTTGGAGTTTAGGTGTGTGTTTTTTCTCTGAAAAATGGCAAAAGTAGTGTCTGAACAGATTCAGGGCTTGTTATGAAAGGATTAGGTCCAGCTTTTTTCTAGCACAAACTTGAACAAAAACCATTCTGTTTTGTTCATCTTTCATAAAAAGATTAAGCAGACTGATTTATTATGTATTACAGTAGTCATACACTAGAAAATTCTTTCCAAAGCAAAGGCACGTTTTTATTCAATTAAAGAAAAAAAAAAAAGAAATTTGTAAACAGGAATGGACAGGAATTGTTACGTTCCTAGGCTGATCCAGTGTGAACACGTTGCACTTGAGTTTGAAGGTAGTTGGCAATTTTTTGGCAGGAATATTATTTATTTAATTAATTGGTGTGGAAAGAACTATTTGGCTTGTTTTCCTACTCTCCTTACAATCAAGAGCTTTTGTCTGTTGGATGCTCCATTGTTTCTTACATGCCACTCTTGCAACGTACTCCTTTTTTACTTATGCATGGTTCTTTTTCTTCAGTTTCATGAACCAGGTTGAATCAGCAGCTAGCTAACTCTCTCTAACTCTCAGATGCTCCAGCAGATCCCATGGTTTTATTGCTAAGCCATTAAGAGATTTATTTTTTTTTTATTATTAAAACTTCTCTGGGCTGGTTTCTGGCCAGTGGCAGTTTCCCCAGCTCATAAGTTTTGGACTGTAGATGGAAGAGAGCCTCCAAACAAGCCCTGTCCCTCCCATTTGGAAGTCCCCCCAGTCTGTCAGTTTTGAACATGACAGCCTGGCCAGCAGAGATTGTCAGATACATTGGGACACTCCATCAGTTTTATGTGGAGACAGGAATCCTTCTGGGAAGTACCTGGTGGTGGTGTGGGGGAGAATTATAGGAACAAAAATTTTGTCAATCTTTAGAAAACCTAAAAAAACATGCGTAGTGAATGTACTCATCTCTGCTGAGGTGTGGGAGGGTCTTTTTTTCAAGAATTATCTCATTCCTAATGGGCACCAGGAGCCGAGAAGAGTGCTCGGAGGGTAGACACAGCAAGCAGAAGGAAATCATTATGTTGTTTTTTTTCTTATCAGTTCTGCAACTTAAATCTACGTGTTTCAACAGAGCTCCTCACACTTCCAAACAAAAGAGCTTTTCTCTCTTCCTTCCCCTCACCCTCCCCCCAGCTTGGATGTATGGCTGGAGAAAAATGATTGCAGGCATTGTCTGGCAACAACAACCGCAGAGTCTCTTCTGGAAACAAGTTGGGTCAGGTTCACGAGCAAGCGCGCACAGAAAGAAAGAAAGGGGCGGGGGGTGGGAGGGGAAGAAAGAAAGCTCCCTGGCCAGATAAATGACTCGCTTTTGGAAGATGCTTCACCAGTGTTCCTGCTGTTATATAACAGCCTCAGCCAAAATCCAGCTATTTCATATTTGCTTAAGCAAGAGAGTCATACAGGGAAAACATTACTGTGCTGTGTTACTTGTTTAGTCATCGGTACTGGGAGAGGTGATATGCTAACAAAAGTATGCAGTAACAAGCATTTAAAATGTGATCTTTTATTAGTTTTGCAGTAAATACAGTGAAGATATTGATGACTAATTTCTGCTCTTAATTTAATTCATGTTGTGAACATGAAAATAAGGAGAGAATTAATATCTCGGTGGCTGGATCCTGTCACTGACCCTATGCTTGTTCGCATTTAAACAAAAGAAACTAAATTTCTGCCCAGGCATGGCTGGAAAAAAAAAGTTGTCTATAGTTTTCTCTGGGTATCGTGACAAAGGGTTTTAATATAACTTAAAGAAATAAATTGAGTATAAAATTGGGAGCTGATTAGAGTAGTAAAATAATCAGATGTTAAAAGGAGCAAATACAGTGTAACAGCTAAAAGCCCAGGAGTGGGAATCAGGCCAGCTGGGGTTCTGCTTCCATTCAAGCATGCTGTGCAATTCTGAGTAAGTCAATAAACCTTGCAGTGCTTCACTTCGACCATCTGTAGAATGGGAATAATAAAAATATTATTCCCTGTCTCCCCAAACTGCAGTGAGCCATTGAGATGAGTATTGAGTCAGAGTGCTGTGAGTTGAGAAAAGACAGATTTAAACTTTCCCAAAGTTCAGAAGTTTGCTTCCAGTTCATTTCTGTTTGGGAGGCTCAACTCCACCTTTGCAATTGTAAATCTGTTTTCCTCCTACCTCTATAGCTGGTAGGTGTCTATTGGCCTAATGTGAACACTCAGCAGACAAGATACATTTACGTCCACGACAGTGTTGTTATGAGCCAAAGACACATGTTACACTTTGGGAACTGTGTCAACAAGGAAAAGCATGCACAGTTGAGGATGAAAAAATGAAGCGAAGCTATGGGACTAGTAGTTAAATTCTTGACATAGGTCAGAGATGTCTCTCTCAAACAATCCACTCAAAATCCTACTAACCCAAATCTCACAAGCCCACACTGTATAATTATGACAGCGTCTTTCTTCTTCGGGTTGTTTTGCAGCTCTCAGATGGTGAGCGCCCAGGCATCACCAAGACATATTTTTGCACTTATCTCTCTGCACCCTGAGAAATACCGTTGAAGTGGATGAGGAACATTCTCAGCACACGTAGTTATTCACATCCATAAGTCTCAGTTAGGGCTTAAGCATACGCGGTAAAGGGAAAATTGGGACACATGAAATGCTACACAATTTAGACTTAGTAAATTGTCTTTGAATCGTTTCTAGCTATAAATTGCTTTTCCTTTTAGTTTTCATCTCTGACTCTGAGTTGTACTTAGAAACAGAAGTGCTGAAATACAAGTCCAGGCCTCCTGGTATATTTAGTTTAATGTTAGACTCTCCAGAGGTTGCGATAAGTTCCAGTGATGATTCCAACAGTTTATTTGCTTGTTGAAAGTAATTTCCAGATCTCTGAGTAGTTCAGAAGGTGAAACAATCAATTATATAGACTCATGTGTAGAATATCCGCAAGGTGGGTAATGGGGCAGAATGTTTAAAAGGCACTGGGAGCCTAGTTTAGTAAAGCTTCAAAGACAGCAACAATTTGGACATCCAGCCTCTCCATAGGCTACAACTGATATTTCTCACATCTTTTCTGTGTTACGTGGAAGCCAAAAAGCAAGCAGAAGAGCAGCAAAATTATTTTGTCAGAGTAAAATTTACTTTTTTCTCAGAATATAAATTCTTCCGTTTTATACTCAAAAGTAATTGTAAAAAGAAATATACACATGCAAAATGTTCTACTTTTTCCTAGGTTTGGTTAGCAGTCAGGGTTTTTTCAAACAGCCCGCACTAAAAGTCTGCCTTATGGGAAGGGCTTACAGAGTGTTGTAAACAGCAGGTTCAAATCAAGGCTAAACCAGACTTCTTGATCCAGCCAAAGCCACAGGTTGCTCAAAACTCCAATCTATTGCAATATTGAAACAAACTACTGTGCAGTAAATTGTAAAGACTATTTTTTCATGTCGTTCTTCTTATATGAATCCATTTTATGTTAGCTACCAAATAGGGTGAAAAATCTGAGACAAAACAAGAGGAGAAAAAGTCTTCAGTTACGGAATGACCTTTTTCATGGTCTTAAGTTCATGATGCTGCAAAATAGAAAATTTAAAGACATTTTAAACAAACTAGTAAGCTGAGAGGGTTTTTTCTTTATATGCTCTAGAATTCTTCACTTCTTGATGTATATTTTATTTTACATTTGGCAAGATGGCAACCTGAGCCCTGAAAATCATCTTGTTTTAGCAATTTTAAAGTTCTGAAGTTACTTTAAAAAAAAAAGTCTTTTCTGATTAGTATTAGTGCTACAGGATTTAATTCTAGTCTGTACATGCATATTCTGTAGCACTCAGTAAAATCTTTGGGAATTCTCCATGTAGTAAGTTTCCTATGAATTTCTGAAAGAGGTGTTCTTATCTTATTGTCAAATGATTAAATATTTTTTTCTCTTTTTTTTTTTTTTAATTATCTTTAAAGCAGTAGGAGTCTAGCACCCAATCATCTCTGTGCCACTGAAGTTAGGAAATATTAAGGCTCACAGTTTACTAAAAGACATTATCTTTTCTACTTTAGATTGACAAGACTTAACTATCATCTGATTGACTGTTTGTTTTTCAGTGTATGCCTTGGTCACCAACAGAGCTCCATGCATCCAGTGTATTACAGTGGCAGGACTCCAAGGCAATATTTGGCTATCTCTTTATTCACTAAATTTTTCATTCAAAATCCCTCTTGAGCTTTTCAGTATGGCTCAAATAAATTATTAGTTGGCTTAAAGTGCTGGCTGTAAATGTTTGGGCCTTTATTTGAGCATTTAAAAAGGCCTGGGAACTATTTCAGGGCAAGTATTATTAACAAATTCTATGTGATAAAAATCTACTATTTGTTTTGGTTTTCAACCAGGATTTTTTGTTTTGGGGGAAAGGCAGGGAGAAGGTTGGTGGCAAGGAGAACCATTCATATCAGAAACAATGTCGTAATTGCATAGAGACCCTGTCTAGAAAACAGGATTTTAAAAATGGTATAGAAACCTCTATAGCCAGAGGGAGATCTCTATGGATGATGGAGGAGGGTCTCCAGCAGTTGAGGTGGCAGCCTGGTACAAGAGTCCTATTGTCAGCAGAGATAAAGGTTTCATTCATTCAGCAGCAGCATCTTCCTTTTCCATGTTAAATTCCCTCTACACAGTGTTTCTAGTGATGTCTTAGTCTGGTCAGGTGTGGTTGTCAGTCTCCATTAGTATTGCTGTTTTTTTCATGGAGCTCAGTGTTATCCCCTGCAGTTCTCACTGTGTTTCTTCTGGAGAGGAGGTACTCTTGGTAAACCAGAGTTTGATACAGTCCTCAAGAGACAATCGGGACTAAGATTTTTGACCTGTTTCTCATAAAACCACATGACCAGGTCTTACTGTTTTCTTTGCCCTCTGTACTTTCCCTGGTAATCAGATCAATGTGTACAGGACTGGCTGAACAAATTGGGCTATAGAATCAAGATGGTTTTTTGTGTCAGCAAAATTAAACAACACAAGAATTTAATGGAAAATTTTCACCTCTAATAATTGGATGGATTTATATTTTCCATCCACTTCCACAACTTAAAGTCTTGGAGAGACTTTTTTTATCAAAACTTGAGAAAGTAGACTAGCATTGACACCAATTGACTGTTCAGTTTGAAGCACCTCCAGGGCCAGCCCTGACCTGTGTGCTCCTGGGGCTGATCCTAAAGTAAATATGTTGTTGATAAAAAATAATTATGCTCGACTGCATGTCAGTTCCTTTTAAAGTCAATGGCCAAAGTCTCACTGGCTTTGGAGGACACTCATCCTATTGTATTTTCACACAGTGATCCCAAAACAAAGTTTGCTTTGGAAGGCTCCCTGGTAGGACTTGCTACATGCTCACCTCAGGCAAAGCTGTAGATGGAAAGGTGGACTCCAACTGTCCAAGGACAATACATAGGGTATTGGCAGCCCCATTATTTTGCAGCATTAGCTGTTGCAGTTCTGTAGAGTGAAAAACAATTTGCCTCTCCAGGGATTTCTGCTGGAAAGAGCTAGTTAGAGCCACTTACAGAAACAGGAAATTCTTCAGTTTTGTAAGTGATTTTAAAACTGATAGCCCTCATGACAGGCTTTTCTTCAGAGGCCCACTCCAAAGTGCTTCCAAAATGAGCAGGCGCTTGTGTCAACATCTCAGGAGAGCAAGCTAATGGCAAGGAAAGACTGTGAAATGGTCAGGATTTGTCAGGGAGAAGGGGGCTTATTCAAAAAGTTAGAAGTCCTGAACAGTTTATTCTAGATAGAGCTGGCAAAAATTAGCATTTTGGAAAAAAATAGAAGCCCCATTAGAAACCTATGTATTGTCACATGTGAAAAAGGCTGCTTGGATAACATTTTGAGTCAAGCCTTCTTGGAATTATCAATTTAGAGTTTTTCATTGTGATCAGCATTTTAATCCAAGGACATTGAAATGCTACGCTTTGTCTGTTTGGTTGTCTTTTTAGTCCTTTTAGGCACTTTGAGATAGTGATATGGTTTTTACTTTTTTAATGAAATGTTTCAGTCCTGTCAGCATTCATTATGAAGCTAAGCTGCTTAGGTGTTTCCAAATTAAAATAGTTTGCAATTTCCACTTCTTGCAATATCTCAATATTTTGAGAGGTTAAAAAAATTGTGGTATGCCATAATTTCCCATACAACAGAAACTCTATTTACTGACCAAGGCAAGTAATGACAGTCATCTTTTCTGTAAAAGTAACCAAAAGTCTGGTATTGAAGCCAAATAATGAAGCTCAGTTTGTCTCCCATGTAAATGTATGTTGGGATTTATTATGTGTATTTTCCCCCTTGTTCCTGGGTGTTGGGAGTGCTTCAGAACTTTACTAAAACTCTGTAAGACGTTTCCCATTGTAAGACTTTGTTTTAGTTATATACAACTTGAACCGTATGATCTGAAGTCTTCCATTTTGGGCATCTCAGACAAAAATTTTTGGGGATGTTTCAGCTTAAAAGCTTCAGCCATTCCAAAAAAAAAGATTAGGAAGAGACACATAATTTTGCCCATAGTATTGTGATTATTTTTAAATCTTCTAAGTGTTCTGAGGTGCTCTCCTACATCCATACTTTGGAATGAAGACTTGAAATTTTTCTAGAAGTTGTCCTAATTTCAGATACATTTATTCTTTCTCTTAAAAAAAACCAAAGCCATTTGACTTTACATTATAAGCCTCTAAAATCACACATTCTTAGGGCAGAGAGGGGCAGCAGAGGAGAAAGTGCTGGTGTCCTCTCTCTGGTGACCAGCAATAGGACACAAGGAGATGGAATAAAGTTGGATCAGGGGAAGTTCAGATTGGACATTGGGAAAAGGTTCTTCATTGAGAGGATGGTCAGTCACTGGAACAGGCTCCCCAGGGAAGTGGCCAGAGCACCAAGTCCAGAGTTCAAGGAGGGTCTGAACAGTGCTCTTATACATATGGTTTAGACTTAGGTAGTCCTACGAGGAGCAGGGAATTGGACTCAATGATACTTGTAGGTCTCTTCCAACTTGAGATATTCTGTGATTCTAAGTAAAAGTTTAAAAAAAAATAAAACTACTTGATTTTCAGAGGGAAACTTCTTCTGAAGCAGAAAACTACTTGTTTTTTTCAGAAGACAAAAGTCTTCTGAAGACAAGGTAGCATAGTAGTTCTTTACTAAAACATGTATAATTTCTCCTTTTTTTCCTTTTTTTTAGTAAGAAAGTGTGAACTTCAAGTGATATATTTAGAGAAACCCATTAAGTGATTATTTGCTTTTTTCCTGAGGCATGGCACAGTTTGTTGTTTCTGTGGCTGCTTGCACAGAGGACTCTGCAGAGAAATAGCAGAATCCAGAGTTCCTTCACCAAATAGGAAATCAAAATATGGGACTTTATTTCCAAAGTCTGGCTTTTCTAAAGCTTCAAGAAGAAAAGCCACAAGTAACTATTGCTACATGAACATATATATTCTTGCAAGAGGTTAGAGGCATGTTGTTCCCCTCCTGTGCTTAGGCCCTGTGTGCCCAAAGGCTGAATGTGGCTCTGACATCTCAGCTTATAAATATAGATTTGAATACAGTCTTGTAGTTAGTAAGCATAGGGTTAATGAAGATGAAGTTGAGTTGAACTTGAAAACTTTGGTTCAATTCCTAGCTTTTGCCCCAGATATTTTTTGTGTGAGCACAGGCAAATCCCTCTGTATCTCAGTTCCATATGTATAAAACAGGAATGAAAATATGATCTTTGTCCCACCCCTTTTTTTTTATCTCATCTATTTAGATCATGCATTTTTCAAGGCAAGGGCTGTTTCTCTCTATGTGCGTGGACAACTCGTAGCCCATCAGGGCTCTGATCTCAGACGAGGCCCCTAAATGCTATTTCAGTGTAGTAATAGGAGGAGCAGTAGTAATAATAATAATAATAATAATAACAACAACAGCAACAACAACAAATGGAGTTCAAATTCTGACAGCTCTGAGCCATTAACAATTTCTTGAGTACAAGATGCAGTCGAGCCCAAGACGGCTGTTTTCATCAGAGACGAAAGTGAACAGTTTGGCAGGGCAATCAATTTGGGCGTTATGTAAGCTGGGCTTTGCAACTTCAAACCACGGGGGGTTTTATGTCTTTTTTTTCCCCACCTTCTCCATACAGTCCAGGCTCCGACTGGCACTGTTTTAAAGCTGGCTCTCTGTGGGATCTACCCTGCTGCAAACAACATTTGGAAATTTGAAAAGAAGGTTTCTTTAATTAACTGAAAACCAGAGCCCATAGTCTACTTGATACGAAAAATAGGCCAAATTATAGTGGTATTCATAGCCTGCTGGAATGGTCGGTTGTTTTGGAAAAAAAAATGTTTTTAAAGGAGATTTGCCAAGAAACTGTTCTCTCAGGAAATGATAAATAGCAGTTTGGAGACTTGAGTGGCCTGTACTGTATGTATGTGTCTTGGTAACTGCTGACTCAATCGTGTGTGCTCCTGATGGCTCCCACATTCACAGCACAGGGAATTTACAGTCCCAATTCAGAAACTCATTACTGTCCTGCAGTTCAGGACATTTACACGTGGCCTCAGGATTGTTTTATGTGCAAACAATCCAAACACATTTCTTCAAATTACACTTTAGATAACCTTTTGGTTGTCATTACTTTTACAGTGTATGCTAAAAACCTTGCCATTTCTTGTCCAAAACTACAGTTTCTCTGAATACATCCTGCCGTGTTTGGTGGTTTCAGTTTGTTGTTGGTTTTTTGTTTTTCTTTTATAGTATGTTTTCCGTGAAACTGTGCAGTTTTAGGAAATTCAAATAAAATAAGAATGACAACATGGCTAGAATTTGTATGTCAGGGTTGTTTATTACAAGAGTAAAATAAAATGCTGTCTCTATTTGTCCACTGAAGAAAGATCCGGTTTAAACAATGTACCATCTAGTAATCTGAGTTTTTCACAGTTACATGTGCTATTTATCCTGTTACTATGGGGGATATGCTGTGTGCAAATGGAGAGCCTTTGGTGTGTTCTCCTCTAACTGCTGACAGTGATCTCCATTTTCAGGACATTTTTATTTCCTTAATCCCATTGACATCAGTAAATTTACTCCTCACTTCTTCTGGGGTGAAAGAGAAGCAAATTGGGACTGCTGTGTATTTAGGAACATTGTTGCAAAATATGTCTCCATACCCAAGTCTGAGTGGAGGAAGAGAGAAGATCATGGGGTACACAGAGCTCAAGGGATTTTTTTTCTTTTTCCTTAATGTTCCGTAATGAAGCTGACAGAAAAGGGTCACACAAATGGACAAAAAAATTTGCATCTACATGTCCATGAAAATTTGTACTGTGTGCTTGCAACGTACAAGATGAAGTACAGTTAAAAGAGTTCAGAAATAATTTGATAGAAAATGAATCAATTCATTGCCTTTAGCTTGAATGTTAGAGTTTCTAGGCATTTTATGAAGAATTTGTGCATTTGGTCATTTGCATCCTTGAAAATTTTTTTAGAATTCACACAGGAGGCAGTTGTGAAAATGCTGAATGCTTCAAATGTCCCTTCTCTGCCCTTGCCCCATTATTTTTCTGCCCTTGTTCCTGTTCTTTGTATTTTTTTTGCTGAACAAGTTCTTCTCCTGCTCCCCTTTTACTTCCCTGGCTGTAGGGTGCTGCGGTGCAAAGAGACTGTGAACAGCTGGGTGGAGAACCCTGCCCAGGCCATTGAGGCTTCTTGCCTTTTGTAGAAATTGAGTTACTTTTATATTGAGGGAAGCATGACACCTTGGAGAGTACTTACTTGAAGGAAGGACCTACCTAAAGTAATTTTCTGCTCTGTGATTTGCCGGTGAGAAATCTACTGATGGGGTTTACAAGCGGTTTGACAGATTAGCAGGAAAGGAATGTGAAATGTAGGTATCTCTGCCCCCTCTGACCAGTTAGATGGTGGTTTAAAGATTATATACTGTTGATTCTTAAAGTTTTGCACACTGAGCTAGAGGAAGTACCAGTACTGATTTGCATCAGTGTGAGGAGGGACCACCTGGGGAGAACTGCAGATTACTTCAAATGGGGAACTACATCAGCGAAAAAAAATGAATGCTGACCTTGGCATTTGAGTTCCAGGATAATTTTAGGCATGTAAATAATATCTACAAATCACTACGTTAATATAATTAAATTATTTGACTTTTTTACATGCTTACAAGTTTTGCTGGGTAAGGTATTGCTATACAAAGAGAGAGGGAAAAGAATGTCATAGAATCATTGAATTGTCTAAGTTAGAAAGGAACTTTCAGATCATAGAGTCCAACCATGTTGTTTACACAAAAGTAAGAAGTACATATGCTTAAATCTAAAAATAATGCTAAACTTCGGATTTCAACAACAGTATCTGATTACTCTTTAATTTTTCTCTATTCATTCAAATGTTCTGGACTGTCTTCTTGTGCCCAGCTATGGGGTACTACAGTCTTTCGACTTAAGAGTGTGAGTATATTTCCAGGATTGCCTAGTTTTGCAGGATCAGAATGACTGCTCTAGCAACATAATGATGTCTGTCTCCTGGGGTGGCTGATTTAAAACCTTTGCCATGAGCAATGACCCCCAAGTGAGTGAAGTGTGTAATTAGTACAGGTGTTCACTGTACTAACAAAAGCATTTTTAGGCTGTGGGACTGTTTGCAAAGATTGAGTTCATGTCATTTTCTACACATGGCAGGCTTCTTTGTCTAGTACAGATATACAAGCCCTAAATTAACTGTAGAATTATAAATAGACCATGGTTACAATTCACCAGGAGAGAAACCTCACTTTGACCTCTTGTATTGTGCAATCAGTGATACAGAAGTTATAGACTGTGTTTCACATATACTTACTTCTTCCCAAATACATGGATCTGAAAAGCTCACTGGGAGCCGAGGGCACTCAGAGGGTAAGGGAAGTGTTGGGCACCTTGCAGCACTGCATTGCAAACAGGTTTGACAAAGTTTGACCTATGTGAAATATTCATATAGAAATGTTTCCCTGGAAAATGACACTTATTCCTATGTGTCAGTTGTGTGGAGAAACGCTGTGATTTAAACAGTTTCTTTAGCCAGAGGCTTATTTAGCTATTGTACTAGATGCTCTGTTGTGCCTCATCAGGGAAAAAAAAAAAAAAGACAAAGAATCCAGATAAAGTGATATTTGTGATGATGTGTCTGTATGTCTGCATGTCATCTGCAGGCTGTGGATTTATTAATTTTTCAGTCAGTAGAACTGTTACATAAATAATGCATATCAGAGTCGGTCACACATGGTCTTCTCACTTGCACATTTACTCTGCCAGTACTGTCTGAACTAGAGAGGAGTAAGTGCAACCAGACCTTCTCCTCCTTCTCTGTAAATCAACCTTTAAAATGCAGCATCAGACACACATGTTGTCACAACAGTCTACGTCCCATCTAGATGGGAGAGGTGCATCGGTGTGGTTATTCTGGGGTTTTAAGGTGGTGTTGGTGCTGTTCCTGACTCAGCCATCATTTTCTGCATGACTTGAGATGACTCCTTCTACTTTCTGTTGTTTACATTTCCTCTGGGAGTACTACTGGGTATCGTAAAGCATCTTGAGGCTTGAAGGTCAAAAATGAAAACAGAAGCTTTAAAGGCAAATATACTACTTAGTAAAAGACATTAGCAAAAGAAAGAAAATAAATAACTCCATAGTAACCTCTTTCACTCTTTCAAGGAAAGTATGCAAAGGGAAAATAAGAAATGCCTGAAGCTAAACCAGTTTGTGTGATCTTTCAGAAGATATTTTGGATCTTCCAAGTAAAGCTTGATCTGGCTCCTGTGAGCATAAATGATCAGTCTTCAGGAAGAGCAGGCTGCAGCTCGATTCAGAAAGCAGCGTGTTCCCTTCCTGGAGTGCCACTGTCAATGAAGTCCCTCCTGACTGATGCTCAAGACAAAATTGGCCCCTCTGTTGGAGGACCATCCTTTAGATGAGTATGAAAGTGGTGTCTCTTATCACCTGCAACCCTTGAAGATTCTGTAGCACTCTTTGCCTGTCTTAGATAGGGTTGGGTAGCTTCTTTCTGCCACAGTGATGTTTTCCTGTGCTTTTGTCATATCACTAGTCTCTGTTCCTGTCTGTAAATGCTGTGGAGTGTTACCTTGTGCTATTGAAACAGATATGCTGCCTCCATCACAGAGAAGCTGCATTCTGTTATTAACAGGGTCTAGTGCAGCCCTTAATGGCAAAGGCTTAAGGGGAGAGATCCAGCCACATATTCTTGCTCCTCTTTGGGCAACTGATAACAGTTCTGGTAGGAGGGGGGAGTGGAGATGGGAAATGTCACAAAGCTTTATAAGCAAGATTGTCACCACCTTTGCCTGAAGGATCTTCCTGTATTTCATCATGTCTATACTATATGTACTGTGTTATCTTGTGTAGAAGCCTGGTTTATCATAGGATAAAATTACAAAGCCCAAATCCTTTCTGTTTTGAACAGTAATGATCATCATTACCTTAAGAATGAACAATTCAGGCCTATGAACCAGAAGAATAGCAAGAGGTGGATGCACATTTAACATCTGGAGCTGGGCAGATCATTTAGTCTTCAAGCCTGTCATGATGATTAATCAGCTTTGAAATACTGTGAAACTTTTGCTTCCACCACTGAGCAATTGCTTCCACCACTGAGCAGTTGCTTACGCTGCCAATAGATTCACTTTTTGAGTCATGGTTTACCAGTCCAAATAAATGCCCACTCTGGCTATATTCCCAGAAGAAGCTATTGACAAAGAAAAGCACTAAGGATTTTTTGTTATATTTGTCATCCATTACATTTTTCAAACACCTTATTTTACCAGAAACATTTGTTCACTTTTGAAGACATTATAACTTAAAATGTTATGGAGAAGAGCCTTGATATTTTAACTGACTCAAAAGCAGAGGGAAACCTGCAGCAGCCAAATGATCTGTCTCTTAGTTTTCAAAATGAGTCAAGCCCCAAAAGTGTTAGGAAATTGGCCTAAAGCTGTAAGGTTGTATTTAAGGGAAGGAAAAAAAAAAGGCAACAAGTATCAGGGTCTTTAAAATCTAGTTTCAGAGACCTAGATGTGCACAGAAGACCTGTTTTCAAGGTTTCCTGTGCAATAGTGATTAGAAGCTAACTCTGGAAGTTGAAGCTGGTATTCTCGCATAGCTGGTTGGCTTCAGAACATTGAATTTAAAGGAAAATGTCTAGAACTACAAAACAAAATAATCACTTCATTTCCCCCAAATTCAACTGGCAGAGCTGTTGTACTCCTGCAAGCATAGTAATGACTTTGTATGACCCATGAAATTTGACTGAAAACCCTTCTTCATTAGCAGTTGGTTGCCTTTGTTGTAGCTTTGCTCCTGGTATCCGTAAGATCTACTAGTTTGCCTTTATGAATAATGCCATGACAGCCAACAGACAGTCTCTTTTCCTTTTAAACATGGATTTCCACTGGTAAATATATTACATTCACTCCTTGGTTATTTGCTGGCTTGTGATTGACTGTATCTGCCTCCACTTTTTGAAGTGGTCAGTAAACAAATGAAATGCAGGTTTGGGTGGTCAAAGGCAACTTGATTTTAGAGGGTGGAGAGCACCTGTGTCTTCTCTGGATTTTGGTGGGTTTGCTGGGCACTTACATTTCTACGAAGTGAAAACATTTTTATTTTTAGGGAATTCTGAAGGAGATATTTCTGAGGATATGATTTTAGCAGAAGTGAATAGCTGTTGGAAAGGCTGGGGGAGTAAAGTGGGCTCACAGACATCTTATCACCGATAAATTTCACCTCTGATCTCTGGGCAACCCCTAGGAATGAAAAGTGCCTTTGGAATTGTGTGTGGTTTTCTTTCGTTCCACTGAGCTTTCCCACTGAAATTTTCTGTCTTGTATCTGTGTCTTTGTAAAGCTTAATGCAATGGCAAAACAAGAGGCTGCCTCCCTTCTGAGGAGCAGACTCAGGCATACAAGAATACAGCCCTGGTTTTGTGTCTTCAGAATGGGTGCAAACTTGCAACCTTATTTATCACCAGGTTTCTAACCCTCAGATGCCATGGCCCATAAATGACTTCTCCCTAATAATATTTATCAAAGTATTTCTGGTCTAATTATTCATGCTGAGCTTGTTCTCTAAAAATTTCTCTTGAAAGAATCTTTTAAAGATTTTTCTTTTGAAAACAAATTCATGACCACATCAAACAGAGATTCATGTTGCTGTTGGTTTAATTACCAGCAGCCCTCAGGGAACCTGAAAACTCACTGTTGTTATAATTGCTTCTCTCCCTTTCTCTCCCCCCCCTCCTTTTCCCTTTCCATTTCTGATTACTGCAGAAGTCATCGTGTGGTTATTAATTTTTTAAGCTCAGTTTAGGTACAAAGGAGTTTATGTCCATTTTTTTGCCCACATAGTAACTATCAAATCATAAATAATTAGTAGATTATGGATGCTAAAAAAGGAGCTGGCCAAAAATCTTTAAAAAAAAAAAAAAAACAAACATAAAACCAACCAAACAGTTGAAGTAATCTCATTTTAATATTTTAAGCAAAAAGGAGATAGTGATGCCCTTCCCTAACTCACTCAGTGCTATGAGATCAGACCCATAACCTGTGGATGTGTCTCACTTTCTATTCCAACCAGAAAACCCAGTGCACCTTTATGCCCTTTGAAAAGCAGTATGGATGCCTCATTTGGGTGAAGTGTGAAATATAACATAAGCAATGCTGACCTAACTCGATGTGATACATGGCATATTTGCTTTAAAAAGAGCAGGACTCTCAAATGTGTTTTGAATTAGGAAAAGTATTTGAGAGAAATAAAGGAAAAAGGGAACTGTTTCATAGCAGGCATCTGAAAAATAACAGTTTGGAGGAAGGAGGAAAAATTGTCAGGCAAAACCTAACAGTTAAAGCTGAAAAATGTACTTCTAACACTGGGGATTATGAGTGTATATTTTATTCTTTGTTGTTTAAAAAAATAAAATCTTGGCAACTTAAGTGCATAGTATGATGATCCAGAACGAGAACAGCTACTCAATGGTGAAATTATCAGCAGTACTCCTGCAAGAAGTTATTAGTCATAGTCCCAGTATCATACAAGATCCAGAGCCAAGGATTCAAGAAGCAAAACATTCCCCTTTGGAGAGAGGTCAAGATTAGTCACTTTTGTTTTCTTTAATTGGTGAGGGTGGTAGGGGGGGTTCGTTTGGTTTGGGGTTTATTTTGTTGTGGAAAAGAGTTTGGGACATATTTTTTTGCTAGTTGGGTCTTTTACGTTTTTTTAACCCTGAAGTGTTGCAAATATGCCACTGTTCCACATTAGAAATGAGACTCTACAGCTAGGAGAAAGCTGTTGTCTGATAGCCAAACTTCTGACAACAAAAACATGGAGTGATATTCAGAGGCTGTACTGCCGTGATTAAACCAGCAGAAAGACTCCTCCAGAGGCAAGTACCATGGGGAGTTTTCTTCACATCTGTGGAACTGAAGCATCTGAAATATAAATGCCTGTTAGCTAAACAGAGAGACTTTCTTTCCCCTGCAGACAGGTACCAGGGTGCTCAACCAGGAGGACCCAACACAGGAATGTTTTCCTGATCAAGAATGTAATTGGAAGTGAGAAAGCAATCGGTTTTTCCAAACTTCTGTCTCATTAAAAAACATAAAAGTACCTTGAAGTTTTCTTTGAGATCTGAAGATCTGCCTGGGAAAGGGGAAAAGATTTTTAAGGTTTTGTTAGAGATTCTCCTTCCAAGTTGAAGTTAAAGATGTTTACCATATCTGAAGGTGGGCCATTAACTTTCCTGCCTCGGTTCTCCCCACTTTGTACTAACAACAACAGTACCATCTACTGCAGCGTGGTACTGTAAGATACATGAAGGTTCACACTGTGATATAAGATGCACTAATGACTGCCATTTATTCTATAGATATATCCAGACTATTGCACTTTTTACTGGTTTCTTTGATTAATACTTCCCTTATATTTCTGGTTATCTTGAGCCTGCTTAGCATCCTCCATAAAGCTGGATTTCAATTTAAGCATAATTTAGTAAACTCTTTATGATGATGGTTCTAGATGGATGTCCAGTGATTTTTGTGGTTACATAAATGTCTCAGACTTTTGGTATCATTGATTCACTTATAAGGAAAAAATCCCTCTCTTCTTGCCAATTTGTGTTTTATTTTTAAATGGAAATGGAAGACAGTTGTGTCTGGTCAAAGAGATATTATTTCCTGAAGGTGGGGCTATAGTAAATGGAGATAAGCAAATTCTTGAAAAATCCAGAGATTCAGTTGATAGGATAGAGGGATTTTGTCGTCTTAGTAGCTTCTGATAAAAGTTATATTTAGAGACAAGACCCTAAACTTCACTTTCCTGGCTTCACACAAGGAGAGAAAAACATTCCAAGTTCCCTTCTTCATCTACTGAAACTCTGTTACTTTAGAGGAAAGGGTTAACAAAATAAATATCTGACTTTTGTAATATTTTAGAGAAAAAAATGCTGTATCCTGAGGCTGTGCCGGGCCAAAGACTGTAGATCTTGGACACTGTCCTAACTTGAAAATTTCCATGTGTTTTAAGTCTTTTCTCATTTATCTACAACAAGAGTCAACCACAAATTTTAATTGTTTGGCTATCGCCCTCTGGATGCTGGATAGATCTGTGAGCGTTGCGCTCGGTACTCCAAGGCCAGCAGGGCCTCGTAGCCCAAATCTACACCTAGAGCTAACAAAAGATTCTTGGGAAAAGCTGATTTCCAATGGTTTCAGTATTTCAAATAAGCCAAATATTTTTTGCAAGGCGTTGTTATTAGCAACAACAAAAAGGCTGAAACAAGGCCACTGTTCCTCAGCTGTCCCTTCTCAAGTAGCAGTTGTGTCTAGCCTCTGCTTCTTACCATCTCCTCCAGCCACATCCATCATGGTCCTCATTTCTGTCTTGACTAGCAGCATTTTAGGACATCCCTTTCTGACTTTTTTTACCCTTGGGCTTTTCTGAGTCCTCTCCACTTCTAAAATAAGCACTGTCCCAAAATCTTTCCACCTTTTGAGGTCTTGTACTCTGTAACAGTCCATGGCCAAGTGTATTTCACTCCCCATAACTAATTCTTCCATTTGTCAGTGACCTACTGACCTCTTTGTTAGAAGGAGAGGTATATATTCATCTTATCTTGCTTCCCTTAGTCAAGGAGCAGGTTATAGACAGATAATTTTATGAAGGTGACATATAAAAACCAAATCAACTTGTGTGCTAGTAACTTTTTATTTCTATTTATTTCTCATAGTTTTTAAGATCTGAAAGGAATTGCTCTCATACAAGCACAGCCCCTGTTGTTGCCGCTTGTTTCTTTGTAGGTCTTAATTAATTAAATTAAATTAATTTAAGTTTTTCTTATATCTGAAGTTTTGCCTGCTTCTGATCTGCAACATTTATTCACATCAGGATTGTGTACGTGAGTTTTGTGTAAGTGGCTGGAAATAGTCGAAGATAGCTGTGAAGGTTTCTGTTTTATTGCATAACATCTTCTTCAGCTACTGCTGTTCCTGAAGGCTGGATCATCATTTTCATTTGAGGAAAAATGGCAGTATCTTAAAGGAGGCAGTTATAAAAACATACTGCTGATATCCTGTGTTTGGTAATACATATGCTACATTCTATATTATATTATTTATTTAATCACACATTACTTAAGTGGGTTTTTAATATCAGTTTTTCAGTTTTTGACATGTCAGAGCATGTCTCTTACTATCATTGATTTCAAATAGAAATCTAGGAAGACATCTAACCTGAAAATTAGCATTATGGTTGTAACCTACACTCTTCTAAGAATTGTGAAAATCTTCATTAAAGAAATGGCATTGAGTGAATAGTTGACCAGAGATGTCATATTTCTAGAAACTTTGGGGAAGCTTTTAGAAAAAGATGTTTTTCTTTGGGGAGAAGTACATTTGGACAGGGAAAATAATCCTCTCCAGTATAGTTACTTGCTTATCAAAATTACTTTCCCCATTCTAATGGAAAGAAAGAATGCATAAATCAACCCTGATGTTTCTCCCATTTCCTATAGCTTGAGCATCTGGTACCCTAGAGCTTGTGCTTCACAATCGGGACAAAATTTTTCAAACAAACAAAAATCACTTTGAAATGCCACAAATGTTATGGATAATAATCCAATGGCTACATGTTGGTGTTACCAGCTTTTTTAACTTTCCAACATAATTAAGAAAAATGTGTGACAAAACTGAGTTTCTAATGGTACATTAGGAATTTGCTCTGCCAAGTCAAGCCCTTTTTCATAGCAGCCCACTGATATCATGGTAATTTCTGCAGAATCAGAGCCAGTGACTGGCTTACAAATCCTGGTTGTTTCTGAGCTCTGACCCTGACTCAATGACTCAGAAGCTTTTTCCCAGCCCCAGGTCATCACCCTCTGGTGAAAGTACAAGGGACACGCTGATTAACATAGAATTATCGGCAGCCATGTAAGAGTTACTACTTCAAAAAATAAGGATTTTGTTACACATTCAAGATGTGTAGGAGAAATATTTTACTATAAAAATAGAGAGTAAGATGAGACCAACCACAGTCTCAGTTTACTAAAAAAGCAGAACAATTTCTAGTATCTCAAAGTGAAGAACAGATTGGCACTGATAGCTTTATTCAAGAGAGATGATTGTAGGACTCAGTGTGTAGCAAGAGCCTTTCTTTCCAAAGATGCTTTTTGTCTCAAAGTTATCCATTTCATTTGTCATTTAATACAGTGGTTATAGTGTTAATATAATATTTTCATTGACTAGAAAGTGACTTGACACATGCAACCCCCCAAAACCTGTTAATTTTGTTCTTCAGAAGCTCAGCCTTTTCTATTTTTTTAGCAATGAGTAATCTTGTATTAGAGAAGAGTGTTTTTTCACTGGCTCCACTTCCTCTGTCCTTCCCTCAGACTCTGCACACATACTCTCTTCTTTGGCCGGCTCTCAAGAGAAAGCACAGACAGTCTGGAGAACAAATCTTCTTTCATGCAGATTACATTCTTCTATAAACACCTCAGTGATGGGTATATAACCTCCAGTAAGACTGCTGCCTAATCTCTGACAACAAAATAAACAAACCGAAGCCAGAAGTTCTGGTAAGGGGATTCACAAGGATCTGGGATCTTGCATACTGTAAATGGAAGGAAGACTCTTTCCAGGATTTTTGAAGAATCATGTACCTGAAGAGAGAATAATAAGACTGAAACTACTGGTCTCTCTTGCCAGTATTAGAGTTATAGAGAAATTTTTAAAATAAATTCTCTCTGAAGATTCCTATATCTATCCCTGAGCTTCTCTAGAAAGCCACTGCTAACATCATATTCGTTCCTGTCCACAGGGCCCTCAAAATTAAAACAATAACTTTCAGAAAAATGCGTAGGGACTTAGCAAGAAGAAGAGCCAGAGAAGAAGCTCTCTGAAGCTTCCTCAAATAGTCTTCAGAGTAGGATTTACATAGGATGGATCCCACTAAAGAAAACTGTGATTTAAAACTATGCCTTCACTTGCAGAACACACTCACTGTTTTCTTAAGTACCTCTTGATACTGATACCTTCCTTTATATCATTGCCATTAACCGGTGTCATAAGTTCTGGAATATTTTTTTGCTTCTTATCTTATATTTTCTTCAACTGGGTCATTAGTGTGGCTGATGATGATTTTGTTAACAGAAAGGACATTTTTGTGTGTTTTTCTGAAATATAAACCTAGCTCATTACTGAGTGTAGTATTGAATAACGAACATTAAGGATTCTATGCAACACCACTTTTGTGGATGCACAGTTGAAGAAAGCATCATTTTCTTTCCCTAGAAGCTTGCCACAATACAGAGCAAAAGGATCCTTCTTATTCAGAGGCCACCAGGAGTGACAAAAACATGAAGATTTCCCCAATCGTCTTGAGTTATTTTGAAAAACTGCCTTACAGAGTTGCCTCACTTTGAGCTAAAAAGCTTCACCCTCAGGAATGAATGCTACTCAAGATAAGTCAGGGTAGCAGACTTGGGAGTCTAATGTTGCAAAAGTTGCCGGAATTTTCCTTTATCACATGTTTATTGAGCCATGTGTAACTTGTATTCTGGCTTTCCTCTTCTCCTTTAGCAGCTTCACTCTCGGCTTTCCACACTGAGAACCAAGACAGTTCCCCTGAACCCACTGAGTGAGCACAGCACTGCACTGACAAAAAATCTCTCAATTAATCACAAATTACTTGTTTAATCAGTCAACCACATTAAGAACATAGGTAGTTATAAGCCACCATTCTGTCCAAAGGGACTATGATTTTTACCTTTAATAATATTTACTTTTGAAATCTCTGAGAATGGGAATGAAAGGTGGATGAGACAGCTTTAATTGACAGTGTTAACCAACCTTGATCCCTCCAGATCATGGAGCAGCGCTTAGAATAACTTATTAGTAATTTGTGATCTTTGTGGCCTAAATTTTGCCAAACTCCAAATTTTGTCCTTCAGCTTCCCCACTATCCTAAATATCTATGACTGAAAATACCTTTCCCCTCAGCTCCCTGTTTCCATTTATCCTTGTGCCTGCCTGGTAAATCCCTATAATAAGTTTTGGGAGTGTTTCTCCAGGGTGCTGCTCTTTAGTTCTCCCTTACAGGGCTGTATAAAGGAGACTCTCCTCCAGATATCCCTGGAGCCACACAGGCTTCTTGGGTGGCAGAAAAGAAATTCATTGTTACATGTGCTGAATCTTACTATTAATTTGTTATCAATGCTTAAAATTACAGGATGTTTAAAATGAATATAATGTGAGGATCTGCAGGATTTTCATAGATAAATTGCTCATTATTTTGTCCTCTCATCATGAGAACAGTCTCTGTCTTGTTCACTAGCACCTTCTGGGATGACTTTGATACCTTTATAAAAGTTGGCATGTTATTTTATATCCAGTTATAGAGGACTGCTTCTCCTGAAAACATGACTTAGAGGACCTTGTGGTTGATAGGAACCATGCCATCACCATGAATCTATTGTGTGGGTTGTCAGAGTAGTCATGTTTCTCCTTGACTTTTTAGGGAGATCAAAAATCTGTTCTGCAACATAGCTACACTTCTTCATGATGTGCCATTATTTGTGCTCTAATCTTTCAACATTTGTGAAGAACTGTTTGGTTGGTTTTTTTCTCAGTGCACTGCATGGATAGGATGTTTTTTATTCATTTCCAAGAGCTTTTTTGAAACTTGTTTAAATCTTCTTCTCTCAATCTGTGCTCAATCTATGATCCTTGGATCTGTTTTTTTTAAAAAAATTTATATCAGAGAATGGAAAAATCTTGTTTTCATACAATATTTGAGTAAGACTTAGGAATAGCTGTGGTGTGTAATTTCTGAAGAGTTTCAAACACTGCTGCTTCTCCCCATCAACTATAAAATACAAAGGAAATTATTTGCATATAAAGAATTTGATCATCCAAACATGATGTTTCTAATGAAACATAAATCAGCTATAAAGAGCTTACTTAGTTTTTCCTAAAAGAAACAAATCAGTCTGAGTTATTTTTCTATGTAATTAACACTGTTTGCTGTTTTAAGTAGAGGGATCAGAGTTGTCCAAGGCAGTTAAGATTATAGCAACATCAGCAGTTTTTCTGTTTGCTTTACTTTTATTCATTCTGGCATCATAGCTAATTTCTAATCAACTAAATGTGTTTGAAAGTATGATTCAGGGGAGATGATACACTTCTGCATGCTAAGTGCATAATGCTAGTTTAATAAAAGGGTATTGCATACAATAACATGTTTCTAGTGGGTATAATTATCTCTGCAGCAAAAAAGCTATCGATGTATTTCAGGATGTGTGCTTGAATGACAACAGGCAGATTGGGCATGCTAATAAGCAAGGCCATTCACCAGAAAACCTCTTATTCTTGTACATCAGAGACTTGTGATGACGGTAGAAGTTGCCTTCTAGTGGCTTTTAATCCTCTCTTTAAAACGTCTCATACTTTAAGCAGACACCCCTCTGGCAGAGCTGAGGTTGAGGGTCTGTCGTCCCTTTGCTGTCTCATTTGCAAATGTCATCTTTTCTAGTCCATCCCCAAGAAGCACGAGCAGAGCAACATAGAGAAATCCAGATTGCTCCTTCTCTTGTAATATCCAAAGATTATGTTACTATTTGGGATTGATGATTCAGTCCAAGATTGATCCAGAGCCTGCTGAAGTCACTGAAAGCGTGTGATTGCCAAAAACTACCACTGGCTTCAGCATGTCTTGGAGCAAGCCTTTCACAGGCGCAGAACTCCCTGGAAAGTGGCTTGCTTTATTGGAAAGCAAAACTGATTAAACAACAATTAAACACAACCAATTATCTGGACCTCCCTCCACAAAAGCTTTGTAGCTTTAGAGTCCTACCCCAATAAGCAAGAACGTGGAAGATGAAGGTCTTTACTCTTTATCTCATATGGCTGAGCTCAATAGTAATTAGCTTCTGCCCCTGCTTCTGTGGGTCTCCTGCACTCCACAGCTGCAGCAGCCAAACCTTGTTCCCTAGAAAAAATTAGACAATTATCTCTGGGAGTTTATTTCCCGGCAAGAATATTCACATTTCACTTCTCTCCAGTACTTCATCACCAAGATGCACAGCTGTTGAAGGACTATCCAGATCTCAGTCCAATCTACTGTCATGTTCAATAGCTCATCAGTGCAAGAGTTTCATAAATGCACATTTTCCAGATATATCTTCAGTCTGTGTTTCCCCTGGTAATCTCTGCCTGGAATCACAAATTAAGAAATATATATATATATATGTAAATCCTCTAGTTAGTTTAGAATAATTAGCAAAGACATATCTCTTGTAAGAAGGAAAGTTGTCCTTTAGACTCTGAAATAGCTGTTTGTCTGCAGTCTTCCACCACAGTCCTTCCAGCACAGCTGTCTCAAGTGATGCCTGGGCAGTGGGCATGGAGGAATGAGGTATTTTTGCAGGTTTCACTGGCACTGATTTGTGCTGTCACACTTGGAGCATCATGGGTTTGCCATCTGTGATGGGCACCACTTGCAGAAACTGTGCCTTTTTTTTAACAAATAGTAATGAAATGAAAACCTGATGATCTGCTCAATTTTCCATCTGTATTTTCTTCTAGAAATCTTGAACTTATGTGTTCTTCAGCTTCCTCATTTGAAGAATCTCATCTTTCAACAGCCATTTCCACCCAGAATTACTAGTGTTTCATGTACCATCTAGGGTGCTTTGCCTAATGTTTCCAAAACCAGCTGCAAAGTATAAATCTCTGGCACCTCATATTTTTAAATCACTGTATCTGCTTCCCTACCAGTTGTACAAAGTGTTCAAAAAAAACAGCATTTTCTCTATGGTGGAAAAACATTCTAGTCTCTGCTGAAATCTTCCAGGTTTGTTGATGTTCTGCTCAGCCTTAGTGTCTTTTACTATCCTGTGTGATATTTGGATGATAGCCAGGCACATATAAATTGCTCCCACTCATGATCTCTCTGGCAGTTTTATGTGCCTTTCACTACTCTCTAGCAGATATTTTAGGCAGCAATTTATTCCTATCACATGTTTTTTCTGCTTACTTTCTTTTCCCTTTTTAAAATCGATTACATCTTTTTGCCTAGAATTTACATAGTGTTTTAGGATCCCTGTGGATCAATGGGTTAGAGACTACAATGGCAAAATTGTGGCTTTTTCTTTAGGCTTGTAGAAGAGAGTAGGAGGCCATAAGAAAGAGTCTTACTGCCCAATTTCTATGCTTGTCATACCAAGGGGCAGAGAGTGGGCATGACTTTGAAGCTGGTAGTGCCCATCTTCCCCTCAGGATGTCTGGCTCAGTACAATGGAGGCAGTACACAGAGGAGGTGTCCCGTGCCAGATAAAAGGGGTGGTACAGATTACTTCTTGGTTAGAAAATACAAGAAACCAGAGACTGAAACTGTGATGTTCCTAGGAACTTCTCGTTCTTGATTTTCCTCTAAGTACCACAAGTGTATATCAGATAGAGCCTAAATTTTGCACAAATCTGTAACTTAGTCTCTATCAAGTATCCTGATTTTTCATTATATTTCTCCTAAAGATTAGAAGAAAGAGAAAAAAAAAAACAGTAAAAAAGAGGAATTAAATAATTGAATGGGTTTCTGTATAAGGGTGGAAGAAAATGCTTTCATCCCTCTTAGAGGAGTTTCTGGCTTGCTGTGAATCGTGTCATTCAAGTGGCAATCCTAATGAGCAATGGTGGGGGGTGAGTGTAAAACTGAACCATGCCTCTCTCCCAGCCCTTGCCATAGACCCCAGCTGCTATACACTTGCATCAGCAAAAGTATCTGTGGGGGATTTTGTTGCCTGAGCTGATAATTGGGCCCAAACATAACAAAGAACATCAGCATAGATTAGATTATTGCATGCAGAGCAGATATTTAGTAGAGTATATTGATATTATGAAGGCATATAAGCATGTTAGAGGTTTATCAAGTTTTCTAAAAAACATAGACAACATAACAACAAAAACCACAGAAACTCAGTTCTGGGACTTGGTTCTCTATCGCAGTACATCTCTTTAAAAGCCCACTTGACATGCATTCATCCAGGTATAAAATGAGTGTCAAGGCACACACCAGAGGTGAGTATTAACAGACCCGTACTCATCACACTCTGGCCTGTTGCATTAAATTTCTAATGCTCTGTTTGCTGGACTGTGAATCTGTGGTGTCTTCATAGAGGTGGTTGTGATCCTAATTAAGAAAACTGTCATTTTAATATTGCATTTGTATCACATGGTTTGTTGCAAACAAGCCTTCCCTTTGCCTTTGTAGGTTACACAAATGGACCAGAAACTGAACCTCATTACGGATATGCTGCATCATCTGGTTTCCCGTCAGCAGGGCGATCAAGGGAACAACAGATCATCTCAGAGAGGCAACAACATCAATTCAGATCTTTTCCTCCCTAATAACACCCTGCCGACCTATGAGCAACTGACAGTACCAAGAAGAAATGAAGATGATATATCCTGATAGGGCATAAGTCTGGGGTGGGTTCTTCCCACCTTTCTCCTTTAAATGGGACTGAATGTTGAGAACCTGGGAGGAATTAAGTTCATCAGCTATCCAAGAAAACGCGTGACTACTGTATCTATACCGCTAGTCTCAGATATGTGCTTCTAAAGCCTCTCGTAATAGACGAAGGGTTGCCAGGCCGTCTTCTATCAGGCAAAACTTTCTGAACCTCCACATTGATTTTGTTCATGAACAATTGATCACAACTCATTATTTTCAGAAAGACCAAAACTATGCAAAGATAGGTAAAATGGCAAGGATTTAGAGCTCCTTTAATAATAATAATAGTAATAATAATATTCTAATAATACTTGAACGTAGATGGAAAAAGTGCATTCTGTTTATGAATCTGCAGATAGCAATATATTTCTACTGCTATGGTTTTTTAAAACAAGCTAGGATAACTTATGTTGTTTTTACTGTATAAACGTACACTAACATTCTAGAAAATGACAAACCACATACTGAATGATTTTCTTTTCTTATTTTATTTTAACATTACTACAAAAACAGTTATCAGATAATGACAAGGTTTTTTAAATCTATGTTGCTTCAGGGAAGACTAATCCTTAATCTGGAACAATACTATTTATAGTGGAAAGTGCTATAGATTTTTTAAGATATCAGTTTTTCATGGAGAGACAATAAAGTATTACATAGAAAAAAATTATTCTGCTTTCTAGAAAATGGTTGCCAAAGAATTCATATATAAATAGAAAACACCGTGGTCTGAATGTACTTGTCCTGAAATAGCTTTTTAAAGAGAAGGCCCACTACCTCTTAAATCTACTGATTTTTAGCTTACAGTCACCAAGAATAGTACAAGAGGCTGAAGTGAGTGGACTTGCTGGTCAAGTGCTGGAGGTGGCCACTTACTGAGCATCCATAATCCTTGCAGGATTCGAGACCCCAGTTCAGGAAAGCATCTCTCATCCAGACAGCATATATGACAATTTGAGTACTTTCCTGAATAATGTCTAGAGAAATTCAACTCCCGAAAAGAGTTATTTGATATTGAAAAGTGCCAGCTCTAATTTAGAAGACCAGAGGCCTCGGCCACAACCCATGGAGCTGAACGACATTACCCCACATGATAGCTACAGTAAAGGCAGCAGTGTTTGGCTCTGTGTGAGTTTTCACATACACAGTGTGAGCAGGATTTGGGCTTTTATTACCAAGGTTGAAATTCAACCTTTGCAGACAGTCAGCACCTGTAGCGTAATAGCCCTACTTTGAACATGGAACATCTTTAAAGCTGACAGAGTGCCAGGAAAAGCTATTTAGTCCAATGTGGTGGTGGTGGTGGTAGCCCATACCACTGGCAAAAGAGGGAGGTGTAGGGAGATTTATCAGCTCTTGCACTTTAAGCATCGTACTCATCCAGTGCACCCTGTTCCCCTGACTGCAGAGCCCGTGTCCCACAGCAGTCTCTCTCCATCTCCTGGAAAACTGATGCCCTAAAGCCTAATAACTTTGCACAGCAGTTAACATCACCAGTCTTTAATTTCTGTGAGCAGTCTGAAATACTGATGTGTAATGAACTGAGATCGCAGGGAACCTTCTCGCAGTGCTGCTCATATTCTGGGCTTTCTTTTCAACATTTCATCTCTTTCACTTGGACTGCAGAGGAAAGTATACTGTATTTAACTTTACACATTATATTACAATTACCCAGCCTTGCTGCTGTACAGTAGATAAATGTTAAGGGTGTAGAAATTTACAGGCGTAAACAGGAATTGTATCTGGGCATTACGTTTTATAGAAATCAAAATTATTGTCATGATTTTGAACATTTTTAAAATGAGATTCACTATGTAATTTCAGGTTATCAATCAGTCTGTTAATTTCCTAATAAAATACAGGACAAGAGTCCATGTCTTTTCATTATTCTGAAATCCAGACACTTGATACACACAGGAAAGCTGTTGGCTTTGATTTTCTCTTTTCTCTTAGCCCACTGCAAAGCACACGGATGCCTTATTTGCAGTGCTGGACTGGAAACCTTCTGCTGATTCTTTACTAGAGAAAATAAAAGAAAAATTGGAATTAATCAGCTGGGGTGGCCTTGGGGAGAAAGGTGTGTCTTGTAGCCCTTGCTGAAAGCAATCAGGTCTATGCATTTCTAGGAGTGTTGTGTTAACTGGAGAATGCATCCATTTTTACCTCTTTGTTCCAAAGACCATACCTACATTTTCTGGTTAGCAGTTAATCTCAGTGATAACAGTCTGTCATAGCAAACATTTTATGCAAAAGATCCCTTTCTTGATGTGTCAGTTGGTCTATATGCACCCTAAAATCACCATTACCAGAATCCTGGGAATAACCAGATTTTACAGATTCTCAAGGCTGGTGGCAAGTTGTTGTGGGGTCGATGATTGCTCACCTGGGTCCAGCTGATCCTTCCAGAAAGAGCAGCTGCTCTGAGACCTGCTACTTCAAATCTGGTAATCTACCTCACCCTAAGAAAAAGAAGATGATCCCTTTTCCTCGCTGAAGAGGGATGTCATAAAATGAGCCATCCACATTTGTCATGCAGCTGCCTGGAGCTAACCATCCCTGAGTGCTCACCTGAGACAGGTCTGACCTCTCTGCTCAGAGGACTGGACAGAATTTATCTTGCCCACTAGGACTTCAAACCTGAATGACTTCTCCTGGACGTAGGTATCTCAGCACCTTTCTTTCACAGAGTATTGTGGAATGGCAGCAGCGGGAAGATGAGCTGAACAGTTCAACGCTGGACCAGCCTGGAGTAACCAGCATGCAGTGAGTACGTGTTTCTGCTGAAACCTTATCTGCTGGTGTCTGCTGTTCATCCAAACTGTCCAGAGCCATTTTTTTTTAAGTAGGTAGGAAATTTTTGTAAATAGCTTAAAGAGGAGCGAAGGAAACTGTAAGGCAGGCAAGGCCTTGACTTGATAATTTTCTACTCTGTTTTTGTAAATGGTGTTAAAATGAAGGCATCTGCAGCTGCAGAAAGGAGTCTCTTCCTTAGAACAGCTCAATAGCATTTTGCATTTCAAGACTGGTGTAAGCTAGGTCTGGACCCCCACCCCTGCCTTAAAAAAAAATAAAGGTCAGCTAAAATAAAAGTTATCTAAAAAAACATCGGCAGGCTCAGATTCCCTAGCCTACCAGGGTGTGGGTGCTCTGCCAGGTGCAGAAGGTAGGAAGCCAGTGAATAGGAGAGGAGGAGAAACATGGGGCTGCCCAGCTGAAGGTGGTGATGAATGCTCAGCCCCAGTCCCATCCTGCAAGTTTTCAAAAAGAAAGATTAAGGGGTTGTGGGGTTAAGGGGAATGTGTGCAAGGGAGGAGGTTTAGGAGCTGAGCAAAAGCATGGGCTGCTGGTTAGGGGCTGTGTTGGGATTCAAGAGTCAGTAGCACTGTGCCTGGCATCAGCATTAACCTACAGTGTGACCTCAGGGTGAGTCATTTCACCTGTTTGGCCACATCTGTTGCCCTCTCTCATCCACTCAGCCCATTTGTCTATTTAGAGCATGAACTCCTCAGGACAGGGATGGCCCCTGTTTGCTCAGTGCCTGTCACAAAGGGTCCTGCGCTCTGGAGACTCTCATCTAATTACTCAGGAGGTAAAAGGCACCTTGGAGCCCTGCTGTATGCAAAGTCTTTATTATTCTGAGCCCAAGGAGTTTCAGAGTTGGAAGCGCCTGCTGCCAAACTGACAATTAGAGGATGTTGGGGTTTAGATCTCTTTTGACATACTACCTTACAAAAGAAGACCAGATGTCCAGCCATTGCTCGTTTTCACTCTTTTATTTTAAGGCAGGTTTGTTTCAAATAATGCAATGGGCCAGCTCTATGCTTGAATACTAGTTGAGGCAGAAATCTTTGGATGTCAGTGGATTAAATAGCCATTTTACTGCAGCAAGGGCTGTTGTTGCTAGCAGACGACTCTGGGCTGATTTATCACCCATCAGTTCTGAGGAAAGGTGGAAATATTCCAGGGCGCTGAGCTGAAAAGGTCTGGGCTGGAAAGAAATTGCCTTTTGAAATATAAAGAAGTAAAATACAGGAACATTTTCTTTTCTGGGACTTTAAAGGAGAAAAGGAAAAAACAGTTCTAAACTAATCCTCAGTAGCCTGCTGAGATGGGTATTACTCTTCTCATTTTACTGATGGGGTGGTGGTTTGAGAAGAGGACGGGGCATTGATAAGAGCTCTGATGCAACTCCCATTTATGTTCTACTCCTGTGACAATGTACTTGGGTGCTTCTTTTATGTGCAAGAGTTGGGCTACTGCCTGCAGTGGGACTACTCAGTCCAGGTGAGTCAATGTAAGCCCTTTGCAAGTTCAAAATGTGGGGTAAAGACACCTTTCCATGGTCTTTGAGCAGAAACTGGGCTCGGTTGTGTATGCAGCATTGCTTTCCTCATGGTCACAGAGCCATGGCGAATTCACAAGTTTCTGTGATGAAGATGCATGAAAGGCAGTGAGTTGTTACACCAGTGCGATGTGGAGGCGACACTTAGCTATGTCCCTAGAAGGATTTGCTCCCATGCAATAACCAAAAGTTGTTGAGTTCAAATCAAAACTAGCAAGCAATTCTATGAATGCTGGCTTTTTTCTGTCTTGTCCATGGCTGACTGATGGCTAAGAAGTGCAAATTTCAGCTGAAGCTTTTTTTATGGTTGTAATGTGTGATGTAGAGCAGGTTTGTTTTCTGTGTTGTTCCCCTGGTACCCAGTGAGATGTGCATTCATGCTCAACCTTTCCCTTATGAGGATGTTGATACCAAGGCCCACTCACTTTCACCTCAGTGACTATTTTCACAAAACTTATAAGAAATTAATTATTTTGTAGACCTCTACCCTTCTGTCAAGCTGAGTTGAACAAGACTGACAAGTTCAAAAGTTGTTAGGAGGAGGCAAAACAAACGCTGCATGAGTGCATTAACCTTATTTCTACAGGAGCTAGGCTAAAAGTCCCCCTTCTGCCCCCCCGACCCACTCAAACCCAGAGGTCTGGAAGAGATGTAACACCTCACTTTGGAGCAGAAGACAATCTCTTAACTCCTGGAGTGAGGAGGAAACTTGCAGAAAACATGTTCTTGGGATTTGGTGGCTCCTGCAAGGCTTGGTGCACCTTGCCTTTGGATCAGCTATTGAAAGATGCTGGAAAATAGTGGTTTTCTTATTGTTTTCCCAGTGAGAGTGACCTAAAAGATAATACAACAAAATGCTTGGCACTGCAACAAAGAGAACGCAGGTGCCGAATAAGCGTGTTACAAAACACGTCCCTGTGCATTACGGTAACACAGCATGGTGTCTGGTGAAAAGATGTCTACATGGCTGGTGAGGAAGCACTGCCAGGGAAGGGCTAGCCCAAAAGAAACAGCATTGTCCATGTTCACATCACTCTTGCATGGCCTGGCAACTGCTGCCTGCGGGCAAAGGCTTCCCGGGAGCCTGACGTGAGGCATTATGCTCTCTGCCCATGGATTTGTGCCTAAGAAGAACTGATCTATAAAGCCGGTCTTGAAACCATCTCAGAGCTGCGTTTGCTTCAGAGCAAGCATTGCTCTGGCGAGCTGCCCAGGGATTTAGGCTCAGCTAATCCAGGCTTGGCTCTCCATGGCAGACACCCATGAAACAAAGGAAATAAAGCTTCCACGACCCTGTCGAGTTGATGGTCAATCACTTGGCCAGGTGCAGAAAGTAGGGAAAGCAGCCTTCAGCGAGCTCTCTGGGATCAGAGGGGGGCAAATCCCCAGCAGGGGTGAGCAGACGAATCTTTAGAGGTTTTCTTGCCATAATTCCCCAAGTCTGGGAGTGTCGTGCTCTGAGTCCCCCGTGCCTGTGCATTTCACACAACCTTTAAAGCCAGCTGTGCTGAAATGCATCGCTGCTGCTTTCTGTGCTGGCAGTCTTGTAGGGAAAAAATAATAAGAATCCAAGGAGGAAAATATATTCAATTTTCAGTCCTGTTGTATGTTGTACCCTTAGGAGTATAGTGATTGTTAATTCATAAACATTGATGTGTTAGATACAGTTGTTACAAGCACTACCACTGCTGTAAGAATGATAAGTGCATATGAATTATTAGGATTACAAGCAATTTGTGAGATGGTATCATCTGCAACTGTTGTTTAAGCATTGCCTCATAGTGTGTTAGTCCTAATGATTGCCTAATGGGGTTATTAACTAAAGTGTCTGTAAATGGAACCTAAATGTAAATGTGATTCAGATTTTACTCCTTTTGCATCCTTGGCCCTTATTCTGCATGTAAATCTTATGCTTTGATTCCATCCTTTTTTTCCCTAATTTTCCTAGGGATTTCCTTCTAAAAGTTAACTGAAACACTGGATGCGGGTTTGATGGGATGTATGTCCTTTGGATCACTTTTGGGAACCATCAGGTAAGAGGTACCCACATGAGGACTGATCAGAACTGGATGAGAGTTTTCTGCAAGCCACAACATCTCTTTATTTATAGTTTGTCTTTTAAAATCTGAATGACAGAAGATGTGCTTACCCCACTGAAACTCTCCTCTTCCTGTGCTGCAGGAGCTGCAGACTCACACCAGCATGATGGGTGCCCACTTGCAGCTGTTATAGAGTAGATTTTCAATAATGCATTCGCTTAAATGGTTGCAAACGTTCTCTGTTATTTTAGTCGGCAATCAGGCAAGTATTTTATTTTCCATTTATTTTCTCTCCTATGCTGCTAGGTGGGGGGATCCTCAGTGGCCATGGAACAGAAACCAGAAGCAGGGGAGCAGAAAGGTGCACCAGAACACAGGTCCTATCAAGCAAAGAGTCCTGCCCCAAGAACACACGTTTCAGTCCCTTTCTTGCAACCCGAATATCGCGTTTACTACCCTGTCTTGATCTTCTTGCACCCAAGTGCTAAGCCTTTATAGATCTTTGAAGTACCCTGAAGTCTCATGAACTTTAATTTCCGCCCAGTTCACCCACCCTCATGAGTTGATTTGGGGCTCAATCCAAAGCCGGTGAGAGGCAGCAAGGCTTTCGGCTGGCTCCAGTGGCACTTGGGACGGGCCCCCGGGATGTTTCCTGATGCCTGCACCTCGCAGGCACATTAGTCACTGCTCCTTGGCACCTCGCAGCCTGTGATTAACATTTCCTTCCTACGCCAGTCCTTCAGACCGCCGTTTCAACTCTGACTTTTTGTTTTCCCCCTTCCCCCCTTCCAGCCGAAGGGGAAGAACAATTCCTGGAAAAGAAAAATGCTCTTTCCCCCACGTTGCTGAAACCTTCACAGGGAGCTTCAGGGAGGAGAGAGGAGAGTTTGGAGAACATATGGCTAAAAGTGTTTGGGGGTTTTCAGATGGTAAATGACCGATGAGGTCTCAAAGGGGTTTTATTTATAAATGATAGACTCCTGAGAGAGAAATAATTGCTGCTCTCCCAGGCGTAAAAAACCAATTCACCTGACATAAAACCCAGGGATAAAATTAGCTAAATGAAAGCTAGATATGGCAACTGTATTAAGCTTTTTTTTTTTTTTCCCTGCTGAATGGTGAATCATTTTAATTTTGTTTTCCCCTCCTTTCTTGGAAGGAGAAAAAAAAAAAAACACCAAAGCCAAAGCAGTGCCTTCTGAAAGAACAGATGGTGCCCTGGGCGGCCCTCCGGAGCGCTCCACGGCGTGCATTCCTCCACTCCACCGCTCAGATAACTGAGTTATACAGCACACGACCATCTGGTGTATGACACATCTTGTGTCCCCCGGACAATGCCCCGGCAAACCTCTTCAGGGGAGAGGTTAGTTTCTAGGGTAACAGCAGCATGTGCAGCTCCAGGCCTTATTGAGATTCAGGGCTCCTCACTTGTCCCTATTCTTCTGCTCCCTATTGTTGTCACTTGGGCTTTTGCTGCTTGGTTACTCCGAGACTGACAATATCCATCAGTATTTTGTCCCCGGCCCAGAAACCATTGTCTCCAAATTTTGTTTCATTATTTATGTTTTCAATATCCAATGGTTGGCTGAAGCATCTGCTGTAGAGTGATAAGGCAAGTGCCTATTGAGGAGGACTGTGCTGCTGCCTGACAACGATGGTTTGAATTATTTAGGTTGTGGTTGGACAAGCCTTTGCAAAAGCTAGGGTAACCATGAAGCACTGAGGTGACTTTATTTATTTGTCCGCTTCAGTTTTTTAGGTGTTCGCATCTTTTAATCCAAACCCAAGAAAAGCTCAGTCTCTATAGATAAGTAAGCTCTCAGAGAAGTAGGTCTGCTGGAGTTCTCTGGATTTTTCCTTGCTGTGTACTATTTGCAAAATATAATAATATAGATATACATGGGTTTCACTTTCCTTTTGGATTTCTAAGAGGTTTCTTCTGAAGTGACTTTGTTTTTTGAGTGCTGATATTCTCCTCTTATTTAAAGAGCCAAGGTCTGGACTATAACCATGATCAGGCACAGGGACTATGCATAGTGCTGTGAAATTCAGTTTTAGCAACGTGAATCAGCTAGTTTAATCAGCAAACAAAAGTAATAGACAGATATTTTCTCCACCAATAAAAGACACATGTCCCACCGAAACCTTTGCTCTGTTGCAGAACAATTATATTGGCAATGTTACCTTCCTCAGATATGTGTAATTGTCACCGCTAGCCAAAATCCCCCAAATCCATCTCGTACCTGCATGGAGGAGGCTGCTCATTCAATGGAATTGAAAATACTTGTTTAAAAAATTAAAATATTGAGCATGAGGCTTACATAAGTATTAAAAGCACACAAGGACATACCAGTGGTGTCTAAGCACAACTATGCTGAACCACACAGGCCTAAGTGCTTTCCTCAGTCAAAGTATGAGTAACTTTAAAATACCGTATCATATCTCAGGTTAAGGTCAAGTATTAGAAAACCAGCAATAACAGTTAAGAGAGGTTCTGTATCTATGTAGCAAATAATAATAACATATATATCTATATTGATATTGTGGTAAATTTGCTATAATTCTCAGACCGATTCATTGTTTTCACTCATTTATAATTTTTTAACTTACAAAGTAACACTTACCTGAAGGCAATTTTTATAAAGATTGCTAAATTTTTATAAAGATGCTAAAATGTTTCAGATTTACTATGAGGAAAAGAGGGGGGGAAATTTAGGGTTTTCCCAGAATGAAACAAACTTATTTTTGTAGGCCTCAGAGCTGGCGGCAGAAAATGACAATGAGATGTAACCTTGAGCCACAGGACTGGTTCTAATTATTCTCATTAAATTCAGGTTTGCTTTGCAGTATATTTTGCCCCTGACCTGTTCGTTAGGTGTGCCACAGCAGTAAGTGTGTTTGCTTCATCACATGCATGTGATCATAAAAGTAGAGCCCATGCTAGAGTTCATACGCAAGAGGAGATAGAGCTGATCATGGGCAAGGCTGGCTTAGCTGTGTTTTGCTTGGCAGCTTTCAATAGCGAGGAGGAGGGGGTTGAAATAGCCTTGCTTTGTTATAGATTTGGACAGAGTTCCTATTTTCCCGTCTAACTATTGAAAGTTATCAGCACTTTGCTCCACCAGAGTCTCTGCCTTATCTCTGTAGGTGCGAAACCCTCCGTCCTGGCCAATAGAGTGGGGCCAGCTGGGAAGGTGGAAGAAAAGCACCTGAGCTTGTGGTGTTTGTGAGTGCGCAAGAAAGGTCCATACACTGATATCGCATAGATGGGAAACTGAGTGTCAGTCATGCAACCCTTCTCCCCCTCTTGCAGCCCTCCCTACCTCCCCTCTTCCAACCTGCAGGGCTGCAGCCCTGAGGTCTCTCAACATCTCTCCAGCTTCAGAGCATGAGAACAACTGCAAGTGAACCAGACTGGGCAGTCCTCTTCTGCAAAAGGTACTCTTCATCCAAAAATAGTATCAGGTGAGGTAATTTCTTCAGAAATCGTGGAAGGTGCATGCCTACAGCTGGAGTGCTGCATAGTAGTCTGGTTACTGAGCTCGATGAGTCTGTCCTGAAAGTGGCATGAAGCAGAAGGAAGGTAACAAGGGTGGTCAAAGGAATTCAGAGCCTGTATTAGGAGTTTCTCTGTCTAACCTAGCAAAGCAAAAGTCTAAGGTTGCTCTCCATAAATATATACAGAAAGGAGAAGTGCTGTTTCACCCAAAGAACAACGTTACCACAAGAACAAATATGTAAGTTGTCCATGAATACATTCATGAGGGTTTCTAAACATCAGAGAAGGGGCAACAGCACCCCAGTGTACATATGGCAGGCCAAAACTCCCAGCTTTAAGATGCCACTTGATTAATTTGTGAAGGAGATCATAGCCTATGATTGCCTGCAAAGGCAGAGAACTGGTACACGTAACTCAGGACATCCCTGCTACTCCAATATTTCATAGGTTTCAAAGGCGGAAGAGCCCATTAGAGCATCTGGTCTGAACTTCTGTACAACACAGGCCAGACATCTCATCCAGTTACTCTTTGCTGAGCCCAGCAATTTGTCTGACTTCTCGTCTCACAGGAAGTCATTGAATCTTGACATGAAGACACCAAGACCCATTCTTTTCCCTGAGGATTGTCACAGCCTTCATCCCCCCACTATTAAAATGGACACCTTTTCTTGTTTAGGTCTGAATTTGTTCACCAATATATTTTATTCTTATTAGGCTTTCCAAAATTAAAAAGCCTTCTAGCACAGGAAGTGATCCTGCCTTAGCAAAGATTACAATAAGCTTGGTCTGTGAATGAAGACTAGGGTAAATACACTTACTGACCCAGAAAAGTTAACGTTTTTAGCCATTCCTTCTGTGCTGTACCTTCCATGTTTAGTCATCCTTCTGACCTTGTAGCCTGCAGACTCAGCCTAGAGTAATCTGTCCAAAGGAGCTATTTTTATTTCTCTTGTAGAAAAAAGGATCTGCCATTTTTTTGCCTCTGATAAATCCAGAATGAGAAAGATAAACCAGGCAGACACTGTATCTTACAACATCCCCACCTTTGCTGCCCTGTCTCTTCAGGGCAGCAAATTAGGAGCAAATGGTTGAAAAGAGTTGTGATCATAAGGCTAAGGGATCTCCCATCTGTGAAAGCAAAAGCTGCTTATAGGAAAAATCTTAACAGAATTGGGAGGGAATTACCATCTTTCCCATTTTACAGGAAGGAAGGACAAGCCACAGAGGATAAAGCTCTGCTCAATTACGTGAAGAGGTGATCATTTTGCTGTTTGTACTAAGACATCTCTGTACTACATGAGGGCCATACTTGACCATGCTGCTGTCCCTTTGTCCAGACTTCCGAGACCCAGATGAAGCCAATCAGTTGTTCAAAACATCTTCTTCTATTGAGAGAACAGCAAATGGTTTCTTAGCAAAGAGGTTTCTCTTTGGAAAGGATGACTGAAGAGTCAGAACAGCAAATTAAATTAGGAAGCATAAAGCAGAGTGCCATGAGCAGAGGGCAGAATATGCTGCCATTCACATGTGAAGCAGACCACTTGCTAAGAAGTCAAATGTACTCCATTTCAGGAATATTTGAGTATTTTTATACTTAAAAAAATAATGGCACAGTGTTTTTAGAGGAAAAAGCAAAACTAAACAAGTGGGGCCATGAGACATGATGCAATTTGCATCTGAATATGTTTTAGAGATAAGAACATGTTCAGAGGAAAACACAGTATTGCCAGTTCATGAGACTTACTTTCTGGTATCTTTGTGGGAACCAAATGAATTGCAAAACATCTGCAAGGTCCAAAGTGTCAATTATGCCTTTATGTATGTGGAGGAAATGTCACATGATGGAGGCAGTCATTGGACATGGTCAATTGTAGGGTTTTATCCTCTGCTTAGCCTTAAAGCCTCGCTCAACAGTCAGGTTAGACAATGGCACTGTCAGGGCAGGAGATGGATCAGTTTGGCCACTCAGAGGAGTTGTTTATCAGCACAGAAAGTGTCCCTGACCCCGGACAGTGCTGACATTTCATTTGCAAAGCCTGGCTCAGGGCCGCTTTGAAAACTCTCTTTCCAGAATTGCGCATCCAGCAGCAGCAGCCAAATGAAAAACCGAACACAAAGCACAGATATTGGATAGGATTTGCAAAAGGAATCATGCAAAAGAAGTAGGTTTCCAAAGTTTCTCTTAGCTCAGATCTATGTTTCTTCATCAGATTTTTTCGCCACAAGTTTTTAAAAAAATGCCATCTTTGCCAAAGCATCTTACAGGAACATATAAAAGTAGGTTGTGCATCATTCAAGGAGCATAGGAGTTGCCAAACCAGAAGAATGGTTTTGAAAGGCCCATATGTGTGACTGCGAATGCCAAATATCTTCATTTTAATAGCTTGCATGTTACAGTTTATATTGAGCACTTTAACAAGCCCCAACAATATTCTGTCAGATTTGCAAACTTGCATTGCTTCTCCAGGAAACTTTTAAACCAAGCAACATTTGTAATATACAATTTGTGTGTGTTTTACTGCAGTCAGTGTCTGCAGCAAAACAGCCCCTATAGTCTGTAGCAACACCACTGGCACCATGTCCAGCTGCACTCCAGGCTGAGATCCGATCTCCAGCAGCTCCCATCATCTTTCATCATGCTCTAGCCAATGCTAGTAGTGTGCCAGATGACACATTTAGGTCCTTCAAAGCCCACACAGATGCTGTAACAACCTGTCTGTAACACTAATCTGTAAGAGGGGAGCCGTGTGTGACATTTTTGTGGCAGTTAATGATGAATGTTTCTGCAGACCATTACAGAATGCTCAAAAACTCGATAGTTTCTCCAAAGTTCTGTTTCTAGGTTTGTGGAAAGAAAACTCCAACAGCCTGAACTACATCAGCCTTGTCACCTCCACAGCTGCAACCAACATCCACTTACTCTTTAATTACACATTATCTCATGCAGACTATTGGCACTGGCAAGTGCTGTTGGACTTGATACAGCTCCCCTCACATCAAGGGAGGTTTGGATTCGGCTTGTAATCATTATTATATTTAATTATTATATTATTGCATCACTATGGATGCTCTTGTAAAGTCTGACATCTGTGTGACTGGGCGAACGTGTCTAGATTCACTCCAAGCAGGTGTCCCACCAGATGAGATGCCATTCACAAGACGAAAGCCAGGCTGGATAAGAAAATGAGCAGCAAATGGGGGAAAGGGAGAGGCAGGGGATGAAATGTTTGGTAACTAGTAAATAACTATGATTATGTGCACTTCTACTGTTGGTCTATGGTACAGTGTCAACACTGTATAACAGACTTATAAGCTAGAGGGAAAACACAGAAACTAAAATATGTCATTTGTAAAGTCTGGTGCATCCTTTGGGTGGTTTTTTTTTTCCCCTCATTAGCCATTGAGTGGTCTCCACATCATACAAATCCAAGTGCTTACACGTGGCATCTCCCAGCAGTACTGTGAGCCCACGATAATACCAACATTAACGATTCTGAGGCCAATCTTAATAGCAGGATTACCCAGCTAACATGCTTGTGACACAGCCCTGGGCTTCGCTGTGTGCTGCATGCCCCAACAGTCCCAGCAAAACCTCCTGGACCTCCTCCTGCCACGCACCTGGGTGCCGATGCTGCAAAACCGTGCAGCTCTCCTGGAAATTGGAGGAGACCAGGCAGAGTAAATCACTGAATTTTGCATCAAATACACTGGAGGAGATTGTAAATTATTTTATTATTCTTTCTCTCTCAAGTTCACAGAAATCCTCTTGCAGAACGTTGTTTCTGCCAGACCAAAAGAAATCCAGGAAGCCTGGTACAGAGCTAGAGACCAACTTGTCACAGTGCAAGCAGGGCCTCGATTGCAACACATCCGGAAACAACCGCTGGCTGGTGTGGAAACAGGGCCAAGGCAGGGTATTTGCTTAAAAATAACTCTTTAAGGATCAAAGTAGAAATATGGGTTGTGGCACTCCGGACCAGGCAAAGAGATAAAATGAGCAGAAAGTGAGATGGGCAGAACCAGTGTCTTCAATTGCTTTAGAAAACATGCAGCCAAACCTGTAAATTATACAGCAAGGATAAAATCTGTTCTGAATTGTAGAAGCCTTCACATTGTTTTAACTTAGATTTTTGTAGCTATGTTTACCAGTGCAGTTTCAGATAGAGTATGGGAAAGATTTTGCCTGCAGGAAGAGCGGAGGTCCCTACGGCGGCGGCAGCAGCAGCAGCAGCCGCCCTCCTCCCGCTGCCCGCTCCCTGCATCCTCCCACCCTTGGTCTGCACGGGCCGGTAAGTCCTCATCCATCTAAAATACTGGTCAAAAGCCTGGCTTTAATTAATATACCCAAAAAAATGAGAATCATAGTTTTGCTCTGGTTATGGCTAGCTGTCATAACCAACAAGTTACAACAAGGTAACTCATAGACCTAAAGGAGAAAAACAATTGAAAAAGGGATGAGGTTTGGTCTGTTGTTGAGGAGTAAGTTGCCTGGTAACCAAAATGAAGGTATTTATTTAAAGTTGTTGGGTAAGCCTGCCAATACAGGTATTCCAGGAAAGGACAGAGTTTTTTAACAATTCCAGGAATGAAAAGGAGTTTTATGAAGTGAGCACATGTGCATCATGTGCACTGGGAGATAAACTCACTGGACAGCTCTGAAATGCAGCATGGATTTGGATGGCTTATATCAACAGGAGTTTGGCTGCACATTTTGTAGGGGAGAGCTATACAAGATTGTGCTAGCAGTAAAATTACTTGACGAGGTGATTCCTGAAAACTGTTTTTAATCTGAATTTTAGGGTAGCAGTTTTACTGTGCTGGTGAAGCTGTGTAAGAGAGCTCTTATCTATCAGCTCTGTTGGATAAAATCCAGCAGCTGATGGTGAATGGATCAGGATCCAGACTGTGAAAACCTTTCTACAGAAAAATAGTTAATTGCTAGGAGGGGTCAGACTATTGCCCATCATCTCTGCAGTAGACAATGGTTTATATTTAGGAAAAAAAAATTATACGAAACCCTACAGTTTCTGACTGGAGAATAGCTATCCATAAGATTTTCTCATTTCTGTGTTGGTTAATGTCCTTTCAGATCTTTAGAAGAAGCCTATTCTAAGCTCCTGTCATCAGAAAAAGAGCACAAGAAAGTGTTTTATGGACTAATACTGTTTCAGGTTCTTGAGAAGTTGCTGAGTAACCAACTGGTAGGAGTAGGATTCCTTCAAAGCCAGCTGTGCATGGGAAAATGCAGGTTTATCAGGAGAACAATTTGTATTTCTTCCAAACATTACGTGGGGGTGGTTAGCAAGTGCATCATTCCTGTCCTCTGCACAGGGTAAGGGTAATGCCGATGACTTCTCTCAGCAGCTTCTGTGTTATTATTTTTTTTCCCTGAAAAGTCTTTGCCTAACATATTTTATAAATCTAAATTTAAAAGGTGGACTTTCTGTAATACATTTATGTCTAACACTGAGCCCCGCCTCTAGCAAAATGACTTGTCTTTTACAAAGTGTGGGGAGAAAATGCCAGATACAAGGACTATCGGATGGTGGTTTCCTCTGAACTTCTTTCGAGAGTATTTGTGGCACTTTCAGCTTTACCCTGCCTTAAAAGTTAGGATAGAAAGATACTGAACATGTTGGTAGCTCCTGTTAGATAACATGCTCTCCACAAAATGAAGAGAACTGTTTCTCCTCCAGCTGCCTTGTGCCTCCTCTCTGACACATTCACTGCTCACAGGTAAAATAACGGGGTTTTCTACTCTGGTCCCAATGGGAATTCATTGAGGTTACACAAATGCACTGTATGTCCAGGCCCAATGTACCTGCTGCTGGGGCTGGTGAAAATACTGTAAGGGGATGCAGTGGGAGCCAAACCAGGCTTAGCTCTCTTCTGGTTACACAAATTGTAGGATGAAGGTCAATGTCTCCCAGGAAACCAGCTTGCCACACCTGCTAGATTCACTGCTAGATATCACGCTACGGCTTGAAATGAATGGTATTTAGGCTACAACCGGGGATGATGTAGCTGCTTAAAATGACAGTGTCGCTATTACTTGTGACCCATGGTCTTGTGAGTTGTTTTCTGAGAGTCATAGCTTCTGATGTCATACGAGTATATGGAAGTCTTAGGTCTCCTGTTACAAAAAGTAGCTTCTTAGCTCCCTATTTTGGAGGTAAAAAAGCTAGGAATTGTAATCAGAGCACCCTGAAAGTCAGCAAAAACTGATTTGTATGCACCTGGCACATAACTGACTTCAGCTTGTAGGCTCTGAGCCCTGCTGTGCCCTTTGCTAGATCCAGGATGCTCATGTATATGGGCTGGGCAGCAATTTAAGTAGGAGGAATAGCCCAACGGATAAAGCTCCCCTTCTCCCTCCTGATGCTGCTTACCTAATTCCCTCTGCAGGGAGCCTTGGAAAAGATGACGTCCTAGGTGAGTAGTAGTAACTACTAAGCTGTTCCCAAGGAAGATAGAGGGACACTTATTGGGGTGGGAGGTGGGGGGTTATGTTATTGTTTTAATCTTCTGCATTTACCTATATAGAGTCTACAAAACTCCTCATGGCTCCTTTTTCTGATAACCACAAGCAGGAGAGTTCAGGCTGATATTTTTCTTTTGCTGTATTTTTGAGTTGCTAGCTAAGTATGTTTGCCTCTTGTTGAGACGTCTACTCCATGTTGGTTTATCAGGCAAAAATCAAGAGCAGGAAAGACACACTGAGCTGTTTAAAAAAAAAAAAAAAAGTGCTGCCATCTCTGGTGTTACCCATAGATATGCATCTAGAGTTTAGCCACGTATACTGTATAGGGGAATTGTGCAATATGCCATTTGGTAGGTATACAAATGCTGCAAGCTGCTACTGATGGAGAAACCTCTCAGATGTTAGACAGGGTCTCAGCAGTTTCTCAGCTGGGAGTGACTGTCCTCTAGGAAAGAGCCAAGGCAGATTAGATTGGGCCAGTTATTTGGGGCTGCCTCCTTCACAAGGCAACGACTTGATTCCCAATCTATCTGTTTATCACCTGTGTGCTCCTCCAGCTCAGGGCTCCACACTCCCCTGAGGATGCTGCCTCTTCCACAATTCTGCACTGCAATTGCAAAATTCGTTCACTGCAATTCCATTTGCTTATTTTTCCTCCCTTTCCATGTTCAACAGCACAAAAACAAGTAAAGGCAAGTTTTCCATAAGTAATTAGCAATGTTAGGTCCCTGCGTTTCAATGAACCTAGCCTGAACCCTCTTGAAGATGGATTTTGGCAAGAACAAAGCACTGACCAGCTGAAAATTGAAGCCAGTTGAGATTAACCCTCATGAGACACACAAATTTTCCAAACACTATCACAATTCTGCCCTTCAGTTTTTCACTACTTAAAACTTTTTTTTGTCTACATTCCTAGTGTTGGCCTCACTAGTTGTCTTATATTTTTTTAGACCTCTAATATGTTTGTTCTAGTAGCTTTTGTTAGGATTTGAGCTTTATCTCCCTTGTTTGAATAATCCTCCCATCCCTGTTTTTGTTTTTTTCCATTTGCCCATCTGGAATTCTGTACATTTCATTTCCTCTTCCTTTGACTAAATACTCCTATTAAGTATACCACATTTGGTTTTGTATAATGGTAGATTTTGCTCCTGGAACAACTCTGCCACCTCTCTTTGGCCAAATTACATGTACATCAGTTTTATTAATGAAACATTATCTAACATGACACTTACAGCATTTAAAATCTATCCCAAAATCAACATTTAAATGCTTTAATTTTACCATCACTCACCTGCCTATTGTGAAGAAGCATTATCTTCATTTTAAAATAATTTCAGATATTTTCTTGTGCAATAAAATTAAAACTGAACATGCTCATCTCAAAAAAAAAAAATCATCAAAGTTACTCATTATTTTCCCTATGTTATCACTAGGGATTTAAACGTGCCACATACTCTGTGGCCAATTAAAACACACACTGCTCTGTGATTTCTGTTCTAATTGCAGCTGTCAGATTGGAGTCTGGGTTTGGAGTGGTTTGGGGTGGGTGGAGCAGGTGGGAAGTGGAACAACAACAAGGGGAAACATTTCTCTTTATTTCTGCATTAAATACAGCAATACATTTCAGTGAAATACAAATAAAATTATAAGAAACCAAAACTTCTAGCCCTACCGCATATATAAACATCTTAAATATCAACAGAATCAGAAGGTTTTTTGTTGCTGCCTTTGGTCAGAGAAGACAGACTAAACTGTGAAGGTTTTGAAAGTGCACCTGTTCATCTCAACTGGTAATTCTAAAGTCAATGCAGTTTGTCTCAAAGACAGAGTAATTCTGAAGTGCTGCATTGAAAAAGTAGCATTAGATATGAAATGTTCCAGTGTCAAATATCTTGGCTGAAAAGTCCAACTGTTGTGAGAACAGAAGCAGTACAAAGACTTAACGTTTTCCACTCCAGTATCATCAGCTGTCCCCCTTACCACCTTGTAGCTGTTGCTAAAATCAGCTGTGTTAAGCTCAGCACTGCCACTGGAGTTGTATCTCACTGGGGTTAAGCTCCTGGTGGGTGGCTTTGGGCAGGTGTCTTCTCGGTCCCACCATGCTTATTTGTTGCCCTTTGTCAGCTATTACTCTCATGCTTCCCTTGTAAGTAGAGACAGCATGGGTTGTCTCCACTGCCCAGCTTAGCTAGTCTGGAGTCTCAGCTTCATTTCTTGCTCCATGTTAAGGCCTTCACAACCAAAGCAAAAAAGAGCAAAAATGGGGCTCTGCACACACATCTTCACCAGAAACATGGCAGCACAAGGAAACATGTACCACAGTGCCTCTGCCTGTCTTCCTCCTCACTCCATTTCCCACCCAAGGGGGGAGGTGAGGTTGCAGGAAGGCATCAGGTGAGTTTAACATGTTTTTTCCTCTGTTGTCCTTTTCCAGGTGGATGTTCAGCAGTCCTGGGAGGGAGGGGATGCATTTGTGTGAGTTGATTGCAATGTAGCCTATAGAAAATGGCTCAAACTGCTTTTTATCTAGCGTGCCTAGATGAAGGGGGGCTGTGCACCGAGAATCCCATCCTCTCCCATCTCTGGGGGCCACCTCTGGTGGTGGGGGCTGCGCTGGGGATTTTCATCCCTCCGCAGAAGAGAGTTTTTATTATTATTGCTAATTTATTGCGGCGTTTGCCGGCAGCCGCTCCCCCGCCCAGCAGAGCGGCTGGGGGCCCTTGCGAAGGGTAATTCGTGCCCACCCCAGCCCTCCGCGGGGGCGCGGAGGGGCGCGCTGCCGCGGCGGGGCCAGCAGAGGGAGCGCACACGACGCGGTGCTGTTGCGGCCCCGCTCCCGCCGCCCGCGGGAGTTTGGGTGCGTTTGGGGAAAAGGAAGGCATTTCCGAAGCCGCCTCGTCTGGTCCTTTCCCCACCCTGGCTGTAACCTGCGCGGTGTGATTTTTCCATCATTTTACGTTGCGACAGGTTTCGGGCAGCTCCTGCTGCAGGGGCTGAAACATCGCACTAAGAATTGCAAGGCTGTGCGTGGCCTGTCAGAGCATCTCTTCAACCATGCTAAAAAATCCACCAGTAGCCACTTTCCTTTTTAAGCAGATGCTGTTTCTGGAAATGCCATCTCCAATAGGTTGTTGATGCTTGAAATGTGGTGGCCATCACCTCTGCAGTCCCTGTCAACATCCCTGATTACAGGTGTTGGAGCTGTCATGTTCTGATGGGGGGACAGGGCCCAAACTGTGCTAATAATTGTCCTCAGCCTCAAACTCTAGTGGTTCTTGATGCAGGACTCATTTGAACACATCTTTTGCATTAAAAGTATCAAAATTGTAAAAGAAAACCAAGTTATACAAAGAAAAGACTCATGAAAAGACCTATGCATTGAAAAAACTTACTCTGGCATCTAGCATTCCGAAAGGACCAGCTGCTTTATAGACAAAAAACACCCCTAAATGTGATATGAGACCCCAGACTCACAAACTAGAACTTAGCAGAGTACTCTTCCACCTGTGGAGAAGCCCATGGACTACAGGGGAGTCCGCACAAACCATTTTGCAGGAGTAGATCTGAAGTCAGCCGCACAGATAAGTGGTGTGACATCAGTTTGTCCATTCTTAGCCCATCCCCATGCCCTATCTAATCTTTATTTTCTACTGACAATGGGGGAAAAAGGCCACTGCAGATGCCCCTAAGCTCCTCTTGAAAGCCATTATCTGGCAGGTCTCCCTGGAGGACTGGGCTAACTCTGGGAGAGTTTGCAGTGGATGGATACTGACTATCCTCTCTTTTGACGCTTCTACCAGTAAAAGATCTGGAGTTGTCTGATACACCTTAAGCAAATCATCAAGACAAGCAATAACAAAGCTGATAGAGCAGGAAAAAAGCAAACGTTGGAAAGACCTGGATATTTTCAAGAAGGATTAGGAGTAATCAAGCTTGGATCTGCAGAGCTTTTTTTTTTTTTCTTTCCTCTCCAGACAAGCCCAAACACTCCCTCCCCCATGAGCGCTTCCTGCTTCTTCCACTACTTCTGTCTTTTTACTGACTTTCTCCAGCCTCTCTAAGACTCTCAGCTGTCAAGATCCCCTCTCTCCTGGCTGTAAGTCTGTGAGTTGTTCCATTCCCAAATGATGTCCTCCTGCATGCCCCTTGTGAGCTTGGAGGGTGGAGGAAAGAGTAATTGAAAGGAGGTAACAAAAGAACAGTCTGCAGAAGTCCAAGTTGGTTTGTGAGGTGGGAATAACTTCTAAGATAAGATAGATATTTCTTCTGACACATCTCACTTCTGAGTGTAGTCCCATCAAAAGAAGGTTGAGGGAAGCCAAGTGGAGGGGAAAGGAAGGAATTTGTGTTGCTGTTTCCCCTTCTGCACACACCCAGAAACCTGGGACTCTTTGGAGGCTGACACAAGGCAAACCTAAAATAGACTCATCCTGGAGGAGCTTGCAGTTGCCAGTACAGGCCCTTCTGCTGTGCCATCCTGAGTAATCTCCTGGTGCAGCTGAAGCATTCCATATATCCAGCCAGGAGTTGCTGGGGCTCCCAGCTGCACTCCATGTTGTGGTTGAGGCCAGCAGCACAAGACAAATTGCAGCAGCAATGGAAACCTATTCTACCAAGCTATATACGTGTATTAATCTCCTGTCCTAATTCACCAGAAAGGCAAAAAGATGTATCCTGGGAACTGTGACAGCTGTGGTTAAGGCTGGGATACAGGAGAGGGCATCAAGGAAGGGCATCACCTTGCAGAGGAAGCATTGCATGCTCCTGAGCTTGTCCCACTTCCCATCAGGGAGCAGACTGTGTCACCACAGTGTGTGTTCCATCGTGTGTGTTCCATCGTGTGTTCCATCGTGGAGCAGTGAAATCCAGTCTTTCCTGAACTGACCAAGATCTTCCAGCTGGCTCTGCCTGTAGTCTGTTGCTTAATCCAGGTAAAACAGTGAACCACTTGAAATCAGATACCGAAATACACACTTACACACACGCAGATATAAATATATACCATGTCTGCACCAAACATAAACAAAATAGTCTCCTCTTGTACATATTTGGGTACTTCCACTTTGGCTATTATCCAACCAAACATCTTTGCTGGAAAACTTCTCAGCCTTTTTGTTCTTGACCTCTACAGAGGTCACAGGTTTACTGTTGTCAAAGTTTACAAACAGCTATGTCAGATTTACCTTACCACTTCCTAAAGATCATGCTATTTAATAGTATGTAGGAATTGGTCATTCTGTTCGTGATGTCTTTAAGGCACCCATCTTATTGTAGGCTACAGTACTGGCACCTTACCTAAGAGATGGGTCTATAGCAGCTCAGGCACCTTTTTTTTTTTTTTCTCATTGCTGATACAGGTGGGGTTTTTTTAATCCTATTAATATCTGACATAAATTATGCTAATGGTGCAGCACTCTGATCTGTGTTTGATACCAGGTTTTGAAGTGGTTGTTGCTAGTACATCAGTCGTGAGGGCAGACAGAGAAGCTAAGCCGTTGCCTTCAGATAGGTGGCCCATTTGGCCAGGGGTGCTGCTGTTTTGTTCAATAACCCTTAAACTGTTTTTTCTAATCACTGTGTACTTTTTCCTCTTCCTTTGGAGCGCTTTCACAAACACAAATCTTTATTTTGGGGCATCTTATTGTGTGCCCTTGCTAGTGTACCCAGCTTTTCTTTCTCTCAAAAATTAAACTCAACATTAAAAACTAATAAAGTCATTTGGGGGATTACAGAACATTATTAACAGGAGGTAAACACAAGGTGAAGGTGCAAATTTAGTTAGCGTGCCACCCACATGACCTGGGTCGGTCCAACTGCAGAGTGCTCTTATCTCACAGAAAGTAGCATCCGCTCTGCTTAAAATACACCTTGAGTGTTCAGTGGGGACCGTAACACATTTGTACCCTGGTGCTGAACTGCGCGTCAGCCCCAGACGTTGCAAAGAGGCATGGTTGCTGCTAACAGCTTCAAGTGTGGCGCAGAAAAGACCTAAGAAAGAGAGGAAAAAAGCAGGAAAGAGCTTATGCTTGGATGTCTAGGGCCATCTGCCACCGCAAAAGTACAATACTGGATTCTTGAAATGTAAAAATAGATCTCAAAAGAGACATGTTTTAATGAACTAAACACAAAGAAACATGGTCGAAATAAACTGAAAACAGAAGCAAGGTTCAAGGATCTGTTTGTTAAATGAACACCCAAAGCCAGAATATGTTTTTAGTGCTGGAGAATGCTGGCTGTCTGGTTTCTGCTAAAGCCTCCGGTCTCTCTTTGGGATGCATGTGGGAGAAGGAGGGGGTGAATGGCAGCCCTTGTTTGTCCTCTCTTGAGGAATCTAATTATGTATCAATTGATTTCAAAGCCTGGAATAGTAACTCTCTAGAAAACACTCGCTCAGAGACATTGTTCCAATTTTCGCCATAATTTATTCACCTCCGGTTTCAATGAGAAGGGCGCTCCCTCATACTGATTTGGGGGGGGGGGGG
>JAOQGH010000040.1:50486869-50507606 GCA_025769975.1 Gallinago jamesoni
TGGTATTGAAGCCAAACAGCTACTTGAACTGATTAGTTTAAAAAAAAAAAAAAAAAACAACAAAACCAAACAAAACACAGGCATGCAGAGCAGCGCTGCGAGGCAAGGGGAAGGCGCCTGGGCAAGCAGGAAGGAACAAAATGTGGCTCCTCCACCGCCACAGTGGGCAGCCCCCACCATGCCCAGCTGGGACTGGAGTTTCTTCCCTTACCCCTCGCTGCCAGCGCAGCCTGGAAATAGGTGGGGGGGAGAGGAGAACCAGTGCACTCCAGTGCATCATGTCGCAGTGGCCTGAGCAAAAGGGGTGTGAGGTGCAGGCTGCTGCTCATCTCCTGGTGCTCGGTGGCCAGAAAAACCCAAAAGGCTTTGTAGCCCACCCTCCAGCCCTGGTGCTGCTCTACCTACTCAAGGCCAGCCTGGCTTGTCACCATCCTGGGACTCCCCTCTGCGCTGTGGGTCTGCAGGCCCCCACTGGCCTCCAGCCCACCCCACAGCAGCCACAGGGGTAGGACCCCATCTATGGGTACCCATGGGTCACATACACCACACCGTATGGGGGGGGTCACCTACCAATCCCACAGCCCTTGGAGTCCACGGGCTGTGTGTGTGTGTGTGTACTTGGGGTGGAGATCCCCCCAAGTCCCAGCTGTTTGCTCACAGAGGGAGGCGCATGGTGCCCCCACCCAGGGCAGGGTGACAGCCCGCAGAGGGGGAACCCCCTTCCCCAGGGGCTGGGGGCACCCCGCTTCCCCCCCCCAAAAAAAAAATACAGCAGAGGCAGCGGGTAGGCGGCTTGAATCCATCCCTCCCCCCTCCCCGAAAGCAGCCGAGCCACGAGTCTCCTGTCATTCAGCCTTCTGCCCGGCTGATCACTGTGAAAAGAGCCGCCCCGGTGACAGAAACACATGAATATTGACTGCAAACAAACCCCGGGGGAGCGGCACCTGGGGGGCTGCGAGCCCCAGCCCCCCCCCACCCGCCTCGGCCGGCCGGGGGGCGGGGGGGTGAGGAGGGGGGAGCCCTCACCTGCTGCAGGGCCTGGGCACACACGCACCCACACGCACACCCCCGCCCTGAGCAAGGATCTCTTTGCAAAGCCAAACCCGGCCAAGGCCCGGGCGGAGGGTCCGGCTGGCTGCAGCACCCCCCCTCCCGGCCCTCCCCCCTCTACCTGCCGCGGGCCGGGGAGGCGGCAGCTGAGTCTATATAGCTGGTGGGTTATAATGGGGCTGTCCCCCGGGGGGGAGGACCATAAAAGAAACACGTTTCATTTACAAGTTTCCCCCAGCTGGCCCCCGACTTTCATCCTTGTTCCCTTTCTGGAGAGGGGATGGGGGGAGATGGTTTCCCCCCCCCCCCCCCCTCCCCTTTTCATGTATCTACCCCAGGCCAAAATCTTCGCTTTCACTTCAAAATCCTCAAGCTTTCCCAGTTTAAAGGCAAGAGTCATGGGGGAGGAGGGGGGGAGGAGACAAAAGCTCTAACCCTCACGGTTTTCCATTTTTGGGGGGGGCATGGCATCCCTGATTACCCCGTCCTCTCTACCATCCCCAGGAAAAAAATAAATAATATTTCCTTCAGAAATATATTTTCAAATAACACACACCCACACCCCTCCCGAAGCCCACCACCCTCTTCCCCCGAATTAAATAAACAGCATCTGGAAGCTAATATATCACCAAATGCCCCTCTCTTTCTATTTTTTTCCTTCTCTATTGTTTAGGTCTAGGGCTATAAATAACGTTTCGGTTGGGTTTTATGGACGCGACACGTTTCTAAGGTGTTCCCCCCGTTACAGCGTCAGAGCGGGGTGCAGAGCTGGGGGTGCTGGGGGTGTAGCGGGGCCGCTCGCCCCCCCCCCCCCTCCGCCAAGCCCCTATTAACCGCCTATTACTGGGGGTGGGGGCAGGGAAGGTGCAGCTTTAAATGGTCTCTTCCCCCCCCCCCCCCCTTCAAACGCAGACAATTTTGATGAGTGGGTTTTTGTCCGGATGGTTTGTAATGGTGCCTGTTTTGGGGTGTCCCGGGGGGTCCGGGAAGCTTTAATTCGCTCACAAAGGCTCATTTGCAGGTCAATGCCATGGCACACTCGCCTCTCCCCTTTGCCTAAATCTCCTTTTGTTCCCCATCGCCTGCTCCTCATGCCAGATGGCCGCGGAAAATGCTAATTTTCTCCTCTCTCCCCCCCCCGCTTTTTCTTTTTTTTTTTTTTTTTTTTTTTTTTGCATTTAATTGCGGCCCTTTGCAGATGGGGGCTGTGGAGTGTGTGCTTCATTCAAATGAGGTTTGCTTTTTGGTTTCCAGGCACGTTTCTAAAAGTCCGATCTGAGTCAGGCAGGGATTAGTTTGACAGGGAAGTGATCAGATTAAAATCCTTGCATGAGCTCGGCCTCCTCACTCCCTCCTTTTAAAGCTCTCCTCCTTCCTCGCCTTACCAGCCACTTTCCTTCCAGGAAAAAGGGCAAATCTTTCTCTTTCTTTCTCTTTCCTGAGCTGGTGCAAGTGATTTGGGGTGGGAGACAGGGTGGATTTTGCCTGAATCCAGGGAGGATTCCAGGGAAAATTCTTCTTCTTGGGGCAATGGGAAAATAAGCTTATATTAGCTAGCACCTTGCCATCACTAAGGTCATAAAGCTGGATTTGGCATGAAATTTAGTGTTTTCTCTGTTTTTAAAACTTCCTTTCAAAAAAGCAAGTGTTAGTGTTGATGGGAAGAGAGGAGCGGGTGCCACTGTAGATCTGGGTATCTGAGTGGGGATGGTGATCAGGGCAGCCATGGGCAGCTGCCAGTACCATGGCCCGACACCCTCCATACATGTAGAGCAGAGCCACCAAAATGGGTTGGGAAGAGATGCTAAGAGAGCTGTGCTCTCCTGCTTGGGGGTCTCCAGGATCTTTCTCAGTTTTAGTAGAATAACCTTGTCCCCAAATTGGGTGTGTGGCCTTTGAAATGCCTTAGAAGCAGTTGCACCAGAATGCTTGCTCTCAACATAGAAAAAAATGCAAGAAGAGCAAAAGTGGCATTTTTTCCATCTTAAAGGTCACCTAGATAGTACTTGCAGCAGTTGCAGGGGATGAAACCCAGACTCCTTCCTGTCCCCTTTTTATCAGGGCATAAATTAACGTGTCTCACTGCCTGTTGGGAATGGGCTGCTGCAGCTCAGCTGTGCAGGACTAACTCAGGGCAGAGCCATGGGCTCGGGCTGCCCCTTCTTGTGGGTATTTAAGCCCCTTATTCAAGGCTTTGTAACTTAGGGGTAGGGAAATGGGGCTGTGCTCCTCTTTTTCAGCAGCAGGATGTTTGGGTGGTTTTTTTTTGTTTTTTTTTTGTGTTTTTTTTTTTTTTTCCCTTGGGGCAGGAGATGTGGCTTAGGCTCCTGGATATTCAGCTAAGAGAGTCATCCGAGGCAGGTCAGCCAGGTAAGCACCCTAACTGCTGGGCTGTTAACTGCAACAAGCAAAGCTTTTGGTTCCTTTCCCCTCAGCCATATTTTAAGCCACTTCTGCATTTTGTGCGTCCACTTTGGAAGTGGACTTTACAGCATCATCCCTCAGCAGTAGGAAAAGCTGCCGATGAGGCTGAATGTGGGTTATGCACCACCAACCTCTTCAGCTGGACCAAGGCTGGGGACCTGGGGGCACACAGAGGCAGAGCTGTAGGATTGCACCTTCGCAGAGCAGTAGTAGCTTGGCAGGGGAGAGTTACAATCTGGGCTCTCTGAGGTACATGGACCTCCTAAAAGTGCTAACAGTCTGTTCCTATGATGGAGGGGAAGTGGAAAAAATGTATCAAAGTCAGAAAGCCATTTAGCAGTTCAGAGAGACAAACTTATCAAACAGCTTATCGCTTTCTGTTCAGTCACAAATCTACGTTTTATTTTTCCTGTATGGTTTGTTTTGCTAGAGCAAGATGCTGATGTTTTCTTGCTGACTTTAAAGCATATTAGCCAACAGCTTTGCCTGGCTTTTCCTTAGCTTTCTGACTTAGTTAAAGCCAGCCTGCTGTGCTGACCCAGGTGTTACACATGCTGGCAAGCTGCTGGCACAGACACCTGGACCTGCTTTGCCAGGCTGGGTGAGTTGCTCTGGAGAAATAGTTGGCTTTCAGGTAATGCAAAACATTTATATATCTCTCTATATATACACACAACTTTTGGCTGTTGTGATTTTTGGAGCTAAAGAAAAGCACCCACTGAAAAAAATCATCATCCTTTGTGATTTGATGGTCCCTAAGAGAGAAACTGCAGGCTTCAGCTTTGAGACTGGGGGGTGTCCAAATTGGGGGAGAGGATGTGGGGTAGGTGTGTGCATGCAGTCCACTTTTTACCTCTTACTGCTGGGGAATCATAGCTCTGGATGGAATTAATCTGTTAAAAATTGCCCATTGCATTACAGTGGATATTAGGGCTTAATAATTCATTGTGAATGTGGTCTAATATGGAAACAGCCATTCCCTTTCGGATAACTAGCAAAAATAAAAACAAAATTACAGTAAACAAAAGATTTAGCTCTAACATACCTTAAATCTTTAGTAATTATTCCTGCTTGCTTTTTTTCTTTTTTAATTTAAGGAGGAGCAAATCCCATATATTCTGGATTTTTGTTTAAATTAGGTTTGTTTCTCTAAGAATTCAAGAACATTTATTTGCTTAAAGGCTTGCCAGTAAAAAGGCCCCAGGTCTAATCCCCTTTCTGCTACACACCAATAAAACTTAGGAAACTCTTTGACTATTGACTTTTTCACGTGGAAACCGATCTGCTGAAAATGAAAAGAAACCATTTCTTGGAGGGGGGAAGAAAAACCTCTGTGAAACTCTGTTTTGAAGAAGTCGTAGTCCTTGGCCTGTGGAGTAGCAGCAGAAGCAAAGGCTTTTTGATCCTCAGATTTGTAAACTTGTAGACATAATAATGCCATTTCTCTAGTGTTAGCAGGTGTCCTGTCTGGAAGTTGCTGCCTCAGCCTCCAGCAGAGCTGGGAATTAGAAAATTGTCTGTCTTTCCTGAACCGTGAAGTGCTGCTCTTAAATAAAGGCCAGGTCAGATGTTAAAGGGACATTCTTGTCTCCTGAAGCTGAAATAATCTACAGTCACGTCGAGAAATGAAGGCATCCTCCTCCCAAAATGGTCAATCTCTTTATCTCCCATTATAGTCCGCAGGGTCAAGAAAAAAACCCTTCCGTGCTGACATTTTGCAATATTTCTCCTCTGCCTATAATTATCCTGGTTCTGTGTAGCCTAATTTCAGGGAAATATGGTAATTGGGAAAGTTTTTATTCTCTTCTTCGTCTCTCTTTATTCCCCCTTTTTCCCCCCCCCCCCCCCCCCCCCCCCCCCCCGTTGTTCTTCCTCTGACAGAATAGTTCAGTGAACACAGATCAAGCTTCAAATATAAATTCTGTATTTTCTCTCTGCTTGTTAATAGCTCTCAAATGAAATTAGGAATTTTTTTGTTTGTTTAATAGGGTTAAAGAGAATTTTTGCAGCAAGGTCTCAAAATCCGGCAGACGGGCACAAAAATGAAACCAACAAGCACATCTTTTAATTTGCAACTAACTCTGTCTGATAAGGTGTCTTTGCACACTGTGTTTAATGGGTGTTTGGTAACAGTGATTGTTCCAAAATAATTATGGAAATATTTCCAAATAATTTGGAAATTATTCAAAAATGTCTTTCGGTATCCCCCTGTAGAGGTGGCTGCTGCCACAGCTTGGAGCTGTGCTCTCCCGCATTGCACACCTGACAGCAAACACAAACTGCTTCTTTTATCTTATTTATGCTGTAGAAAGGCTGTGTCTGGCCTTTTCTTGGAGGAGCATCCCAGCTCAGGAGCTCTGTTGATAGGGAGAAGGGGCTCCCTCTGTCCCCCACTAGCCATGCACTGCTGCCTCACTTGTACCCCCGGGTGCTGGAGGGGAAATGTGAAATTTGGCAGGGGGATGGAATTTGTCAGGGAAGAGCCTTTTGCCACCCAGCACAAATTCCCCAGCGCTGCTGCAGCAACCTGCTGCTCTCCCTGGGCTCCTCACCTCTGCAGCGTGGGGCAGGAGGATCCCGGCTGGCAGAGAGCAGGGGTGAGAGTCTGGGAGTGCGGAGGTGGGTTTTGGGTACCACCACACCCCTTCCAGCAGCTCTTTTCCAGCAGAAAAGCCTGGTCGCAGCAGCTCCAAAAGGTTTGGGTTTGGCACAAAAAGTGGGCTTCTTCCTTTGGAGAGATGGGCATTTGGATTCCCTTGGTTAGCAGGATAAAGGAACAGGTTTGGCCTAACAATGTGCAGATGAGAATGGAGAACCAGGTGCCGGTATTCCCAGTCCTGTTTACTCATGTGTGAAAGGAAAACCTCAAAGAAAAATTTAAAAATCTGAAGCTTTTGGGACCACCGGCCAGTGGATGGGAAGCTGTACTGCCCCAGCAAAACTGAAGCTTTGTTAACTAGAGCCACGTTTGAAAACCTCTTGAATGAAGGTCCTAGGAAAACCAAGCTTTACTAAACCAATTACTCTGGATGTACAAAACCAAATTAATTCATACCCACTGTTTTCCACAGTAAATTGCTGTAGACCTCAGGTACCAGGATGTATCAAGCTGCTTAATGTGACCCAAACAGGGACTTTTCCTCACTGTCAGATGCAACGGCAGTGCTGTATTCTTGAGAGAGCGTGATTTGGTTTTCATTTGTTTGTTTTTAAGGTGGCTGGTTTGCACATGTACTGCCACCAGCCCTTGCAGAGAGCAGCGTGCAAGAGGCACTGGGTGCTCGTGTCCCTCTAATCCAGTATCATGTGAAAATGGCCTTGATCCAAGCATCTTCCAGCTCTGAAAAACTCTTCTGCTTTCCCCCACCTCGTAGCCAGGCACCGTGGTGATTTCCTAGGCTTGCTGTGATGGCAAAGGTGGCGAGAACCACAGTCTGGGGTTGAGGTGCTGTGTGCAGGAGTGTGGGAGGTTGTCCTGTCTCCCCCCTTGTGGAGAGATGTCAGGGAGAGGGTGGGACTGAGAGGTGACAGGCAAGTGAAAAAAAGATGTGGCCAGGTGAAAAGACTTGTCAAAGCTCTGGTAGTGATTTCTGTTAGTGTAGAGGCTTGAAAGAAAAAAAAAAAAAAGGATGTTTTTTAGGCTCCCATTACATCCAAGAAATACTCTGGTGTGTTTGATGTGGAGCAAGCAAAGATGAGGGAAGACGGGGCCTTGGCTCTGCCCCCTTGTGTCTGTGCACGATGATAAAATCTTTTAATTAAATGATCGCATTGAGTGCACAGAGTGAACAGTGCTCGCTTAATGAGCAGTTGCTCAATTTTGTTTTTCTCTACATTCAATGGATGGTGCTATGTCTTATTAACAGCACACTATTCAAACCTTGCTCAGAGACATTATTAATTTCCCCACCGGATTTATACAGTGCTGCTCACAAGAGCTTTCCAAACATTAATGGATTAAAAAATAAATGGTGAGTATTATTACCCCTATTTAATGATGGAGAGCCAACATAAAAGAAGATGGGAGATAATAATTAATTCAGAGTGCTTGTCCAAGGTACCCCATAGCCATCCCCTTCCAAGCCCTAGGCTTCATCTGGCTGAAAACATATACAGAGCCTGGTCCTTGGTGACTCTGGTGGAGCTGTGGATGCTTAGCACCTTCACAAGTCAGACTCAAGCATCTCCTATCAGATACCCAACAAAGGTGGGCACAATTAGTGGCTGCTCACAAAAACTTCAAGCACCTTGCCCAGGACTGCATAAAGCCTCTGTTGCCCAGGGGGAGCCAACTGCCCTCCAAAGAATAAAAACCTGCATCCAACTGTTGGTGTTGGATTAAGCACAAAAGCATCCTGCAGACCCTTGCTATACTTTCTCAGCTTCTCTGGCAGGAGTTTAGCCAGCAATTTGCTGTGCCACCCAGCCCAGATTCATTCTGTAAGGGAAAGTGCTGTGTGAAGTTAGTAGCGTGTGTCCTGGGGCAGGAAATGGTGTGCGTGCCTGTGAAAATGCACCATGAGCAAAGGATCCGGGCTGAAATCATACAGACGGATCAGGCACCTCTGAAGCTTGAGTGTTTCCTTCCCAATCCCCATTCTGAGTGTAGTAGAAGTGTGATGCATGTGCAAGAGAGAGAATGCTAAAGCAAATCTGGTAGCAGCGGGTGAGTAATCTTGGGGCGATGTGAAGCCTAATGACTCCTCAGCAGGGCTGGGGCATTTTAGATCCCACACTGAGCTGGGCCACAGGGATAGAAAATAGGAGATTATCACTAGCACCCACCTGTAGATGAGTTGAGGGGAGAAAAAGGATGTTACTGGATGAGTTTCATGGATGTTTGTTGGAAGAAGAGGTGTGTTGGGACCAGGCACCCTATGATGGAAGGCACATAATATAAATTATTATATAATGCAGAGTATAGAAATTGTGGCTTATTCCCTTTTCTCCCTCACCTCATGCACAATGGCAGAATTTGGTGCCCTCTGCCCAGCCTCTTCCATTGTATGCCACCCTCAGCTGTGCATCTGCTCCACCTGTGCCCTGTTATCCCCATCCTAGGTGTTTTCTGGTGCTGCCCCCCCATCCCTGTTTCCTGTTTCCTTTCTCTGCTTCCCCATCACTATCCTATAGATTTGGACCCTGTGACATCATGGATGCAAACACGAGGCTGCACAGCCACCATTGCCCATCAGTTTTCATGCAGCAGAGACTTGGTCATGTGTTTTGGGGAAGGTGGCTCCAAAATTTAGTTTGTCCTATGTTTAAAAGAATTTGAGCTCTTACCAGGGCCTGCTTCAGGGCTTTTACGTTCCACACAACTCATCTAATTAGCATTTTTTTTTTTCCCCTTTCCCCCCCATAAATCTGCCCCAACAAAAGTTTCTTGGAAATATATAGCTAAAATTCCCCCTTGGTTTAAAAAACAGACAAATAAAACAATTTGGTCCCTTTCGTTGGGAATTTTACCACTGACACCAAAAGAGATTATGTGGTCTTTAGTACTAGATACAGTGCAATAGGAAAGGAGATACATGATTCTCCTCCTTTCTCTGCGAGTCACAGAATGATAGGGGCTGGAAGGGACCTCTGGGGATTATCTGGTCCAACCTTACCGCTGGAGCAGGTCCACTTAGCACAGGTTGCACAGGAACGTGTCAGGTGGGTTTTGACTGTCTCCAGAGATGGAGACCCCACCATTTCTCTTAGCAGCCTGTTCCAGTGCTCTGCCACCTTCAAAGTAAAGAAGTTCCTCTTCATGTTTAGATGGAACTTCCAATGTTAAGTTCGTGCCTTTTACCTCTTGTCCTGTTACTGGGCACCATTAAAAATAGACTGGCCCAATCCTCTTGACCCAACCACCCTTTAAGTATTTATAGGAGTTGATCAAATCCCCCCTCAGACTAAAAAGACCCAAGTCCCTCAGCCTTTCCTCATAAGAGAGATGTTCTAGTCCCCTAATAATCTTCGTAGCCCTTTTCTGTACCCTCTCCAGCAGTTCCTGTCCTTCTTGAACTGGGAGCCCAGAACTGGACTAGATACTGCATGATAGGAGAATAGTCAGAATAACAGATATAATCACATCCTTTCATCATTCAGGATGTGTTTTGTTTTGTGTTTTGGCTTGCTTTGTTCCAAAAATGCTTGTTAGGAAGAACATTTCTGAGAGGGTTCTCAGAAATGAGGGCTGCCCTCATCACTGAGGGCTAGTGAAAGGGAAGGCATTGGAAAACAGTTGTGAGTTTATTCTGTATCAATAAGTGACAAGGTGGCTAAAAACCACAAAAAATCCAGTTCCCTCATTAATTATTTTATACTCTCTGATTAGTTATTTCATGAATATATATGTGTGTGCTTGTATATATGCATGCACTCTTCATAACTGTTTCTCTGCTTAAACATGGTCAATTGAATTTTACATCTCCCCACGTGCATCCTTTGCACAGATCTCCCCATGTCGCCATCCTACCAAGCTACCGCAACTCATTGCAAGTGAATTGGGCATTTAGTAGATTTATTTCATTTCCATACATAAACATAAGAAATTATTCCTTAAATATGATGGTTTTTTTCCCCATTCTGTTACCTACACCTCCTGCTCATTAGTGGCAAATATTTCCTCACAAAGTGGAAAGCAGCTTTTTGTTTATTTTAAGTGATAATAGAACAAGTTTTGGTGCAGAAAGAAAAGTTGCAGCTCAGAAGGAGAATGATTCCCAGTGTCAACCATATGTTGCATTCACCAAACTGAAGTGGCTTAATTACTGAGAGATATTGCCATGCTCATAAAGATAGCACTAACCTTTTTGCCAAATTGTTTGTTGATAATTGCATTTAAAAAAAAAAAAATCTGAAAGACTTTCTACCACTAAGCTTCCCTTTCAGTCTTCCTGCAGTACCCTTTCCCTTTAGGAACCACGGGATTTGCATTGAGAGATGTTCTTAGGAAACAAATCTCTGGAGGTTCAGCAACATTACTGCTCCTGTCTTGGTCTCTCTCGGGGCAGCTGAGGAACTGCAGTAGCCAACGTCCAAAAGTGCGGGCGGCTCTGCTCCACAGGAGAGGGAGCGCCGGTGATTTGGGGCAGATTATTCCTTTAATTGAATAGCTGGCTTCAGCCTGAGATTAAGGTGGCTCAAACAACGACCTGACTTTTTGTAGCTGTAATGAGTGGCAAACTAGGTCCATCAAGAACCCTAATATTTTGAATCCTTTCCAAAAATATTCCTGTCCTCAAATCCAAAGTGGAATTTGGGATTTACCACTAAGGAGTAAGTGGGTTGGCGGTAACAACCAGCAGCCTCCCTCCGCTTCTGCCTATGCATTCTCATGATAAAGGGCACTTTAAAGCCCCTCTGACAATGAATGAGTCCTAGTTAAATATTTCAAGAACTTCTTTACATGGTTTCCTCTGATGCATGTACTGTTGAGACATCTGTCTTCCGTACTAATAAAGTAGTCTAGATTTAAAATGAACTTCATTGGATTGCTTTGAAACTATAGGCACATATGGTTCATAATTAGCTGGATATCTCTTATAGTTAAATGATTTTTTTTCCTCTCTCTCTCTCTCTCTGTCGCCCATTCGCATCAATAATAGAAGCAAACAAAGTTCCAATTGTTCCCTGTTGCGGGACATTATGTGCCTGAATAAATGGATGTTGGCTGTGTCTACATGGATTTGCCATATGGCTACAAAGGCCGAAAGAATAGGGGCAGTGTGCTTTGTGCCGGGGCGAGGAGGGCCGGCCGGGCTGGGTGGGGCAGGGCGGGGGGCGGCCGCACACCTTCCCGCACCCCCGGGAGAGCAGAGCCCCGAGAGCTGTGGGATGCGACCCTCCCCGTGGCAGGCTGGAAACCCACTGGCTCCTCTCGGGTGATGCCCAAGGACTGGAATTACCGGCTTTAGTAAAGAGCCCCGTGCCTGCACTCTGCCCCGGGGTGAGAGCTTTCCTCCCCAGCCAGGCTGGGCACACCTCGGGGCAGGCGGCAGCTCCTCCGGCCGAGGTATTTGGGAGCTCGGAGCAGGGATCTTTCATTGCAGAAAGTCCTATTATTAGTTGGGGGCTGGGACAATGGAGGTCCCAAAGGCACCTGCTTTCATGAAAGCGAGAGAAAAGCCCATAAATCCTGGAGGATCCAGCTGCCTCACTCCGGGTATTGTTGGCTTTCATAAGGAAAGGGAAAAGCTATTTTTCTTTTCAAAAGGGGGGGAAAATCGTATTGAGTCAGCGGCCACTGATGCAGGCGCGTAAAATAATCCCGTTCTGATTAAGCGATCACGGAGCTGGAGGTAATCAATGTTACTTTTACAGCCAGGAGCGTTTGGCCGTGACGGGGGGGCAGAGAAGAGCACCGCAGGGGTGAGGGGAAGATGATGTGGATAAATCCCAATCCTTATTCACCCTGAGCCGTATTCTCTTGGCTCCCTCCCCCTCCGTGGAAGAGCATCATTGCAGAGCTCAAAGGGCCAGGGAGTGATGCCCTCGTGTGTTGCCCCTTCCCCCCACTCCCCCCAACCTCCTGGGACCAGCACTCCATGGAGGTGACAGGGTGGGGAGTAGGGGCTGAAAGGGACAAATCTGGCCAGAGGGTTCCCGTGCCAGTAGGACCCCCATCCCCCCCATATACCTGCTCCCTATCTGTACTCTCCAGCACTCCAGTCCTTGTACCACCTGAAGCCAGGACCAGACCCAGTCTATCCCCCCATCTTTGGGCAGTGCAGGGTTTGGGATCCCATGAGGGGTGCGTGTCCTGAGCTCATTGGGCCAACTCTGTGCAGATCCTATGACTTTAACCTGCTCCAGGGCCAAGGGGTTGGGGATGCATCTCACAAAGTGCCTTGGGCATGTGACTGTGACAGTGCTGTCACTGAAGCGTTAATGCCAAAACCCTGGGTATTTTGGTTGTTGTGATAGTTTGTTTTGCCTGGTGGTTGTTTTTCTCTTTTCCCATTTTTTTATAGCAAGCTGGAAGTGCTGCCTTTCCCAGCATCGTTGTGTGTTTCCCCTGTAAATCATTCCTGGGCTTGGGCAAGAGCTACCAGGAAGCCTTTTTTCCCTGCAGTAGCCATGGCTTTGAGAGCCCATGGCCACAAAGGGGATGGGGGTGTGGCCCACGTTCCAAGCCAGGGGCATCCCCCCAAGTGCTGAGCCTGCCAAGGGCACTGCAGGGCTGTGGGCTGCCCCCACGACTGACCCCCCCAGTCTGTCCCTAAGCAAGGGAGGCAGCAGCCTCCTCCCAATGCGGTGTAGCTGGCGGGGCTGCCCCAGCACCCACAGTACAGCCGGGTCGCCGAGGAGGGGCAGATACAATCTTGTTACAACAAAGTGTGAAACGGTTAAAAGCAATCCTAACATGTGACGAAAGGCTGGATTGAGGGTGTGAGCTCCCCTCACACTTGCTTAAATCTAGCAGGAATACTTGTTTTTAAGGGAAGAAAAAAAAATCCACACAACCACCCTCCCTTCCCCTCGGAATTTCGTGCAAGGGCTGTGCCAGGGGGTTCGGAGATGGAAGCAGGGTCACAGTGGGCTCCCCACAGCCAGGGAGGAGCCCACCCTCTCTCTCCCCCAGAACGGCACAGAGCCAGGCTGGGCTCTGCCACCCCAGCCACTGGGACTGCACAGAACACACCAAGCAGCCTTGCAGAGGTTTCCTCGCGCTTTTTTTATTTTTTATTTATTATTATTATTGAAGTTGTGGCATTACTTGCACTGGCAGTGGTACAGACCGGCTCAGGAACCATTGAAACAGATTTGTCTTCAAGTAAAGTCTAAAAATTATTTTGATTCGTAGCTACATCTTGTGAATGCAAAAAAAAAAAATTCCCGCTATAAAAATAAACTTACATTTTGTAAATAACAAAAGCAAATATAGTGCCCTTTGGCTTAACCAAAAGAAAAAAAAGACTATTGGATGTCAAAGTTATCCACTTTTCTGACATAAATAGAAAATATAAGTTAGTATAACTCTTAAAAAAAGTTTTGTACAAATATACACTTGCGTTTTTCACTTTTTCTTTTTCCTTTTTCCTTCTTTTTTTTGTGTTTTGCACTGAGAGCTCAGCAGAGATTAAACATTTCATATAAATGACTTTTAAAGCTTTACACTTCTGGCCAGTGTACTCACATTAGGCATAATACATTTCTATATAAAACGTAATACATTGCACAGTTGTACGTTAACACTGCTCCGTGCGCGGCCGCGGCCGGCGAGCAGGCGCTCCGGCTCCGCTCCAGCCCCCGCTCCCGGTGGGCGCGGGAGGGGTCCCGGCTCGCCGCGCAGCCCGCCCTGGCCTCCCGCGCCTTCGGGGCGCCGCGCCTCCGGGGGCGGCGCGCCTCTCCCGTGGGTGCCGTAGTGCAAAAGTCTGGGGAGGAACAAAAAAAAATTGAGAAGAAAAACAAAAAATAAGCAGGGAAAAAAAAAAAATAAAAATCAATAGAGAGCCACGCAGAAAGCGCCCGGGCACCCTGCGACGCGCCTCACCTGGCTCACCGGAGCCGCTTGCGGGGGGTCTGCTCAGCCGGCACGGCGGCGGGGGGCGGCGGGCAGCCGGTGGGGCGATCTGCCGCCGCCTTGGGCTCCGCCGGCCTTTTCCTCCTCGCGAAGAAATCTGGATGTGGGACGGAAGGGGGGGGGGAAGAGGGAAGGGGTCCGTCAGCCGCTGCGGCAGGACGCCCGCTGCCCCCCCTCACGCCCCCCCAGCACCCCTCCACGCACCTGTGATGCGGGCCGTCGGGCCCCTCCGGCGGAGCCGCATGCCGCGGCGGCGGGGCGCGGCGCGGTTCTCCCGGCTCAATCGCCCCCCGGGCCCCTTGCCGGCGGCGGGGGGCGGCGGCGGCGGGGAAGGGGGCGCCCTGCGGAGAGGGACGCGGTGCCGCCCCACCTGCAGCGTCTCCCGGTAGAAAGCGGGCACGGCGCCGCCCTCCACCTCCTCCCAGCGCAGGCGGCCGGGCCCCGGCAGCGGCGTGTCGGTGTGGAAGTTGTAGTCCCAGCGGCGTTGGTCGTCCTCCCCCATCTCCCGCAGGCGGTTCCGCAGCTCCCGGCCCAGCTCCTCGTGGTCCACCGGCCCGAAGAGGCTCCTGCAGACGGGACTGCGGCCGTGCCCGGCCAGGGCCCGTCGGGCGGAGAGGCGCTCCAGGGCGGCGGCGCCGGAAAGGTGCACGTTGGACATCGCCGCCGGGGAGAACGCGGGGTGGGCTGGGGGGTGCGGTGGGCTGGGAAGGGGTGGGTGCCCCCCGCCCCCGCCGTTCCTCTCCTCGCCTCCCGCCCCGTTCACTCTCTGGCCGGCCCTGCCTCCCGCCTCTGAGCCCCTGCCCCCGGCCGCCTGCCTTTTAAACCCCGATCCCCGCGAGTGCGAGCAAAACAACCATTAGCATAATAGTATTTTCCTGCCATCGGCCCGCCACGATTGGCGGGGACCCCCCCGCCGTCCCCCGGCCCCCGGCGGCAGCCCTCCCGTCCGCGCCCTCCATTGGCTGCGCCGGGCAGCGCCGCGCCGCCGCCGGCCGCATTGGCCCGGCCCGGCCCCGCCGCGGACGGGGGGGGGGGGGGGGGGGGGGCGGCCCCGGCGCTGGCCCGGCCCCGGCGCTGGCCCGGCCCCGGCGCTGGCCCGGCCCCGGGGGGCGGCCGCCGCGCTCCCCGCCCGCCGCCGGCCCCGCTGCCTTTGTCTGCCGCTCCGCCGCTGCTTCCTCCCCGGCCGCTTTCGGGGTTGTTCTCCCCCTCCCACCCACCCCCCCCCATGTCGCCTTTTCAGCGTGCAGGGGTGTGTGTTTGTGTTATTGTCACAGTTTTGTTTTAAATTATTGTTATTATTTTTCCCGAGGGTTGTCGCCGGGAGGTTTTTCAGCGTCCGTGGGGCGCGGGGGTTTGGGGCGGGGGAGGTGATGCGTGTGGAGGAAAACGGGATGGTTTCTGGCTCGGGGATTTTTTATTACGCCGCTGCAAAACAAAGCGAGATGTTTGAAGATTTCAAAACAAGCTGAAGGCTATTTTTAAAAATAGGGCTTCTCAGCTGCATGGAAGTAATAAGATGCAGCCTCACTGAATAGAAATACATGAAAACCACAGCATTTTCCTCTCCGAACTTTAAAACCCACATAATACATGTTTGTTCACTGCAAATGAACTAATCTCGCTATTGTATTGCCAGGGATCAGCTGGCTTGTGCTTTACATTTTCTGCAGGTCACTCCAATCATTGCCTTTTGTTGTTTTGGGATGGAGGAGTGTGAAAGGAAAGGGAGGGGGAGCATAATTGACACGGTGTTAAAATTGGGCCCAGGACATCATTGTAATTTTGATGCACACCTCAGAGGCTTGTTATCACAGTGAGCTTTGCATCTGCAAACAAGGGAAAAGATGGACCTTTATCACTCTTCGTGCTTATGGGGACACTATGGTTCTCTCTGTACCCACAGCTCTGGCCTTCAGGAAACTAAAACCCTTGAGTAAAGACAACTCAGATGGTTTTATTCCCTAGAGGGAATAAAATGAATTTTAATTCCTAGGGTGGTGGTGGTGGCTGTGCAGAGACTGCCTAGGTGCTGGCTTGGAGAGGGCAGGGCTGGAGAGGTCACAGCTTCAGGCCCCTTAGAGCAGTGGTGACTGCAGGCAGGTGTCAGCATCAAGAAGAGGGGTGATAGTCTTTGCACCCATGGAAAGCCCTTCCTTTTGCCCAGCTGGACCAGAGTCCTCTTTCTCTGTCCTGTTTCCACAGTCAGCCCATGTCCGTGATGGAGCAGCCCTCCAGCACAGCTGAGGGCACTCGCTCCTGCCCTTGCCACACTGGTGAGTAGCCTGGGGCAGCTGGCACAACTCCCGTGGGCTCCCCAGTACTGCACCTTCAATAGTGCTCCCAAAGACCAGACACACCAGAAGAGACCAGCAGCACTCTTGGTTTTGGACCCTTGGACCCAGGGCTGGCCACAGCTGCTGCAAAGAGGAGGCTGCAGCCTGGCTCACTGCATGTGAAGAGTATTTCTATGCTTAGGCTGACGAGCAACAAGATGCCATGGCAGGTTTGGATCTGAAATAATTTTCTGACATCCGTGGGGGCAGGAAAAGTGCACAGCAGGAAAGGTCTGCAGCTTTCCAGTTGAGACAAGAAGATGCAGCAAATGTCTTCAGGGTGCAGATCCCTGCTGGCTTCCTGGGCAGGTGAAGAGTCACTCCAGGCAGAAGACTTTTCTGACTGATGGTGCAGACAGACTACTCTCATTTCACAAATAATGGTAGCACAGGTACTTTAGGATATGTGAAGACTTTTTTTTTTTTTTTAAAGACCCCTGTTGATATGTCGTGTTCTCAACAGATATTCTTAGTTTCCTGCAAGCTGGACCACAACCTATCCATGTGGCAATTTTAGGTAAATATTACCACACTGTCCTTTCCTTCCCCAAATGGCCCTTGAGCGTGGCCATTCCTTGGGTCAGAATTATATCCTGACCCAAAGGATTTGATTCAGGAAGCAGGTCATAAGAAGGCTCTCCTGGTTCCTCATCACTAAAAGTACATCATCTTAAAAAGCAGGAGGTGATCATCAGTTAGCAAGGGTTTGGCCAGGGAGAAAAGGGGTGGGTCCCGGGACAAGCTGGGATGGTTGGGGAACATGTTGAACATGGGACAAGTATTCAGCTGGGACTTCCCTCAGCAGCCATCAGACACACCTCTCAGGATGTAGGATGAGGTGGTTTTAGAAATAAATGCGCAACGCAGAGAAAATGCCTCAAGTTTCCTGAGAAACCTGCTGAAAAAGTACCCTCTATTCACAAGACACAAGCCAAGTGGCAATGGCCAGGTCCCCACAGACAGGGGTTCTTTGTGAGGAGTCCTCACAAACCTGCTGCCGTCCTCCACCAGCACCGGGGGAGGCCAGTGGCCGCCTTTCCTGTTCTCTGCCTCCTCGGTTTTATACATTCCTGCGACACAAGCCGAGCGAGCAAACTTCCCTGCTATTTGCAAGATGTGGGCGTGCCCTCTGCAAAATCCACAGCCTGGTCCTTCCAAACCGTTTTCAGAGGTTAGCCAATATTTCCGCAGTGCTTGAGGGATGCTAGGAACTACGGTTTGAATGGGGAACTATTTTCAGGGGTTGACTTGTGTTTGAGGCACCTGGGAGGTAAAGCAGCTCAAGTTTGAGGTTATCAGCTTATCTTCCTACTGCCACTGCTCCCCATCTCTTTGAGGATTTTTTTTTGTCCCATTATACACTTAAGTTTTAAACTGGATGTGACAGTCCTGGGGACTTCCCTCTCACAGTCACCAGTGCTAGCAGTGTCATGTCTGTTCTTCTCTTCAGCGAGGAGATAGAGAGCGTCCAGCCCATTTGAGGAGGAAATACTGCCTGCATGGAGAGATGTTTTTAATTTACTGAATCTGTGAACTCTAAGGCCAGAGGGTATGTTATGATCCTTTAAACCAGCAGTTTGCCTAACACAAGCTACAAAATCTTACCCAAGAGCTCCCACCACCATGCCCATTAGCATCTTTAGAAATTCCTGCTCCAAAATACTGTGCCGAGTAATTACCGCTATGGTTAGAACAATGCCCCATAAGAATGAAATCCAAGTCATATCTGCTTATGTCAGAAAAAACAATGACTTTAACTCGCATGTATTCCTGCTGCCTGCTCTGCTTTGAAAGGGGGAGGGGAGAAAAAGCAAACTCCTTTATGGCTTGTGCATCATTGTAAAGGGATTGTGATTGCGGGAGGTTTATTGCATTTGATTATTCCTATTTGGAAGGAGTCCAGGTTGACCGTCGGAGCTAGGGCTGAGTCTGATGGCTTGGCAGAGAGTGAAAAAGAGGTCCTTGCACTCTAAACAGAGCAAGGAGTAACCGGGGATATTTGGTAAGTCATGAAGGTAACAAAAGGGAGAGCATCAGCGCTGCCCTTCTGATGGAGCTGGTTCTTGCTGAGCTCCAGGTTAACTTCTTCAGAAGAGAGAGTGTGGTGAGACATTTGTGTATGAAGGCAAACAGGTCTCCGTGACGTGGTGTCACAGAGAAGCACTCCTTCATCTTCTGGAGAGTCTTGGGGTGAACATCTGCAGGACTTGTCCTCAGCATGTTGCCAGACAAGCAAGTCCCCGAGGCTTGAAGGTTTGTGCTTTGCTCCCTTCTCATCTCCTTTAATGCACCATTATCATATATGCTCAACAACGTTTCACTTGGGATTCTGCAAAGGTTGTGCAAACCTCATGCTATTGCTTCATTTCAGAACATGTTCTATTCCATAGTTGCCTTAGCAGAAACACAGACCAATAAACATTGGTACTTTATTTCCCATGCACTTCTCTTTTACTATGTGTGTGATCACCAGCAGTTTGCAGTTTTGCATGTACACCAATTTTGCTTCGTACTTTGGAATCCTGCTTAAATAAATTGATTGCAATTAAAGTTCAAGTTAGCACAGACTGCCCAAATTTCTCATCAAGGCTTTTTCACCAGCAAAGTCATGCTTAGAATTATTCAAGCTGGTGTGCATATAGAATTTTCCATTTCTTGACATAGTCATAAAAAGTCAAATTATTATATTTAATGATAGCTTGGCAATACCACACTAGTTCACGGGTTAAAAATGGGAAAACATAATCTGAACAGAACCCTGACAAAATTCTGGTAGTTTTAATTCGATTTGAATTGCTTATGTGTGTTCTCAAAAATATGCAAAAGAAAAGCTATATCTCAGAAAAATGCTTTATTTCATTTAATTTTTTTTTAATTATTCTTTCTGTTCTTGGTTGTTAAAAGAAGAGCCAGCCTTGCTGTCCAGCTGCTGCGCATCATTAGGGTAGCACAAAGGTAGCAGTGAATTTAGTCTAATCTATTGATGGACCTGCCAGCGCACCCGGGGCCATCGCATTCTCTCTTCACAATCTTCTTTTTCTCTTTCCATCATGTTGTTTTACTAGATGAAGTCCACTCGCCATCTGTCCCTTCGTGACTGATTGGAATCCTGACTGGTTTGCGGGATGCTCTCTGCGAACTGCGGCGTGGGGAGCCTTACGACACCGTGCTGTTAACTTGGGAAGCAGGCTGGGAATGGCGGGTAGCAAACAGCATTTTGGGCTCGCAGTACGTACCTGGGGAGGTTGTATCTTTTTTGCTGACTGTCTGTGCAGTCATATTTGAGCAGCATTTAAATACTGCATTTATTTACACTCCCTGCTTTGCTGCTGGTATAATTTCTGTGAAAGTCATGGTCTATGCCCATAGGTGCTGCTCATTGCCACGCTTTATATCAAACGAGGGGTTTGCATTTTGCTTGTTTTGACATTCCCCTTGCCTTTCGTCTCGATCCACGATAATATTATTTTTGGAATACCTTTTCAAGGGTTATTTCTACTTTCTGTAGGGAGGTGGTGGTGAAGGGGCCATTACACAAGTTTTATTTTTGGTTTCATGTTTCTTAAGTAAACAATTTTTTTAATGTTGATAGTCTTGCACGAGTCCTGACTTGTTTTAATGGCCTGGACTGTTGCAGAGGGGAGGTGTCTGGCCGAAAAACAAGCCCAAGAGCAGTGGTAAGTGCATCAGGAGTATCTTCAGATGGGTCCTAGAGTGCACCTAGAAGAAAGAAAATCTAAGAGTATGGAAAAAAAACCCCAAACCACTAGCAGATTCTTGAAATCTGACTAAGAGTGACAGGCTTGCAATAAGTGGAGGACGTCTAAAGAATCCTGATGATAAAGGCCTTACAAGCAGTTTCAAGGGAGAGTAAACGAATCCAAGTCTTAATTGCCCCAGTCATGCCCTCTTCCCTGCCCCTGCCCACCGCCCCTGCCCGCTCCCGTGCTGGCCGAAGTCCTAGACGTGCGGCCATGGCACCGGCAGCCAGCTGACCCAAAAGCGACCCAGGCATCAGTCTTTGTGCTCCGGCCTTGCCCTCCCTCCCCATTTGTGCACCTTCTGCCCCTCGTCTCTCCACCGCTGGGCGGGCCGGTCGGGCCGGCCGCGGGCAGGGGAGCTGGGGGCCGGCCGGGGCCGTCGTGCATCTTCACCCTCTGCCCACCTCTGCTTGCCCGACCTGGCAGCAAAATAAGGGAGAAGCATGGCAGCCCCCCCTGCGCCTGCCGCTCCCCGCAGGCCGGGGCTCGGATTTGAGGCTGGGCGGTGGCGGCTGGGCTACCCGCGGGGTGTCCCCCATACGCGGGGCAATGGTGCCCTCTAATGTCGGCTGTGCCTGGGAGAGGCGAACGCTTGCCCCGGTCCCGCTCGCCACGGCCCCGCGGCTGGGGTGGGTTTCCAGCACGATGCG
>JAOQGH010000040.1:50507616-50557722 GCA_025769975.1 Gallinago jamesoni
CCCCCCCCCCCTCCCCCCCCCCCCCCCCCCCCCCCCCCGGTTGTCTTCCCGCAGCTCGGAGGCCCCCGAACTTGTTGGCGTCTTCTCCCCCCATCCAGCTCCCGGGGAAGTCAGCGTTTGACCCGGGAACTTCAGATGCTTTTTGACGCATCGCAGAAGCTGTCGGCTGGTCTGTGCCTAATAATACCCTGCCCGCTGGCTTGCGGCTCGCCAGGACAGCTCTGGGAAAGGTTTGCCAGGGAAGATGGCTCTCCACGCCACCAGCCTGCAGAGAGCCCCTTGCAGCTCAAGTGAAAGCAGGTTATTAAAATGTGCGTATTTTACACCTCCGTGGTGTGCACAGTACTTCTAGGGTGGTAAGATATTGTAGCTGTAGTCACCACCCTCTGGATTTTTCAAGTTGCCCAGAGTCCATATGATTCTTTGACAAGATTTTGAATATAATAATACATTCCCTTTATTTCTGTGAAAATTAGGGTTAGGATGTAGATTGGCAATCAAAGAATCATAGAATGGTTTGGGTTGAAAGGGGCTTTTACAGGTCATCTAGTCCAATACCCTGCCATGGGTAGGGATACCTTCCACAACATCAGGTTGCTGAGGTCCTCATTCAACCTGGCCTTGAACACTTTGAGGGATGGGTCATCCACAACTTCTCTGGGAAACATGCTTCAGTGTCCCACCACCCTCACAGTGAAGACTTTCTTCCTAATATTTAATCTAAATCTTTCCGTTTAAAACTGTTACCCCTCATCCTATCACTACACTCCCCATCTTTCCTATAGGCCCCCTTTAAATACTGGAAAGCTGCTATAAGGTCTCTCTGAAGCCTTCTTTTCTCCAGCCTCAACACCCCCAACTCACTAGCCTCTCCTCACAGGAGATGTGTTCTATCCCTCTGATCACTTTTGTGGGCCTCCTCTGGACACACTCCAGCAGGTCTTTCTTGTGCTGGAGAACCCAGAGCTGGACACAGTAGTCCAGGTGGGTTCTCATAAGAGCAGAGTCAAGGGGGAGAATCATCTCCCTTGACTTGCTGGCCATGCTTCTTTTGATGCACCCCAGGATGCACTTGACTTTCTGGGCTCTGAGAGCACATTGCTGGCTCATGTTAAGCTTGTCATCAACCAACACCCCCAAGTCCTTCTCTGCAGGGCTGTTTTCAGTCCATTCTGTGCCTAGCTTGTATTCATGTTTGAGATTGCCCCAACCGAGATGCAGAATTTGGTCTTGTTGAACTTCATGAGGTTGGCGCAGGCCCACCTGTCCAGCCTGTCCCTCTGGATGGCATCCCTTCCCTCTATAGTATCAGCCACACCACTCAGCTTGGTGTCATCTTCAAACTTGCTGAGGGTGTACTCAGTCCCACTGTCCATGTCGCTGGCAAATAATACTGATGCCAATATGCAACCCTGAGGTATACTACTCATTGCTGGTCTCTGCATGGACATTGAGATATTGACTGCAACTCTTTGAGTGCAACCATCCAGCCAATTCCTTATTTACCGAGTGGTCCACCCATCAAATCTATATCTGATCATGATATGCTCTATGATCTTGCCAGGCACAAAGGTGAGACTGACCAAGCTGTAGTTCCCTAAGTCTTCCCTTTTGCCCTTTTTAAAAATGGGTGTTTTGTTTCCCCTTTTCCAGTCACTGGGAACTTCACAGGTTTGCCATCACTTTTCAAATATGATGGAGAGTGACTTAGCTCAATGGTAGCTCAAACCCTTAAATTCCAAGAGAAGGAGCTGCAATTGTAGAGGATGCAGACCTTGAGACACATACCTGGTTTCGTGGCATGCCTTGGGGAGCCCCAAGACCTTTGTCTTCTCTTTCATCTTTCTGTGGCTTGTTCCCTCCCTAGGAGCGGGTGGCAAAGTAATATGGTGCTGTGGGGTCTGGTTGTTCCTTCTCTTACTCCCCAAGTTGGATTCCCTCTTCTTATTTGACTTTCCCTTAGGGCTTGCTCCCTCCTTTCCCTGTGATGGGGTGTTGAGATATCTTGTGATGATGCAGCACGATGAGATAATTTCTCCCCCTTCCCCACACCCTGGCTTCTTGTTTGCATTCTTTAATTAATTTATCTTCTTGCCTACAGCTTTTAAATGTGCTTTTAGGGTAGTAGCTTTCTGCAGACACCACACTGAAATTTTATTTGCTCTTAATCTTGAAAAGCAATCAAGCAATCATTTTATAATCTCCCTGCTAGATTCATAGCATTAGTTTTGCTGCAAGCTTTGAATATGGCCCAAACTTAACTCAGCCAGTGGTGAATCTGCAAAGGGAGTGGTTCACTGAGCTCCCTTGGGAGTGTCTATCACATTCATTTTGCAGCAGTTCAACTATAATTTAGGCTGCCCTGCCCGCAATACGGTATGTATTTCTACAGAGCAGAGAGTTAATTGTACCTGGGTCCAGCCGTGCACTATAAACACGTTTATGTCATGCAGAACAATTAATGCTGGGAGTTATTGCTGGGAGCTCAGCCTATGTTATACATGGGGCAGCATTTAAGTGTTTGTGTGTGCCATCTGCATTCCCACTAGCATTCAGCATCCCACAGACCCAAAGAGAAACCAAATGCCATATCCTCCAACTGAGCAGAGGAGGTGGAAGACCACAGGTAACACTGGCTTAAAGATTAAAAATTAAAGCCTGTGACCAGGCTGAAAAATCCCCAGGTCATTCTGTAGCCTTAAAAGCTATCCTTACCAGCTGCTTTGCCACTTCTTGCAGGAGCTATTGCTAAAACAAGTTTGTAGGGCAGTGAGCTCCAGACACCCAACCCTCAGCTTCGAGCAGGGTGAGTTTTGGACTGAGTAAGGACAGGAAGATCAGGCATGAAGAGATGCACTTCTATCTGACCCTTAATTAAACTTTTATTTCATAAAGATGCAATTAAAGACACACAGTAATGCTGTGCAGGATAAAAGGTATCTCTCTGTCTCCCAGTGAACATGCAGTCACACATGAAGGCGTTTCAAAATGACATGGTAAAAATTCTCCTAATGTGAACCATGAGTCACATTCTCAAACACAGTCATGACCAAGCGAGTCTGAAACAAATGTTTTCCTAACAGTAAAAGCAGAAAAGGAGCTGGATAAAAGACCTGAAGATTAAATCCTGGCATTATGGAAACCAGAGGCAAAATTCCAGGTGAATTGGGGTCCGGGTTTCAGCTTTGAGCCATTTAATTCAGATCTTGCCACTCTTCTCAAAGTAAAAATGAGTCAGCTGATCATTGTTGGTATTCAAAGGGAAAATATAAAACAGGTGAAATCATTTAAGCTGACAGTGGCCAATTGGTAGTGAGTTTGCTCTGGAAGGAAAAGAATATATCTGGTGGTGCTATGTTATGGACTCGTTGCTTTCTATATCAATTGCATTTGCTTTACAGATAGGAGAAAATTTTATTATTTTTTTTTAACTACCATCCTGCAAATTTAATCTCAAGCCTTTCCTTTTCATGCACCACAACGATTAAGCTAGATTTTCTGCTGACCTGACCTTGCAGGTCTGTGGCTTCCAAGGGCACCTCTGGCAGGATTTGAGGAGTTTGTTGCTTCACCTGTGTAGAGCCAGCTGAATTTGGCAAATGATTTAATTGCTGAGGCTCAGGAGGAATATAGCACACCACTCCTCTGGCTGTGCAATAAATAGAAGGAATAAACCATTATTGTTTCATCTTGAAGGTAAGGTGGTAAGAGCCTGGGCAGAGCTGCTGAGTAGGTTGGTGTTGCTTTTTATAGGAGTGTCTAGGACTTAGCCAATGTAGGAAGCCAGGGGGATTTCTTCCTAGCACCCTCCCTGGGGTAGTTTTACAGAAGTAATCCTGTTTCTGTCTGGTAGGATGTTAGGAAAATGAGCTGGGTGAGACCCCTTTTTTTCTAGCAGCACTTTTTCTCTTTCTTTCTGTCAAATGTACAAACTATTTGCAAAACGCTCAAGTCCAATTACTGCTTTGGCAGGACTGGTTCTCAACTAGTTTGGACTGAAAATTTGCAGGACATGCTTGACTTCTGGAAAAGCCAGATGATGGATCCTGGTTTTAGTACATAAAGACTTTGATGTAGGGAGTTGTGTGTTCCAGAAATGGAATATGTGAACCAGGGAGCAGCGATCCAAGTGAGCTCTGCCTGGATTATTTCTGCCCTCTCCAGGGTGTAAAAAGATTAATGAACGCCAAATGGTATCGACAGTGGCAAGTACAGCCCAAGATTATACAGGCGTTGCTGTTCTATGCCAGCCTTGCATTTGGCCTTAGGAATGGCTTAGAATTAGGCAGCAATATCAAAGGAAAAAGCCTCAAAACCAAATATTGCAACAGAAAATGTTTAGCGCATCCTGGTTGCAGTCATCATCCAGCCCTCTCATGAGCAGAGTCAGCACTGGTTGGGGCTGGCAAACTCTTATCCTTTGGCATGTTTGGAAGCACTAAATCCATCTCTGTGCTCTTTCCAGGGCATAAATACTTTTGCCACTCTTTACAGAAGGGTCTATGTCTTTCTCCTTCTCTAATGGAAGTCCATGGCAAATGCTCAATGACAGAGTCATGGTGGTTGTGAGCCTGTGATCATCTTGGGGATGAGCTTTAAAAATTATTTTAAAATTGTTTTTAAAAATAAATTGCTCTTAGGGATTTTATCTTAGGAAAACTTCTGTGCACCATTCATGTCCCACTTTAAATTTCTCCTGTTGCCAGGACTGGATCCTAACAGCATGCAAAGTTTGCTCTGACTCTTTACAGAGATACAAATTTCATTCATAGCTCCTGGTGTTGTTCCAAAAATAGTTCTGAGGAATTATTGTAAGCAATTAGCTTTCAAGGGTATGCTTTAAAGACACAAATGAGCAGGTTTGGGTTTTTTTGTGTGTGTGTATCAGAGGTACCTGCGACATCTTAGGAATGCATCCTCATCCTTTGCTCTGAAAAATGCTGTGCCTATAGAGATTGAACTGGAAAGAAGAAAACCAAATGGTAACATGCAGGTTCTGGCCTCTTAACAGTGAAGTTTCACATGTATTTGAAGCAGGACTTATTTGTATGATAGAGTAGATTGACTGTAGGGATGTGTCTTCTAAACTTTTACATCTCTTATCTGTCCGTGCTAGAATTGTATTCAGTGTTCAACATTGATTTAACTGAATTACCTTGAAAATTTTCCTCAAACCACTGTGAAGATTCCTGATGCCCTGCTTGAGAGCCATTAGTGGCTCCCCACTATAACCTAAGCGCTAAGGAACCTGCAAGGAAATTCTACCTCCAGCAAAGGTTTACTTTCTTTTTGTCTCAGACAAATTCAACTGGAGGGCAGATGGAAAGGCCAGAAGCAAGCAGTGAAGGGTCTCCAAAGCCTTCTGGTGGTTTGAACAAAAAAACCTCAGAGGTCTCGGGACTGTCATCCCACCTGTACTCCTAGCTAAAATCAAGATTATAACCATTCTCCCCAAGTAGACCTTGCTACAGCCTTTATTGCTGATGCAGGGGATGCAGACCTAGCTGGCAGAGCAGATACCTCCATGGGTTGGTTCCTTCTAGAACTCTGCTTTTCCCAGGTGAGTTGGATGACAGACAGGAGTGTGTACTCTGCTCCAACTTACAACTGTGTGAACTTGGGGCTTTGCTTTGACTTAATAAATCCTATTCAAGCTGTCAGCTGAAATTAAGTGTTTGATTAGAGAGAGAAAAATAAGGACCTTGGGTGAAGCTTTGGAAGGCATTTAGAGCTCAGATACATCAAGGGGTGTCTAGCCATGTTTGTGCATTTCACCACTTCTGAGCTGTGATATATCCAGCCCTGCATGACTAGGGATACCTTCATCCCACCTTTTCCATCAACAGGCAGCGAATATCTGCAAGGTAGGGTTGTCCCCCACCCATGTAGTGGGTGGAACCAGCTGGGCATGGGGGCAGCCGTTCCCTTTCCTTCACATCCCGTATTGGCTCCACGTGGAGAAATCAGCCAGCCAAATGAAGTAAGGCTGGGAGGGGACATGTGTCCCCTGGCCCTGAGCAGGTAAGGATTTGTCTGAGGATGACCTGGCGTTGTGCAGGGAAGCCATATCTGGGATGTGCAAGGTTTTACAGACACATGCTTTGCCCTTCTCTAATTGCTTTATGCAGAAACATACATTAGCAGAAACAGTGAATACACATCCATATTTTGTTTGTGCTGTGTATAGCTTTGTCAGAAGGCAAACCGACAGAGAGATTCTTGGTATAATGTGTTGCTGGTGGTCTCCTGAATGCCTGAGAGTTATAAATCAGGCAATTGTTTGATTCTCACACAGGAAAATGTTTTGGTAAATGCAGGAGGCTCGAGACTGGCTGAAAATGTCTGGGGCTCCCATTGTGTGCAGAATGTAATGTGTGCAGAGGAAATCTGCAGCATTCCTATGGTAAACCACAACAAGAAGCTCCATACAGACCCAATCAGTTACAATTCTCATATAAATTATAGTGGCTTAAATGTTATTTAAATAATAAACAGCTTTTGCATTCCAGACATTGCTGTGATTCCAGAAGGTGGCTGTATAATACCAGCTGAATGAAATACTGCATGTTGCAGGCTAAATATGAGGCTTTATTTGTGTATCTGGTTTTGTCACATCTAACATATTCTTTGGCTATAAACCTTGGACTTTCAGTGCACTGTGTGTATCTTGGAGCCTAGGGTTCATCCGTTATCCAGCAGCGAGTTGTCTGAAGGTCAGTCATGCCAACGTGCCAGTAAGCTGAAGATGCAACCACAGAGGCAGCAGAAGTATCCCTCGCTTCTGGGCCATCACCATTGCTTATTGTCATGTGCAGTTTTGCCTGGACCCTGCTCAGCAGCTGATGGTATAACCATTCCTTTCCAGTTCACAGTTTCCTGCATAGACAGCCACGTCACGCTTGCTTAAGTGTGGCTTGAGCATTAGGAAGAAGGGCAAGTCTGGGGCAGACCATCCCTTGTCCAGGAGAGAGCTCACCCAGCAGACCTGGGTGAAAACTTGAAACTTGAGGGGTTTCTGTTTGTTCAGGAGAGATTTTGGGGTAGAGGTGGGCCATGGCCGTGGCAGCACCTGGGAGATGATTCTGGAGATAAGTCCTCCAGCTGAGCTGAAATCATCGTAAGGAAGTGTGTGAGCCAGCATGAGGGGCTCCTGCCCCGGTGAGGTCCTGTTGGAACCAATGAGACTGGATGGGTACAAAGAACTGAGCTTTTTATTCCTATTTGGTCAAGTTATTCTTGGTGTAACTCTCCTGAACTCGGGCCACGGGATTTTTCCAAAACTTTTACAATTGACACAGTCTCTGCCCAATCTGCATATTTTGTTGTCAAATTCCAGCATTCAGAAATGTTCTCTTTTGGTTTAATTTTTCCAGAATATTAGAGAGGAGAAACTGCCCTGTGGTTAAACAATGGGACTGGCATCCAGAAGATGATCAAGGCTGACTCCAGTCTCTTCCACAGACTTCCTCTGTGATTTCAGGGAAGTCATTAAACCCCTCTGTCTATTAGGGTCCCATCTGCAAGACAAGGAGCATCTAATTCTTTTCCCTCATCTGAGTTTCAACCTCTTTTTGTGTTTGCAGGGCACCAAGCAGGGTCTCAATATTAGCTGGAGCTGTGGGGCTTTACCATTAAAAAGTTAATAATAACCAGCCATATTTCAGATAAAATGTGATTTGCAGTTTAATATGCTAAGTAACAAAGGCTTTACCAAAAGAATGAACAATAGCCTTTTCCATTTCACAAAATCATTTGCCAGGCGGAATAAGTGCACCAGCATTTTTATAAAAACAAATTATAAAGAATTGCTTTTTGCAATTTAATACACACATAGAAAGAGCCAAAAGAGTACAGCAGCCTCTGGGAATCTGATTTCATTGCCGATTTGGACTGTCTCTGTAGTTTTTATGAAAATCCCTGAAGACTGTGCTATTTTGTAAACTAAACATGGCTTTTTTTTGCTGGCCATGTAGACTCTTTTTCCATTCATTAGTGAGCTGCTTTTTTTGTGAACACAATTAGACAAAGGAATAAATCAGTCAACCAACACAGGACGTAATTTTGGCAATACCAGGCCGTCTCTGCTCTTATTTGCTTAACTTTGTAAATCTTTCACCATACTACAAATGAGACCAGTTCCCCCAGTGTCGGAGTCAGGGCAAGAGATGGATTAGGCCAGATCCTGTGGATTTGACGGCTCCCACCGACCACGGCTGGTGTTGAGTGGTTTCCCGTATTATGGCAATTCAGCATTCTCACTATTGGGGAATCGCTTCAAGATATTTCTGCCATTTCCTCTCTCGTATTACCAAACTTAAGAAACATCACCAGAACAATAGCTCCTTGAGGGCTGTGTCTCTGTAAAGGGTTTTTATGTCCCTCCTTGTTCAAGTACCTGCACGCCTCACTGGTTTTGGTGCAGTGGCCTTGCAATGCTCCAGGGAGAGGGTTGCTCTTGTTGCTTCTTGGGCAAGGATATGAGGTACACTTTTAACTTTTCCTCTCACACCTCATGTTCCTCCTGGCACCCCCCAGCACACAGACCATAGAAATGCAGTTTATTTGTGTAAGGAGAAATGAAAGGTTTGCTGGACCCCAGAGGCAGTGATTCCCTCCCTGGCATTCCTAGCCAGCTCTCACACTTGCTGTAAGTATGGGTGCATATCCACAAGGGCAAGGATTTGTGATTAATCTGCACTGGAGCAGGATTTGGTTCATCCCACTATTATTATTTCTTTTGTGTAGCCTGAAAGACCTGCCAGCTTGCATTCATAGAGGATTTGAGACCTGAGAGATGCCCTTCATCTCTGGGCAGCACATCTGCACTTCCATCCTTCTGCAAGGCTCTTTTGAGGCTGTAATCTTGTTTTGACCCTCTGCAGACAGGTGAATCCTATCCAGGGTACCTCGTGTTGCTACAGATTGTATTAAGTTTCCTCTGTGAAAAAATACAAGTTGAGAGAAGGATTTGGGATTTATTTCCCCACAATTTATCCTTCTTCACCCAACTTTTTCAACTGCTGGTATTGCTGTGGGTGGATTTCCCCTCCCCATGTGTATGCTGGCTTTGCTTCCCATTTCCAGTGATTTACAAAAGATTTCTACCCAAGTAACATAAACAGTAAGTCTTTATAAATTTATTTATTTTTTTTAAGTAAAGGTGTTCTCAGGTTTCCCACTATGTTTTTCCAGACATCACCAAATAAATAGGCTTCAGGAAAGATGTACCGGGGAAGGCAACAATAAATACTCCCAAAATGTTGAGAATAATTGTCAAGGCTTAATGCATAGCTAATGGCCTAATCTGCAGTTCCATCACAAGACATGTATCTCCTTGCTTGCTTTCACCATAGCCCCCCTGGAATATCTGTCCATTTAAAGTTTATTTGTCCTACTGAAGAAAATTAATTTCTTATTCATAACCTATTTCTCCCCAGTTTTTAAATTAATCTTTATTTTTTGAAGGTGGCTTGTCAGTGACCAAGTGCTACCTGTAGGGTAGTCTATAATTGAGCCAGGAGGAGCCTTAAGATAAAAAAATGCAATGCCAGTCTATGCCATCTGTCATTAATGGTGCATTATCACTACACCATGTAAATGAACTGACCCCTAGCTGGGTGGCTGCAAATGTGATCTTCAGTGGGGGTAGGTAGGAAAGGAGTTAATCTGTGTCATACTTTGGCTCCTGCAGATATTTTCTAACAGGCTTCTTACCCAGGTGAGGAAGAGAAGGAGGATGATCTGCTTTGTGTTGATCACACGGGCTGTTTTTCCTTCACTGCTCACGTTGCCATGTTTAGCACCTAGATTAACCGATTCATGGGGAGAGAGTCCAAGTTCCTGCGCAGAAGACCTTGCAGGACAACGCTGAGATGATTTGGGGCTTCTAACATCTTGGCCATGTTTGGAGAATACAGCTCATCCTGGTGTCCTTGGAGCCAGGGCAGCATAGACATGGTTTGTAAAGGCGGCTTAAAACTGCCAGAGTCTTCCCTTTGTCCTGCCCACGCCAAAGCACACGGATGGGGAGATAAATTATCCTGTCCAAAGAGACTATCACTGGAAGAGGATCACTGAGTTGGGCCCAGAGCACTTTTGTACTTGCAGCCTAATCGGGAATGCTGAGGAGCAGGCTTGGCACTGAGCCACCAAGAGGCATCAAGTGATGTACAAGAACTGTGTCCGGTGATTGTAGCTCATTCTCCATGGTCACCTCCACACCAGGCATGGAGTTTGGGTCCCTGCTTCTTGGAATTATGTCTTTTGCCTGAAAGGCTGAAAATTAAACTCCATTTTTTTCTACTCTGTTTCCCTTGTAAATGCCAGTAAAAAGAAGCTAAATCTGAGTGAGAGCATGTAGCTGGTTAGCTGTCTGCACTCCATGCCCTGGGCAGGACAAGGCTTGTATCTGGTGGAAAGTGGCTGCATCTGCAAGTCGTTGCTTCCCTCAGTAGCCTTGTTGGGATCTGTTTTGAGTTGCTGCTGAGACAAACTCACCAGTCAAAATATTGGCACTTTTCAAGTCCAAGTCAGCAACATTTCCTGTAAGTAGTGTTTTGCATTGCATTTGCATGAGTTGCTTTTTTGATTGTCTCAAAAATTCCATAAACAGAGTTCTGTCATTAATTTTACTCTTCTATTCAATGCTGGTAATTTGTACATTGTGCTTGTCCAGAGCAAACCAGGGAGTGACAATGCTGGTGCTGTGCTGCAGGACATTCAAAGTGCAGGCAAATCCATTGTTTCACGCTGAGATGAACCAAATGTTGAGCACTGACGCTTTGCTAGGTTGGGATACATGCTGGGCAATCTTCCTTCTTCAGTAACAAATATGGTTTCTAGGGCGTTGTAAGTTGGGTCTCTTTGAGCACCAGTATTGCTGTAGGAATGTCGTTCTTTAAAGGTGCTTTTTTACTCATGCTCTGAGTTTGCAAATGATTGTTTCTATGCAGCCTCCAGCGATATGGTACCCACCCCTGGTGAAACATTAAACCTTTGGTCTTCTGCCTCCTTTGCCAGAAGGTAGAGCCGGGCAGCCCTCACCAAATCCTGGGACCCTGTGGTGACATGTGTTGAATAAAAAGGTGTGCCTGGAAATCTTACAGTTCTCTTTTCCTGGGCTTGGTCGGAAACCTGAGAGCCCTGATAATTGCTCTGGATGCAAGCCAGCAAATGTCTGTGTGTGTCCCTGTGTTGCTGTGTCTGCATCAACCTTCGTGGCGAGTGGAGCTTCCATTTCTAAACAGAGGTGTTACTAAATTAGAGGGACTGACTGATATGGTCAATAATGGAGCCTCAGCATCAGGGTCTGCATGAAAAGTGAGGGCTGGATCAACCAAAACCTCGAGGTTTTCAGCAAGTTGAAAGTGGTGACAATTTGCCCCAAGCCTGGGGCATAATATCCACCTGCATCAGTACTGCTTGGGGACCAACCAGACACATAGCAACCCTAGAGGGAGGACCATAGGTGATGGTGAAGCTGTGTGAGCGAATGGTGCTCACTCATCAGGAATAAGGCAAAACAGGTAATGCACCATTTGAAGAGGAGCATGGCCAGGACATCCAGGGAAGTTGTTATTCCCCTTCGCTTGGTGCTGGTGAGGCTGACACAGTGCTGTGTCTCCCAGTTCAAGAAGGCTGTGGACAAACTGGATTGGACCCAGGGGAAGGCTACTGAGAAGGTCAGGGGTCTAGAGTATATCACCTTTGACAGAGGTGGAGGGAGCTGGGCTTGTTCAGGCTGGCAAAGAGGAGGCTGGGGTGCTCTAACAGCTACCTGCAACTATTTGAAGGGCAGCTCCAGAGCTGATGCGGCCAGACACAAGTCACAGCTTGAGAAATTCAGATTGAACATTAGGAAGAACTTCTTTTCCAGATACTGAGAAAGAGGGCAAATCTCTTTTCTTGGGGATTTTCAAAGGTTGTCTAGAAAAAGCCACAGCTGAGCTGATGTTTTCAAGAAGGAGGGTAGATGAGATCTCCTGAGGTCCCTTCCTACCATAAGTCCTGTGATCCTACAAAATCAGAGCATTGGGATCTCTGCTTTGTTTTTCTTTTTAAAGTAAAGATAATGCTCAACTAGATTCCCGGGCTTCAACAAGTAAGAAAACAAACAAATAAACCCCCAAGCAAAAAAGCACGCAGACAAACAAATGAAAACCTAAGTAAACAAGCAAACAAAACCCCCAAAGGAAAATGAGTCTTGTTTATTTAATCCCCCAGTTTGCAGTCAGCCACATGATTTTTGTGGATTTTTTTTTGATAAAGTTTTTGGCTGGTAGTTTGTAGTCTGACTGGAGTCACATGTCACCATTTATTAGCTCAGTCATTCTATAAATTTGCAGCACCTGGCAAAGGAGGGAAAATGTCTCAGGTAGAGGTGATGATGAGAGCAACTCTAACTGCACTAAGACTTAGGCTTTCTAGGATCCGTATAAATCTACTGTAAGAAGAATGAGGACTTAGATATAGGTGTTCTGCTGTAAGCTTCACTTGCAGTCTTCAAAAATAAGATCAAATTGTCTTTGGAGAAGAATTAAAACAGTCATCTCTTGTAAGCCACCAGAAGCAACATAAGTTAAAGAAGTGAAACAGTTAAAGAGTTGAAGAGTTTGTCATGTGCTTTCCTTTGGGGCAATGTCCACTTTCACTTTGTTAGGTCTCTCAAGCTGAACTTTGTTGTGATGGTCCTGGAAACAATAAGCCCACCTGGGATGAGGCTGAAGAATGGGATCTGTGGCTTGATGCCTGGTTACCTTTGATCCTGCCTGGCAAGTAAGTGAAGGGGAGGCAAAAAGAAAGAAAAAAAAAGAAAAAAAATAAATTCCTGTCATGCTGACTCAACACCTTTCACACTGTAAGCTTTGAACTGTACACACAGCTTCTGCACCTTACCTATGCTCTGTGTTCCCAGTTAGAAAGCACCTTTGGGATTTGTGTCATTTTTCAGCCAATAGCCTGCAGTAACCTATTCCATGAGCACTATGGATTCAAAAGCAAGCTCTGGAGGTGAAGAAGCCTCAGCAATGAGGACTGAGACCCTGGGGGAGAGCGGATACTTGGGAGAGGTCAAGAGGGGACAAGCAATCCTTGTTGCCTACCTGATTGCAACCCTGGAGCTCACCTTCCTCTTCATGCAGATGGGAGTCATGCCCGTAAGTATGGGTTGTTCTGCTTCACAGCATGTCTTGCCTTCAATGCCTGGCAATGCAGTTTTCTGTCAAAGTCAGAAGAGCATTTCTAGCAGGAGGGAGGAAATTGTATTCCTGCCTGTGACTGAGGCAAGCTGTGACTGTGTTCAGGGTATTCCCGGGGCAGTAAAAGCTGGTTTATTATTTGTACTGCAGTAGTACCTAGAGCCCTTTCCTGGCCTGAGGGCCCTGGGTGATGCTGATGTAGTTTGTGTCCTCTTGCTTGCAATGGGAGAGTGACCCAAAAATCAGGCAGCAGAAATCAGAGGTTTCAGATCAGTAGTGGTTTTTTCTGAGAGCTTAACAAACCAGTTGTGAGCGGGAATCATTGCTTCTCACTTACTGGACTTTTGTGTCTGTTTTCATAGAAACAATTAGGTTGGAAAAGACCCTTAAGATCACTGAGTCCAACCATAAACCTAACACCAGAAAGTCTACCACTAAACCACATCCCTAAGTGACACACCTTCGCAGCTTTTAAATACCTCCAGGGATGGTGACTCAATTACTTTCTTGGGCAGCCTGTTCCAATGCTAGAGAAACCTTTCAGTGAAGACTTTTTTTCCCAATATCCAAAGTTAAACTTCCTCTAGTGCAACTTGAGGCTATTTTCACTTGTCCTATCACTTGTTTCCTGGGAGAAGAGACCAACACACACCTCTCTACAACTTCCTTTCAGGTAGCTGCAGAGAGCAATATGATCTCCCTTCAGCCTCCTTTTGTCCAGGCTAAACAACCCCTGTTCCCTCAGCTGCTCCTCATGAGACTTGTACTCTAGATCCTTCAGCATGTTGCCCTTCTCTGGATATGCTACAGCAACTCAGTGTCTTTTTTGTAGTGAGGGGCCCAAAACTGGACACAGCATGTGAGGTACAGTCTCACCAGTGCCAAGTACAGGGGGACAATGGCTTCCCTAGTCCTCCTGACCACACTGTTCCCCATACAAGCCAGGATGCTATTGGCATTCTTGGCCACCTGGGCACACTGCTGGCTCATATTCAGCTGGCTGTTGACCAAAAGCCTCAGGTTTTTTTTTTCTGCCAGGCAGCTTTCCTGTTCTTGTGAGCTCTTGTATCTATAATATGCCTGCCTGTCCAACCCCATCTCTGGTGAGCCTGTTCCTTCTGGAAGATCTCTTTGATGGTGTCTCCAGAGGCAAACTGCTCCCTTCTTCTGGGACTAAACCAGCCTGCAATTCCCTGAGCCTGAGAGAGAGTTTATTTATGGGAGATCAGTGCAGTTGATCACTGATCAGTTACGGGGGCTTTGGAGACCTGGGTGGAGTGCATGTGGGGAAGCAGGCAAGATTAGGGCACTTCTGTGCCTTTGGAGAGCTGAACTTGGCTGAGAGCTTTAAGCACAAAACAACAACAGGAATCAGAAATAGCTGTCCCTTGAGCATACAGTTTTTAAATAAAAAACCCCAAAAGATCGTGTCTCTTTGAGGTGCGATTCTGTGGCTTTTTCCAAGCTCCGGTTGTGGATAGAATCATAGAATAGTTAGAGTTGGAAGGGACCTTAAAGATCATTGAGTTCTAATGCCCCTGATGTGGGTGTGGACACTTCCCACTAGATCAGGTTGCTCAAAGTCCCATCCAACCTGGCCTTGAACACTTCCAGTGATGGGGCACCCACAACTTCTCTGGGTAACCTGCTCCGGTGTCTCACCAGCCTTACAGTAAAGAATTTCTTCCTAATATCTAATCTAAATCTCCCCTCTTTCAGTTTAAAACCGATACCCCTCCTCCTATCACTACACTCCCTGATAAAGAGTCCTTCCCCATCTCTCCTATAGGTCCCCTTTAGGTACTGGAAGGTCACTATAAAGTCTCCCCAGAGCCTTCTCTTCTCCATGCTCAACAACGCCAACTCTTTCAGTCTGTCCTCATAGCAGAGATGCTCCAGCTCTCTGTTTGTCTTTGTAGTCCTCTACTGGACCTATTCCAACAGATCCATGTCCTTTGTGTGCTGAGGACTCCAGAGCTGGAAGCAGTGCTCCAGGTGGGATCTCACCAGGGCAGAGTAGAGGGGTAGAATCGCCTCCCTCGACCTGCTGGCCACACTTCTTTTGATGCAGCCCAGGACGTAGTTGGCTTTCTGGACTACCAGCATACATTGTTGGCTCATGTTGAGCTTCTCATCCACCAACACCCCCCAAGTCCTTCTCCTCAGGGCTGCTCTTAATCCACTCTCCACCCGATACCATCTAGACTATAAGTAAAGGTACTATTTTGCCCATGCTATGCTTGCACTGATTCCAGCTTGCTCAATTAAACAACAACTCCAAGATCTTACTACATTTATCCCCTGGTTGGTGCTTGGACTGCCCCAGGTGCAGGGTCTGAACGCAGGAAGGCTACTTAATGTCTAGCTCACCCCCCTTAGCGGTAGCTGTGTATGTTCAGCTGTGTTGGATTGCAAAGGTAAAGGATGATTCAGATTTGTCACTTGGTGCAAAACTGATAGTTTTGAATAAGGTCTTTATTCAGAAATATAGCATACTTCATTTCCCCTGACCTGTTGTTTTGTGATGGTTTTGGGTTTTTTTCTATTTTAGTACTTGGCAAAGAGCCTAGGTTTGGATTCAGTGGGGTTTGGCTACCTCCAGACAACCTTTGGTGTCCTCCAGCTCGTGGGAGGTCCCATTTTTGGAAGGTAGGTGAGAATAATTCTCGTGACCCTTTTCATAGTTGAAAAAGGCCAGACATCTTTATACTTTAATAAAAAATAATTTAGTTCTGCTTCATAGTCCTGTTGAAATGTTTGAAGATTTCATAAATGGGCAAGGGGGAAAGAAATACTACAATTAGAAATACCACAACATAGAAGCAGCCTTTATATTAACTTAGCTACGTTTTAATGACACACATTTAAGTCTAACAAGATACTGGGAACAGGCTTAGACCATCGGAGTCCTCAGAGCCTGAGTCCTAACAGCTTAATCCTGCAAACATTTTATAGCCATGTGTAACCTTAGAAATGTCTTGTGACCAGGAAACCTAAAAAAGGGGATATCTTTTGATGTTAAGTGGAGTTTTCAATGAAAATAATTGAGGGATGTGTTATTTCTACAGCTGAATCTCACTGTATCTACATCAGTGTTTAATACAAAGCTAGACTTGTATGAATCTTTAAGAACTGATGCATCTATAAGCTCATCTATCAAAACAAGGAAAGAGTGGAAAAGACTCAGGTTTTCCTCCCCTCTACCCCAAGGGACACACATCCTTTTCCTAATGAAATGTAAATCACCCAAAAAATTTCAAGTGGTGGAGGAATGCATTTCCAAAAAGAAGAAAAAATTTGAAAGAGCAGGGTAACCCAGTGATAGGAAACTAAAACGAGGCTGAGAAGATCTAGCTTTTCTTCTCCGTCTTGCTACTGGGTTTTTTGGGGATGTTTTGTTTTGTTTTCTTTGGTTTGTGTTTTGGGGAGGTGGGTGCTTTTGTTTGGTTTTGATTTCCTTCTTTTTTACAAGGCAGAATTTTTTACTGCTGGTAGTCAGAAATAGAGATGGTCCAGCTCTCAGACCCAGTGAGCTGGGCTTCTCCTGAGTATCTAGTCCTCTTTTGGGAGCTAAGCACTTCTGAGAATCTGATTAGCACTTCCCGTGGCAGATAAATGAGAGTGAGATGGCTGTGCAACCAGATCCATTTGGAACAACCTGCACAGTTCCATTTCTGACAACTTTGCACCATTTCTGTACCAGGTTTGCAGATCAATTTGGCACCCGAGCAGCCTTAATTCTTTCCTGTGCATCTGGAAGTGCCTTCTTCCTGCTCATGTCCATCTCCACCAGTATCCCCCTCCTCTTCCTCTCCAGGCTCCCAGCAGTGTTCATGCATGGGTTACCAGGTAAGCTGAGTCAGGGATTTCCAAATTGCTTATATTGCCTGATTCTTCTCCTTTTGCTCATGTTGCTGGAAGTCAACAGGCTCAACATCATGAAGGAAGGCAGGAGGAACATTTGATGGTCATCAGGGACAAAATGGTGAGAATGGGAAGCAGTGGATGTATTGGTTATGGAAAGGAATGGGAAAACAGGGGTAGTAGCCTGTAGTCCCAGGCTCATCCTCCTGTATCATCTTCAGCAAATTGCTTGGACTTCATCATCCAGACCTAAGTGATGAATCTTTGTGGGCAGCAGTGCTATCCCAAACTTCTTAGCTGCCTTCTTTCAAACAGGATGTTTTGTAGAAGAGCTTTTCCCTTTCTCCTGGGAAAATAAGCATATTGGTCAAAATGAAATGTGATTACAAAAATACCTTCTGTTACCCCCTAAGCTGTTCTGCTTTTGTTGGTCTTTCCTAGATGTTTCTAGTAAAAGCTATAAGCAACCTTTAGCTACTAGAAGACCATGTAACTTGTGCAAGAGGACTCAAGTTGACAGGGTGTTAAGCCTCCTCTTGAACTTGTGAAGTGGTTTGAGTGTTTTTGTTTCCTATAGCTGATGGGCTGAACCAATTCCACTTAGCAGTGTGCACGAACACGTGCCCTGGGTTTGCAAGGACTATTTTCTGGCAGGCACTGTTTCTGTGGCCTAAAAATTTGTATGGCTGCTGCTCAGGCCCTGTGGCAAGCTTCTTTAAAGGAATTTTTTTTTTCCCTTGCAGGTGCTCAGAAGGTTATTACAGACCTGACTGCTCCTTCCCAACGTGCTGATGCTTTGGGGAAGCTGGGTCTTTGCTTTGGAATAGGTATCATCATTGGCTCTGCCTTGGGAGGTGTCCTCTCCACCAAATTTGGGTAAGTGGCCTACTTGTTTGTCATTGGCCTTGTGGCAGCCATTGACGGAGCTGCTAAGGGGTATTTTGCTTTCCCCCAGTTTTTGGTGCTACCTGACTGCTGGTGGCAGTAGAGGATAGTACCACAACTCAAAATTTTGCTTTCCATACTGCTACAAAAGCTACTCCCACTGTTTTTAAGGAAACTTAGTTGAATATGTCATCTTCCACCTACTTAAAAAATTTAAAAACAAATTGAAGTGAGAAATGGAGTCTGTCTCCCGGTTGTCCTCTCTTTGGAGCTGAACGTGCTGAAAAGCAGCGTGCACTGCAGACCTTGCTTTTAAGAAACATTGTACAACTGAGAAATGGAAATCTGGAGCAGTGTAAAATTCATGGGAAAATGAGTGTACTCGGGGCATGCTCAATATAGAGCAAGACCTTGGGAAAGGGAAAAGCAAGCTTGGGACAGTAGAGGAAAAGAGTGAGGAGTCACAGCAAGATAAAACGCATGCCAGCTGCTTCCCTGGTTGCTTTCTGCTGCCTGGCACACCGCAGCAGGCTGCCACCTCCTCTTATGTGCTGCGATAGGAAAGACATTTGCTGAATTTACCTATCAGTGTTCATTACTGGTAAAGGAAGTTCAAAAGCTGTGGTGTGGTGAAGAACTTTGCAGGTGTGGAAGTGCACATGGCTGTAATCTTCCTGTTAGATTCCTGGTGGGGGGAAGAAACCCCACTTTGTGAACTTTTGAGTGTTTATTTTGTTCTGCTTCTTTTATTATGGACATTTGCTTTTGCAGATTCAGATTATCATGGAAATAACTTTATTTTCAACCTTTGTGAGCATTAGAGCCCCTCTACAGCTTACGATAGGGGCTAAAGATCATTAGGGGAAGGTTTTGAGGAATCGGGCTTGTCCTACAAGGGATCAGTGTCACTGGCAAGTGTCAGTGCAAGCTAGGTGTCCCCATTGGCCTGCTTGTGCTGCCTGACACTGCCTCTCACAGGGACCCTGGGCCACCTTACAGGTGTGGGGCCCATCTCTTCTCATCTGTACAGTGATGCTATCTCATTACAAATAAGTTTTCATGAACTTCAGGCGCCTAAGTGGAATGTCATTGATTTTATTTTTCATGATCCTTGTCCTAGCACCGTAAGTACCTGTATATGGTGATCATCATCACCTGGGCATTTTGGCAGTCTTGGGCCAAATTAATTGCTGTAGACAATCTCGAGCATTTTCTTCTTCTCACTTGAAACCTGAAAAGGTTTTCCTTAATTCTTTTGTGGTTGGTGCCTGTTCTGCGTTGGCCAATTGACTCAAGGCTGGCTAGGAGATTCTTTTTGTAGTTGTTATAAGGGTACATGAAACAAAAATTGGAGATGTACGTAATATTAATTAATTCAGGATTTTACAGTATAGGTGTTGATGGTTGAGTGGGGTTTTAACAAGTATTATTTTTAATAAAATACAGTGATTTTATCCTTTTTGTGTGTCAACTGCCTGAAAGCAAAGGTTACTTCAGTTCTCAGTCCATATTTAAACATCAACTTTCAAGTAGTATTGTTATCTAGCAAAAATTTATGGGGTTTCACTTCCTAGTGTGTGCATCGGTCACTTGTTTATAGAAAAATCAGCAGTGGGAGAGAAGGCCCTGTTTCAGTTAATTATTTCAAGAGTGGGAGAGAAGGCCCCGTTTCAGTCAATTATTTCAAGACACTTGAATGCAGCCTGGCTTTTGGGTGTCAGGGCTTGGTGCTGTCAGACAACAGGATGCTTCCATACTCCCCAGGCTGCTGCTTGTTTTGAAAGCTTCTGGTCCTTACATTTGGTGCTTGCAACATAACACTGAGAAAAGTGAAAGTTGATCATAATTATGGGAAAGTAAGGGACCCGCACCTGAAAAACTACATAGCTGTTGTCTTTCCCATTGCAGGGAGTTGTTTCCCTTCCATCCGGTGGAGGGCAGCTTCGGCTCGCAGTTCATGCCTGGCTGCCGGAGCATCCCATCGCAGTGGTTTCAGGGCTGCTCTTCTGACCTGTAGCAGGACTGGGGAAAGCAGCCTGGCTGCCGGCAGCATTTGGATTTCTCCATTCAGGATCTCTGCATCCCACTGGAAGGCTGGCAGGAATTCCCATTAACAAGGGACAAAGCCCAGCCTGATGGCAGGACCCTTCTGACCACCCTGATGTGCAGAGAGTTGATTTGATTTTATAAACAGTAGCTCCAGGCTGAAGGACTGCACAGGGAGGGCACTCTGGCTGTTTTGAAGCCACCTTTGCTCCAACCAAATCCCACCTTTGCTCTGACACCATGCTTAGCTCGCCTGGCAGACTTCTGTGCAAAGATTGGAGGAGGAATCTACTGATTTTTAGTGTTTTGGCTGATAGTGGTGATAAGCAGGAATTCAGCCCTGTGAGCAGGTGAAGACAGCTCTGTGCAATGGAACAGCCCCCAGAGCATCGCTAGCACCTCTGGCCTTGTCTGCAGCACTGATCTAGAGGGAAAGGAGTGGGTGTCTCCTTATGGGTGTACCCGAGGCTCCTTGGCCCCATTGCTGTATCCCACAAATTAACTGTTAATCATTGCTCCCTGTTTCCCACATTTGTACAGGAAGACTCCAGCTGTACTTGGAGCAGCGTAATCACTTCCATTTTTTTTTTTTCAAAGAATGACCCAATTTCCTTCCTTTGAAAATAAACATTTCTGCTGTGTCATGGAAGAGCAAAGCTGGAGATTTCTGTCCATTCTGGATTATTCACTCTCCCTTACCACAAAGTTGGCCAGCGTTCCCTGTCTGTTGTTGACAGCATTATTCATATGTTAGCAGTCGTTTGTAAACAAGAGAGGGGGTAGGAATCAGCCTCAGTTCTTTAGCTGATGTCATTTTGGTATTGTATTGTATTGTATTGTACTTACCATTGATGAACTTGACCTAAAGAGCTGGTCTGTTGTTGTTTTCATTGCTGGAATAATATTTGTCAACCCTTATTTATTAATGGAGCCCCAGGGAAGTTGAATGGCTTGTTCTGATTTGCATAGGATTTTTGGGATGTCAGATCCCAACCTTTGCTCCAAAGCTGTAGCCACCAGCTCCAGCCCCTCCTCTTCCTCTCTCTAAAGTACCACAGTTTTCCCACATGTTTTCCAAAACTTTGAGTGAAGATGTAGCAAAGGAATTGTGACTTTTAGTCAAACCTGGACACATTTAATCTGTGGAATGTGGCTTTGCCTTTTGCAATTAAAGGAGCTGCTCACCAGCAGGCTTAACCATGTTGAATTTAATCGCTGGAGACTTCGCTCTTAATATATCGTCCTGCCCGCTCACCTCTGTACAAACAGTGCGTACAGGTGTAAAGAATATGCTTGCTGTGGGCAGGGTGATGCTCAGGCAAATTGACACCACCTGAGGGTGAGGTATAAGCCAGTTTATTAACACAAACTGTTGTAATCTGAACCATTTGGAAAGTGTTTTCATGTTTGTATGCTTTTTTTTTTTTAATTGGTGTTTTCTGGTCTTTGATCAGTTGCATCAGGGTTGTGGATATAAAATACTTAGCTTGAAAGTAACTCCTGTAGTTCAGCTAAGGTCTCTTCTTGGAAAGCCTGCAAACTCCATGATAGCTTATTCACAAAAGGTGATGAAGAAAAGGAGCACTGTTTGCTCTCTGCAAATGTTCCCCCCTCCCTGTACATGCACAGCAAAGCTGTTAGGGGACCACAGGCTGCAGGTGAGTCTGTACGCCTGGAAAGAAGTGATTTGGTATTCGTAGTAGACTTTTGTGGCAGCGCTTTGGTGAATGGTGAAAGAAGGCGGCTGGATTAGTCTTCAAAAGTGGAAAGATGAGCCTAGGTAGCTAATTACAGAGATTTCATCCTTTCTTCTGGGATTATGATTAATTGCATTTGGCTTCTTTCTTCTTTCTTTCTTTCTAACAAGGACATACAGAAGCTGTGTGACCCAAGATTTGTTTTGCTTTCTATGGACAAGGAGAGGTTTCTTCATTTTAGTGACTCAGCTGTAGGCTTAAATCTCTTGGAGCAATTATTCTTTTGAACTTGGGATTTTCCTGGCCAAACCCATTTGGTTTCTTATTTAATATTATTACAGCAGGCTTCGGGGATAGTTGTTTTTTTTGCTGGCTGTGCTATTATCCTTCTTCCTCAAGGGGAAAAGAAGAGGCTTGCTCGCCCGGAGTAGGGAATTGCATTTCTTTTCAATAACCCATTTGAACAATGTCCTCTGGCAGGGAATTTCTCATCGCTTTGCAGCAGAGTGGAAAAAACGTGGGTGTTTAAAGGGCTGAAGGTTGGGAGCTGGGAAGGCGGGTGGGAAAGTGGCAAAGGGTGAGAGGGTTGTGCTCCGTTTTGGGACAAAGCAGGGCATTCTGCTGCTGGGAGCTGCTCCTGCTCCCTTCCAGTAGAAACTCTGGTATTTCTCCGCTGGGGATGATGTTGATCAGCCAAGCAGCATGGATGGGTGATGCTGGTATGAACATTGCTTTGTCCTTTGTATTAAGGGACTTTGGGGAGAGGGAGGTGGTGTCTGCTTGCCAGAAAGCCATCCACAAACTGCAACGTGGTTTGTCACTGTTAGTTGAGCTCTGGGGTGCCTTGGGAGAGGCGGGGGTAGGGGGTGGGGGAATAGTAAGTGGGCTATTTGTCAAGGAGCTGATGGTTTGGGGAAGGCCCAGAGGACCTCAGCTGTGGCCTTCTGTGAAAAATAAACCAAAACAAAACAGGATCCAGAGATTCTTCTTCTCATCTACTCTGCGTGACACCAATCTTAAGTTTCAGAAGCCTTGGTCCCCAATATTGTCTGTAACATCTGGATCATGCACATCATCCCTCTAAAACTTGTTGGTTCAGAGTTCAGGTTGAGGGCACTTTTCTCTTCTCTGTTCCCAGCACCAGAGATTTCTAGTTCTGATGACTTGTTTAGCCCATTCTTGAACCTGAGAAATGCCTCAGTGCACTTTGGGTGGAGTTCAGCTACTCTTAGACATCTGCAGCGGAGACAGCTACACCTAAATTTGTTGTTCACACTCTGTGTGGTTGGTGGAGAGGCACAGGCGTTTCTACAGCACCATTTGCCTCCGCGTGAAGCAGGCTTGAAACAGCTCAGGGAATAGTCTGCTTCACAAGCTTTCTGTGGTCACAGTCCTGGGGTTTGCTGGGTTGAGAACATACCAGAAGTCAACACGATGCAATTTCCCATGTCTACGCTGCATTCATGTGACAGACAGGCCTGCACTAAGCTCATTCCCAGCCTTTCCTTCCTGCAAACCTCTATTCCACCTACCACTTCTAGGCCACCAATTTTAGATTTGGGTCCACTGGCTTTCTCCTATTTACCCATTGGAAGATCACAATGCCACTACAAAGGTGCCCTCATTCCCCTTTTGCAAACCTTCAGTAAACCTGTCTTTTCCATCCTCTCACTACAGTCCCTGGTCTGAACCTCAGTGGAGGGAGGTATGTTGATGGGGCCAAGAGCTCTCCTTTGGTCCTTCACCCATAGGTGGGGCCCTTTCCCAAGGGAGGAAGAGTGGGGTGCAGGGCAGGAGACAGAAGCTCATGGGAGAGAGCCTGTGCCTTGTGGCTGCCCTCAAAGGTATGGCTGAGGATGGCTGCTCTTGGGTTGAGCTAGCAGGGTGCTGGTTGGCAGCTCCTTCCTCAGCCTTGTCAGGACCTCAGCATTTTCCTTCAAAACCCTCATTCCCACTTGGCCTTCTGCGGGGATTAGGCGGGAGGGCTGAGAGCGCAGCTGTGCAAGCTCACAGGGGATGCCCACCAGCCCCTTCTCCCCACAGCACCCTCATTTCTCCCAGGCATCTCTGCCTTTTGGGTTAGCAACCTTTTGGGTTGCTTCATCTTCCCAGGGAAACCATGATGAAAAGGCATGAAAAAAAATAATAAAGAAAGGGAGAAAGTATCTATAACTTCCTTGTGTGGCTGGTTTGTGTTGCTTAGACAGCGAGGTGAGGTTTGGGGTTGCTGGGAATTGACTTCCACCAGAGCCATGGGAAGGACAACTCCTCATATGGTTTGCCTGGTGTCCCTCTGGGTTGACAGTGGTTACCCCAGCAGACAGAAAGACAGACACTTAGGAAATAAAGGAGCAAAAGAAATATCTATGGGGGAACTATGGAAATTACCCTGCTGCCTTCCTCCAGCTTTCATCGTGCCTGTGCACTGGGGGAGGCTGCCCTGCCTCGCCACCCTATGCCTGGAGACAGAAAGTGAGGGGGCGGTGGGTGAGCGAAACCCTGTTTTGCGCGCGTGGTGGCTAGATCGCAATCAAAACTGTGTGTATGTGTTTGTGAAGTTACCTCTGCTAAACAATTACGGATGTTTGAACACCACTCCCCTTGGACGATGCTTTGAAAGCCCTGGGTTTCTGTGCAGTGCAGTGCCCTACCTGATTGGTTGGTCACCATGTTCCTGCAAGGCTGTGTTGAGGTGGTGGCTGATTTTTCTTGTCAAGCCTGGCTTAACAGTCCCAAGTATTAAGCGTAAAAAATGAAAGAAACAACCCCCAAATCCTGGAATTTTAAGGAAAGGTATTTTGGGTCTGCCCTCGGTAGCAAAGGTAATGTTGGAGGGCTGAGCATGACCCGTGCTGTGCAAGTTGCACAATAAGGCAGTGTCTGCTCATGACTCACTGGAGCTTCATCTGCTCTTCCCACTCCTGGAATATCTCACAACTGGGCAGCAAATCCAGCAGTATCACTGGGGACTGAAATCTGGGGAAATGCTGTTTTCTTTGTTAACAAAAAGCACAGAATAGGCTGTGGTTAAGTCCCTGAATTGGGATTTGGGAGTTGGCGATTTTCCTGTGATGCGAGTAAGTCATCCCATCCCTCTGCACTGGTGTTCCTCATGCATAATATGGGGCAATGAAATGTTTTTTCTTTCCCTCTCCAAATACATTTACAATATTGCTATTTTAATTATACAGCTCTTGGGATGCAGACTCTCTCTGTCACGAGGTGTGTTCATGCAACTATCTACTAAATTAGGGGAATGCATCCAGATTTTCCTGGATGTATCCTCTTCTTCGTCCTCTGGGGTCCTGAGCAGGCAGAGTCATTGTGAGCCCATGAGCCCAGCTAGCATTCCATTTTGGGGGCTGCTTTCCTTTATTTATTTATTTTTATTGTTTATCAAAAGCAAATGCCAGCCTTTTGTAGTTTCAGAAAAGCAGCAGAAACAGCTGAGCTCAGCCAAGCACAGAGCTCAGTGGTGGGGGAGTCCCAGAGGCTGGGGGCTGAAATGCAGGGCTGCAGACCCGAGTCCAGCGAGTCCCAAGGCACAGCCTCCCTCTGTCTGTCATGTCTGCACATGTTCCTATGGACAGCTCTCTCCTTTACTTCTCCTAATCCTTTAGATTCAAAGGGTCATGGTTCTGCTTCGTTCTGATCTGCTTCAGTGAATGAGCCCAGCCTTGTGGTCAGGTTGGGGCAGGAAGGATGTGGTGCTTGTGTGGGAAGGACTATCAGACAAGGGAGAGAGGGAAGGTCGGGATGAACGGAAATGTGTGGATTTGGCACGTGAAGGGTGAACTGGGAGGAGTTAGGACTTGGGGAGATGAGGGGTGAAGCTCTGCAGGAGGAAGGCTTAGTGCTTTTAGATGTATTGGGTCATCTGGGGAAATATGACTGGGCCATCAAGGGGCTGGAAGGAAATAGTATTTCCAAAATGGACCTTCATTGACCATGGGGGAAGAAAGGGGACAACACATCCACTGCTGCTGCTCTCCCTTGATTTCCCTCTCCCTAAAATATGGCTGCTGTAAAGGACTGGTGGAAAAGCAGCCCTTTTGGAGGTACTAAACCCTTCCTGGTGCTTCTCTTGGCCATTGCTGCCAGATTGATAGGATGAGCAGGAGGCTGGTGGGTGGATGGGGAGACGTAATACCGGGTTGTCACAAGGTGCTGGTTCACCATGGCTCTGGGTGAAGGTCAGGCTGCTCGGATGGGGTGCTCAGAGGGAAATGAAAGGGTGTGACCTCCCTATGAACCATACCGACTTCTGTGGCCCCACCCAGGGCTTTCGTTTCATTGCAGTCTCTTTATGAAACCCTGCTCGCAGCCGCTGCGCCAGCCTGCGAGAGCCAAAGGTATGTGAGGTATCCTGGCCATGAACGCAGCCAGAGGGCAAAGGAGTTTCTGAATGGCCATCTCCAGGCTAACCCCAGTGCTTGTTGGGGCTTGTCTCTCTAACCTGACAAATCACCGGTTATCACAACCCAGGGAGAAGGTATTTCCAGCACCAGAAACATTCTCTGCAGCATTCAAATTGCAAGTTCCTGTCCGCTTGGGCTGAGCCCTGTGCTGTGCCAAGTGGTGCAGCAAATGCCCTGACACCGCTGGCAAGCAGAGGTGCTGATCCAAGAGGAGGGCAATGCTAATGGTGTGACCTGGGAGATCAGACACTGTGGTGAGGGTCTACCAGTGCGTGGGACCCAGCACTGTACCTTAAGCCAGCAGTGGGTCTGTGCCATAACACATGCAGAAGGACTCCCAGTTTGCCCATCTGGCATTTGCAGGAGGCAGGGAAAAATGCCCTGTAAGGTTGTGCCCCATTTTGGGGCATATGGAGCAGCAGCTTTGGAGGAGTAGCATGTCCCATTGTAATTAGCTATTGCTTGAGAGGCGGCTTGGATGGCTTGGGAGAGACACAGACCCTACACCTTCATTAGAATAATTTGCTTTGCTTTACAAACACGTAAGGAACTCTGCTCTGCTCTCCAACTGTCCTCTAAAGCAGAAGCACAGTGATCAAGCTTTCCAGAGGTGACCGGGATTTTCTTTCAGTCCCTCACATGTGGATGTCTAACGTGGATTTTTAGAGGATAGGAATTTAGAACCTTTGTAAATCTGGTCCATTTAGGATAGTTCCAGATCTGAAAACTTGGAATATTTTTGAGCGTCTGAGTTTTTCTTGTTTGCTTGTTATTGCAGCAATCATTGCTTTGATTTTAATTTATTTTTCTTGGTGGAGAGGGGATTATACATCTAATCTTTTGTGGTCTCTATGCAGAATTAACTTTCTCAGTCTCACTAAATTTTCTTTATTCCCTGATATTCTAGGCTGAAATTTTTGAACTAATTACTTCTTTACAAAACTTCACTGTGAATCCTTTTGAAATCTGCACTATCTTTATTTTTATGGGATTTGGTTTATTTCTCTTTCACCCCGGGGTATGTGATCTGAGATGAATTGAAGTCATTGGTAATGTTTCCTTTGAGTTTGGTTTTAAATCAAGCCCTGGGTAAAGAAATTTGTAGAGGAAGGAAGAAAACCTCCAGAAAACTAAAATATTCCTGCAGGATATGTCTTTAAAAAAAATCCCAAACAATTAGAAACCCCCTTGGAAAAGCCATCTGGGGAGCATCTGAGCAATGCTTACAGGAGGCCAGGGCCTTAAATGCTGTTCTCAGACTTTAAAAAGCGGGGATGAAAGACAGTAATGGTTATTAAAGCTGAGTATGCTCATGCATCAGATGTTTAAGTTTACTTCCCACTGGAGCTTAGAAAGGCTCTTTCTTGATATAAAGCTGTATAACAGATTATCTGTATTGTGTGAGGTGGGTTTCTTCCCCTCCCCTTTCCGACTGTCCAGGCACAGTTGGATATGAAACAGATGATGTATCAATTCTGCTGGCTGATGTTTTCCAGTGTAGGCCTGGATGTTTCCCAGTCTTCCAGCAATTACTTTTCATGATAGAAGGAGACCTAATTCTAGATGGACCTACTGATGTTTAGAAAAGAAATTTTGAAACCATTTGTTGAAGAACTCCCTTAGGGTAACCGGAGGAGCCTGTGGTTGGTGACACCAGGCTCACACCTCGCACTACACCCACGCGTGTTCTCATTGCATGCGATTACACAGTCTGCAACGTCTAATTGCCTGATTGTAATCTGTCCACCCTACCAAAGGTTGCATCATTTTGATTTTGCCTGGGTGCTGTGTGGCAAGCACCTTTCAGGTGGAGTCTCTTGTCCCTTAAAGGACTTAAAGGATTTGTAAAGTTTTTCCTGTGCTTTTGTATAAAGCCTGATTATTTTTTTTTTAAATTATTTTATTTCTGAGGGATGGAGGTTCAGCTGTGGCAGGGAAGAATTTGTAACAGCTAGAAAAGTATATCCATGGCACATATATATCACAATATATAACATAGCCATGGAGCTAAATTTTTCAAAAGGTTTCCAAAACAGAAACACTGCCTTAACTATTCCAGCATCCAGTGTAAGCAAATCCCATTTGCCCCTCTCCAGCTGTGCCAATTCATCCCAGGTGCCCACCAGGAAAGGGAAAGCAATCCAGGGCCATGTCCATTAGTCACCTACTTCAGCCTAACAGGACCCAAGGTCAGATGATGCAAAAATGACTGCCAAATATCTACCAAGAATAAGACAGCAAGGAGATAAGGCCTTGCCTATCTGCAGGTCTGCCCTGAGAGGGGGACGCGGCAGCGAGCCTGGCGTCAGGCAGCCTTGGCACTGGCACCCCGTGAGGGGGAAGCACAGGAATGCAAATGGCATGCTGTAAAAGGGCAATGAAGCCATCTGATGGCACACGCGGGCACTCTCTTATTGCGGATGAGGATCTATTTCTGGGCTTTGGAAATGAGCCATCCAAAAGTAAATGTTTAGTCAGCCTTGCAAGCTGTCTGAAATGCATGGCCTGCCTGTGACAGGGCAGTTTTATGGGGATGGGGCTGACCTTTCTTTGCCAAATGTGATTCTGCTATAAAGACATTGAAAAGAGATGGTAAGGTGTGGGTGAACTTTAGTTTTCTGTCCTAAAGAACTGAGTTGTAAGAGAGAAAAGGGAGTCTTCCCCTTCTGCAAGGACTCATAAAGGGCACAGGGGCTTTCTCTGCCATGGAGGTTGTGCCCTTCAAAACAGGCACTGATTCTGCAGCTTTGGCACCAGACTGAGGGTTGCTGTCAATATTTGGCTTACAGGCATGAGTGGAGCCACTTGGCTTTGTGTCGGGTCAGGCTTCTTGCTTTGGCCAGGAGCTGCAGCTGTAGCCTGTGAGGGCAGGGAGAGCTTGGGCACGGTGCTGGGGATGCCATGATCACTGGAGCAAACAGGGATGTGCCATCAGACACCGAGCGGGCATCTCCACCTTGAGTCAGTGACTTAGGGGCATTCTGACAAGCAGGACAGCTGGCTCTGGAGTGGGGCAGAGTGGGCCTCTGGGGGGGCACTGAGTGGTGTGGGGCAAGAGGGACAGAGGGCACTAGCCACTGAGCACAATGGCTTAGCCATAAAGCTGGTTGAGAGTATTCTACTCTCCAGACTTTGGCTATTGGAGACCTGCAGTTCAGACTGTGTGATGTTTGGGTCTGAGGCTGGGTTTTAGTTCATTTGGGAGAGGAGCGAGTTACAAAATGTGGATCTGAGTTCAGGTTACAATTCTGCTCCCCAGGGCTATTCCAGGTGTTCAAATACAAACTTTTGGCTCAAGTCCATCTCTAATTAGGCATATTCTTTAAAAGTATTTTCCTTCCTCAGCTCCTATGCTCTTGGCTTGTCTCCACTAGCCCTCCTTGCTATGCTAGAGTACAGTTTGCTGGCTATATTAATTGAACTGTTTACACACCTGGTTTCCTGCAAGAATAGACACCTAGCTCCTTCTTTTGAAAATTCTAGCCCAGAGGCTGTAAACAGGAATTGTGCTATGTCTGGAAAAGCTGAACTGCTGCTTATTCACACTCCTTTGGGCTGTGGGAGCAGCAACAGCTGCAGACATGGGTCAGTTGACCATGGAAACCAGCTTGCACACTCTTCCCACTAGTCCTGTCCTCCCACTTGGCTCAGGTCCTCCAGCACTGAGGAGCCACCTTCTCCACAGAGTTATTCCCTTTTATTGTGACAGTGAGAGAATGGGCCCCACCTGGCCTTTGGGTCAGCTCAGATAGGCATTTTGCCTCATGTATGAAAGCTGTGGGTGTCACCCTGCCATTATGTCCTGTGCAGGGCTGCTGATGGGACCTTTCCTGTCTTTTCATTTACATTCAATCATTTACCTTCCAAGGTTAGTTACTGTCCAAGCTCCCCAAAAGTGGTGGTGGATTCATCACCCCTTATACTCTTCTAATCATGGCTGAGGTGTATCTCTCATAACCTGTTGTGTGGCTCAAAGAATGATTGTGGAAAGAAAAGGTTCATAAGGCTTGTGTGATGCGGATCAGATGAAATGATCCCTCATGGTGTCTTTGAGCTTAAAACATATAAGCATAAGTGAGTGCCATTGCACAACTTTGATTTCAAGGTGTAGGAGAAGGAGAAAGGCAGCACAAAAACATTTGGCTGATGCTGTCAATGATTTCTTCTTCTGAGCCAGGTAGTATCAGAAAAGCTTACAGAGCTTTCTCCAATGCTAAAACAGAGTCTGCTGGGGAGTTCCCCTTCACACCAGTGTGCACTCTAGCACTCTATCCTGCCTTAAAATATGCTGATTTTGCAGACATGCTATCAGTTTCTGAATCCCCAATGACTTTTCAGCCATTGTTTTACTGGATGACATTGAGTTATACTTTGCTGCTTCATTTCTTTGCTGAACATTACTTGAATTTCATCTGGAAGATACCAGCTAACCTCTGTGTAAGGCCATGAGTTGGGAAAGTTGGTGTTGATGTTGATGCACTGGTTGTGCTGTTGGTGGTCCACAGGCTATGGACTGTGATGCTGATGTGCTGGGCCTTGGTATCTTTAACTCCCTGTATTTCTTGAGGATTCCAAAGCAGTGTTGGTGAAGGCCCCCGGAGGAATCCCCCCAAGGCAGGCCCGTGGTAAGGGATATGCAGATGTCTGGGCTGGGAATAGGGAACAGGAAATCAGATGTACCTTAGGGCAAAATTTGCTATCCAAATTCCAGTTCAGCTAGGAACGGAAAGTGCTGTGGTTCCCAAAGCACTGGGCTGGACTGGGATTTACTCCAAGCAGCCCCCAAAGGGCACACAAAGGCATCCAGTGGGGAATGAAACAAGACGTGATATCAGTTTTCGTGTCCTCGTGCCATGGAGGAACTACAGCAACTCTCTCTGAGACCAGCACTGCTCTTGATTGCCCAGCAAGCAGTGACTTTGTTGTTGAACTTTATGTTGGCGTTGATTCCTGGTTGGCTGCTGAGTGTTGGTTGTATGCCATACGTGTTACGAGGTGCAAGAGCTGGGAAATCTCAACTCTGGAAAGAGGCCCAGAAGGACGGCAGTGGCAGGTGCTTTCGTCCAGGCTTGTGTCAAAACCCTTTGCAGTGGAAGAGGAGAGGGCTTACGTCATCAGCCCACTTACCTTTTCCTCCAGCATAATCATGCCCCTCTGCCAAAAAATTGAATCAGGGCTTTTGCTAGAAACCAGGGGCTAGCTAGATCCAGCGTGAAGCGGCATGGCCGTTTGTGCTGGGCTCTGCTTCTGCTAATGGTATCAAATCAAGCAGGAAATTATTTTTGGAGCAGTGGAGCATGTTGAAACCCAGCAGAAGGCAGCTGTTTGCGTAACCGGAGTTGTGGGAGAGCTGCCTCCCTTGTTGCCAAGCGCTTGACTTCCTATGCTGGTGAGAAACGGTTTTCCTGGTCCCAGCGGCCTCCCTTAGGCTTATGAGGCTGGGCTTGATCCAGCATCCATCATTCCTGTAGCGCCTGCTTCACAGCTCTGAACGTCCCCAGACATTTTTCTGTGGGGGTCTGAACCTACCTGATTTTGACTCACCGCTCAGCCCCCTCCTTAAAACCAAATGACCTGCAAATTGAAGGGTTTTGTTCAGAGTTTCACATGTATTTCAGTTAACTCTCAGCAGAGGTCCACATCTGGCACATTGCCCATGCTGGAATTGAAATATTAGTTCTGCCTCAATCTGAGCATCTGCACTGTGTTTCACACCCTGGCTGGGTTTCCAGCCCCGGTTCGGTGCCCTGGTGGTACCCACAGTGTACTTCACTGAAGAAAGCTGCCTTCACAAGGTCGTGTCCTGGCATGCATCTCCTCTGGCTGCGCTTCAGCAGCTCCCAAGTGTCTAACAGGGGCTTGATATTTTTTTTTTTTTGATGGGGGGAGGGCATCCTGGCATGCTGCTGCCTTTTCACTCTCTGGCAATACCATTTGAAACTTTTCTTTCTTCTCTGTCACTGTAAGCAGGTGCCTCCAGACATGTGCTGATGGAGCTCCTATGCAAACAGGTTTGTCTCCCTGGGCTCTGCTCAGTTCTTAGCCCTCCTCCCAGATCAGAAATAAATCCCTCTAGTACTACAGCAAAACGTCATGCCCTGTAAAATAGCATCATTAATGTGGGTTGTAGGATTGCGTTAGCCAGAAAGAATGAGATAAAGCCACGGCTGCAAAGATGGCCATTGGCTTGGTGCACATTGGGCTTAAATTCCTGCCCTCAAAATGCAATGCTTCTGCACAGAAGGGAAGGATCAAGCCAGCATGGAGAGGTTTCAAAAGCTGCCATGAGGGTATAAAGGCTTTTTTGTTTGCGGATTTATTATGTCATCCCTCGGCCGTGCAAATGTCGCCCCAGAAGAAAGACTTTTTCATATTACTGCCTTGTTCTGGAAAAGTCCCTCCCTAATTATTCATGACCACTGACTCCTTCGGCCATGTGCCCCTTTCCAAAGGGTTGTAGAGTGGAAAGAAATTCCCTGACGCAATGAAAGGCAGGAAAAAAATCCAGCACACCCGAACGGAGTCAGTCTGAAGTATTTATGGCTTTCCAATTGGGTAATTAAGTTCTTGTGCAGCCGGGTTAGGGTTAGGGTTAGAAAAGGTGTCTGTCCTGTGCCAGGTTGAAGTTTGTTACCGTTACACGAATGTACATTGGCAATGAGACCCTGGTGCTGGGGTGATGAGCAGGGCGATATCCATACTCTATAAAAAGTCTTTGTGAAGTAGATTAAAAATTAATTTTAAAAAATAATCTGATGTTTCACTTTATAGTAACCTTTCAAATAAGTGCTTGATGGTTTCTGGGCTGTTTGGTAATAGGTGATGAGACCTTTTATTTTTGCCTGTCCCATCCATGTCTAGGATTGCAGCTGTCACATTTCATTGTCTAGGTCTGTCCAGTATCTCATGGTTTTGGTTGCAAATTCCATTATTTTTCCCTTGCCACTTAATTGTTCCTTGTGGCATAGTTATGCTCCGTACCTTCGGTTTTGCTTGATTTGGTTTGGAGGGAGAGAGAATGGGGTGGGTGTGCCCTTGGAGACCTCCCAGGTCCATCCAGAGGATACTCCCTGCCCTGCCTTTCAGCTCTTCTTTTCTTCGTCGCACTAAGCTGACCCTCTGTTGGCCTATGTCTGTTGTGCCCGAATGAGGGGGTTAAAGAAAAGAGGTTGAACCCCCCTGTTTGGTGGCTGCTCTAACTGGTCCCTCACGCTTTGCCCACTCCGAACCCGTCCTGTGGTCTACAGTGCTTCAGCCCAAATGTCTTGGGACCTCACTGAAGCATTTAGTAACTTGTACCCCAAAAGGCAGTCACTTGTCCTGATAATGAAATACTATCCATCCCATAATATGAAATTAGTATAAACCGTAGAGGCTCATATTCCTGTAATGCAAAGGAAGGAAACAGCTGCAGACTTCAAGGAGTAGTATACTAAATTCATCTCAGTTTGAAACCACTAAATCTTATTTCCTCAGATGAATGCTGTAGCTACATCTGAAGTAGTGCCTCTATTTGCTGATATTTTACCCAATGGTAGCTGTAGGGAAGAGTTTAATTTCTTTTGTCGCCTTATCTCTGGGAACCACCTCAGATCCGTTTCAATGACATTCCAGCACAGCATAAGACTAAAAAAGGGTTTATTGTCTCTTTGAACTGCCTTTTGCTCTGAGGAATGAGGATATAATTGTAACGTAGGAAGGACAAATTGAACATGTTCAGGCTTGTCCTGCCCGATCTTTCCATGTTTCTTCTTTTTTTTTTTCTTTTTTCCCCTCCCCTTGCAGCTAGAACTCATGATTGGGATTTTCCAAACGATAAAGTCTTGGCTAGCCTAGAGGCTAATATGCTCTTAGCTAAACGAACTCTGGACGGTTGGATGTGTGGTTTCTTCTAATGCCAGCCAAGACCAAGGTTTGCTACTTTATTTGTGTTTGCCACCAGAGCATCAATCTCCTGCTGTTCATGTCTACAGGATGAGTGCAGAAGGAATCTCGGGCAGATGGCTTTCATATTCCCTCTGGGATAATGTTTTCCACATGTTTAGTGATCTTTCAGTACTCTCTTTTCTTTTTTGGTCATGTTTGGATTTTAAAAGACATAGATCTGTGGAAGAAATTAAAGGCAAATATTGACCAGACTTAAAGCAGGCCAAAAAGAACACCCCTAAACTTTTCAAATGCTGCGGTGTTTTGATTTTAGGAAATCTAAGTATTAGCATAATTGAAATAGAGGGTTTGTTGGCTATATCTGTAGATACAGTAAGTTGTGCTTAGTTTGTGTCATTTAGTAAAAAATTGCCTTTGTTGGTACTGAATCCATACTTTTTTGCTCAACTGCTGCTACCTGAAGATGTACTAAAGAGAAATGAATTTTAAGCCCTTTCCTGCTGTTAAGCCATACCTCTGTTCTATGCCTGGGCTCTTTGTACTGGATGCTGTCATTTTGATGGCTTTTGGCAGCCATCATATCTACACTACTGATGTTGGGCTGGATCCCGTAAGCCATTTTCAGCTCTTACTGACTTTGCATCTTTTCCATGATGCCCCCGGTTGATCTTTTCCAGCCTCTTTTCCATGATGCCTATGGTGCAGCTGGGATTATTCCTCAGGATCCGCGTGGCTTACTTTACTTTGACCCTGTGGTTTTTACTCAGTTCTTCCTCAGACAAGTTTCCACTGACTCAAATTTGTGTTATAATTGAGTCAGGGCTCCAGAATGCATCCCCAGGGTGAAGTCTGTTTCTGGGGCAGCTGGTTCCCATGGAGCTGGGCCTGCCAACACTGGCACGCTATTCTTCCTCAGGAAGAATTCTTGAAGTAGTAATAGAGATGTCCAACATTTCCAAAATCTACATATGTGTGCTTCTCCCATCAATAGTGCTGTAATACGCAGCGCTGTGCTGTGTTGTCCGGGTGCTGCAAGACACAGCGAGTTGTGGGTTCCCATTGCGTCTGTGTTGTGGCTGGGGCAGCAGCAAAGGCCTTTGGGAGATCCAGAGAAAAGAAAGTGAAGAGGAAAAGTGTGGCTCACTGGTCTGAGCACTCAACTTGCATGTGAGAGACCTGCTTTTTTAGGCTTTTTTTCTACCGTGACCTTTATGGGACCTTACTGGGGCATTTAGGCTTTCTGTGCTTCATTTCCCTGTGAGTACATACGTGGTGTTTGTACCACTGTCACCCGTGTGGGGATGTTATGAAGACAAGTTGTGAGATTTAAAGTGTGAGTTTTTCAGCTGCTACTGCTATCAGGTCTGTCTGTATGTAAGAAAGGAAACCTCTCTGAGGGGTATTACAAGAACTTGTGCAGATCCATGTCTAGAGATTCTTGCAATCTGGATACCCCAGTATTTCCTTGGTGCTGTAGAGACGTACATCCTACAGGCTTGGCAGCACTTTGAAGTCCATGTTTTCATGTTTTTTCCCTGCTGAAAATGAAATTGAAGTGAAACAAAAACACACAGTTCTTTTTCATTGTGCACTGAAAAGAAAAAAAAAAACAAACAAAACCAAAACAAACCACTATTCACCTCAAAAGGTAATTAATTTCCTCATCAACCAGTTTGTCTGTTTATACAGACACATTTGATGCACTGAAAGCAGCCAGCTGCTGTAAGTGTCCAGGATACCACAAGCACCAGTCTAAAATTATTGTCTCTACCAACCACCAAAGGACATGGTCCATTGCTGCCTCGGGTTACCTGGTGTAGAGTCTACTCTTGTACAATATGTGTGTGCCTTAAGATGTCCTGCCAAAGAAGTGTGTGGCCTCTGGCTCTTGCAGCATCAGGTGGCTTGAAATGTAAATCTTCCAAGTACAGCAAACCCCAAGCATGCAGTGGGCTAGCACTTCTCTCGTTGGAGCTACAGAAATGTGTAATCAGAGGTTTCCAAACTCCTCTGCAGACAGCTGGCCGCTCACACACTGATCACCCATCCTTGTTTCCAGCTGCTAATTTGCAATTAAATGCAAGTAAAAATACAGTAAACACTCTGCTCGCAATTTTCCGTGCGAGTCCGTTGGGTAGCTTGCAGTTGCCATCATTTGGTGGTGAATGGAGCAGGCTCCTGCCCCAAGCGTGTGGTTGGGTGGGGAGGCTGCCCATGAGGCTGTCTAAGATGTGGTTCCCACCGAAGGCTGCTGTAAATACCCGTTCAGCATAATGCAGCTGATACTAACTGGCATCCCTGTAGGTGGTCTCACTAGTGGGGCCAAGATGAAACGTAGTGCGGAGAGTGAACAAAGCGCTTCTTCTCCCGAAGGGGAGTGCCTCCAACTGAGAGCAAAGGTGTGTTAGGCAGAGCTCAAAATGCAACCGCTGCACCAGGTCTGCAGGTAAAGGATCTTCTCGCTCAGGGTTTTGGCAATTCTGGAATCCGCTGAAATATGTAAGATGCATAGAAGAGATTATATTTGACTGGTGTGAAGTACATTAAATCTGTTTTCAATTCATTGCTCCAAAAAGTGTGAGCAACTTCAGTTAATATTGAACGTGCTTTTTATCCCAAATAAATTACTTTCTACTATGCTAAACAAATAGTTGAAAATAGATCATTCAGTGAAAGTTTCTTAGTTATTCCTTGGCTAGTGTTTGTCCTACAATCTATGTAGGGGATAAAACTACTACAATTTGCAAATATGAAGCACAGAACAACCTCCTTTCTGAATATATTTAACATGCAGAAACCATTGTCATTATGGGATGAGGGAAACAAAACACTTAATTGGGGGAGTACAGTAAATATAGTAACAGTGAGACCACTCCTGGTTTGAGCGTACGAAGCCTGCCCAAGCAAGCAAACTGCACACCTTTAATTAATGGTTTCACCCATTATTGAAATGGCATGACTCACTCTTCTCATGCAGATGCCTCCTTCTGGGGTCAAACTCTTCATGAAATCAAATAATTTGTACCACCACCCTGGGGCTCTGTCTTTGTTGGAGAAAGGGTTGTTTTCAAGGGGCCTATTGTGCAACCAAAGAGGTTGGAGTGGGGTGCTGGAAAGTCTTCCGCCTGATGTGTGAAATGTTTTATTTGTGACTTTTGGGTATTAGTGTTCCAACATTGCTTCCCGTAAAATATTAGCCTTAATGTGTCCTATTTCATTAGAAGGTCTTACTAGACAAAAGGCGCTGGAGCTCTTAATGGAGCATGGCAAGATTTTCCACACCTCGAGGTAGGAGGTGTTGGCTGCCATTACATGTTCCAAGGCAAGATCAGTCTGTGCTGTGCCTTTGGTAGGATGCTGCATTTACAGTTACTTACCTCAAGGTAAAGTAACTTGTTTTGCCAGGGATTACGTAGCCTAAAAATGTCATTCATGTGGTCCTGGTAAGAGATGAAATTTAAGTGTCAGGCTTGGTTAGTCAACTCGTTAGCCTTTGGATGCAGGGTGTGGAGTGAGCCCTTCCTTTTGTGTGACACAAGGACTGCTCTCTTGGACCATTGCAGTAGCCTCAACACTGCCCTGCTTGCAAAAGGGGCTGGCAGAGGAAAAAGCTTGAGTCCTTTGGTGGGCTGGTGCTGGGACACCTAAAAGCATTGGCAGAATAGGAGGTTGTCTGTGGCATTGGACTGTCTGCCCACAGTCCTGTTGTCTGCTTTGCTGTGCCAGAGTGGTAAAAAGACACGCTCATTGAGGAAAGACAGAGCATCTGGAGTCTGCATCTTTTTTTGGAAGGTGTGAAAGGTCATCTTGGAAGTAGCAGTTATCGCCTGTCTCCTTAGTGCCAGCAAAGGCTGTGGTCCTGGCTTGCCAGAGCTCTCTTTGTGCTTTCTTTCCCAGCCAAATCCTACCCCTTCCCCTCGCAGGAACTACCTGGACTCCACCCCTCATCCTAGGGCAGCAAAATTCACCTCTGCCCACATGTTGCTTTGAGTAAGCAAGTGCGTCACAATCAGTGAGAGGCAACAACTTCAGCCACTGCCAAACTTGTGGATCCTCCGAAGCCACTGCTGTTGGCTGAGACCTGACGTTCTGGGAGTGCAGCCCAGGTTACTATAGCAAATCCTCAACAGTTTCCTGCCCAGCTGAGTCTTTTGGAGTCTGAAGCGTTGTAACCTCATAAAAGCTTGAACTCATTCAAAGATTATTTCACACCACCTACGGTACTCTATGAAGTCAGACATGCTGTAACATATGATTAACGATGCGTTCGGTGGTGAGTCACCGGGTAGTCTAGCAAGCACTGCTCACCTTCTAACCAGTCTGTGTGTGGGACTCCTTACCTAGCGACACACCCAAACAGAGTGTTTTAATAATTTACCACATTCTGAGCTTGGAAAAGCAGCTTTTGTTGCTTAATTTAAAAGAAAAAAATTAATTACTTAAAGGCTTTGCCACCCGCTATGGAACAAACCTCCATCATGAAGAAGAAGGTGGGGGGACCCCAAAAAAGCTATTATTACTTTGTGTGATTACTTACTTTTTGTAGCCAAAAAAAGACTGGGGAAAATCTATGTTTAAGAGATGGGGGATTGCATCTTCGTGTTATATTAAACAGTCACTTGAGAAGATACATGAACGTTTCTTGGACCGAAATGTATCATTACAGTTTCCCAACTGAGTGTCTCAAGTACAAAGTGAGAGTTGTGGGTATTCTTATTTATTATCTGGAATGTTTAAGGATTGTAGCAGCAGTTTTTAGGGAATGAGCAAAAATGAGCTTGTCTGGTTTATGAGAAGGTGGTGGGAGACGTGGTTTGAATTCCTGCTGCAGGATATTGCACTTGCATCTCAACATGATCTGGTACCCTTTCTCCAATAAAAATCACAGTAAGAAGCTTAGGGAAGAGAAAGAGAGAGACAAACTTCCACAATACTTCACCAATTACTTTTCCAGCCTCCAACTATTTTCAGCTCAGGATTTTCTGACATGAATGAATATGGTTTGTGACTCTTTAGTAACCTGCAGTGGATCATTCTACCAAGTGCTTGTCCTGTCTCTCCTTGTACCCATCTAAACCTTTTGCTTCCACAACATCTGTAGCAACAAACTTCACCAACCTTCTACATGTTGTGGGAAGAATTAGGCCTTTCTCTTTGTTTTGAGCCAGTCTTCAACAGCTTCATTTGATACTTCCTAGTTCTTGTGGTGGAAATGACCGTGCCAGGCACTTCCTAGCCCCCTGCTCCAAGTCCCTCACAGACTTGTGGACCTTTATTAAGGTGTGCCTTGGACATGTCCTTCCAAGGTGAAGGTGGTCAGCCTCCACAGGCATAAAACCAGTTGCCATGCATTGTCCTTGTTGCCATCATCTGAGCCTGTTCCACTCCCCTTTGAGAGGAGGGGACCAGGACTGTGTGCACTATTCAAAGTGCTGGTGAACCAGAACCTCTAATGAGGTTCTCTTCTCTGTTAGCTTGCTGTTTCTTTCTTAGTAATCCCTAGTGTTTGATTAGCTGAGTACTGAGCTGATGCTTTTGTGGAATAGTCTATGATAGTCCAAAGGTCTTACTCCTAAGTAATAATAAGCAGTTCAGAAACCATCATTTCAGATGTGAATTTAAGATTTGTTTTCTCTGCATGCATCACTTTAAATTTAATCTGCACTGACTTTCAGTTGCCATGTTATTGCACAATCCCTCAGCCCCTTTAAGGGCTATATGCAATTCCCCACTGACTGCTTTTTTCCCCAGTACTCTCTTAGTTGCGTATCCTCAGCAAACTTTTGTACCCCACTGCTGCTCCAGATCGTTTGCAGATAGATCAAACAGCACGTGTCCCAGCCTCACTGGTGGGATGCCTCTCTTGTGAGAACTGACCGCTTACACCTACTTTCTGATGTCTATCTTGACCTGCCTCAGCTCATCCAGTATTAGCGTTGCTGGGATCAAAGCCAGATGTTGCAAGCCCCCAGTGCAGTTCATGCCTGGTCTCCTTGTCTAGACTCCTCCATTTCTAGACATACAGCATGATACTGCAGAGCGTGAGGCAAGCAATGCCTTAGCCAGACAGCTAATGAAAACCTTTTGGGGAGTAGAGCTTATTCCCCCACTTATTATAAATGCATGTAAACATGGAGGTGTTCGGTGCACCGAGATGCCAGCGGGATGGCCTCTGTTGTGCCGTAGGGAATAGCGATAATCACACGTACGAGCGCAAGCTCCGAATTAGCAAAATGTGGTATTTTGAAATAGGATGTTTTACCAAAGAAGAGCACACGAGAATAAATGATACTTGAAATTAGTGGTGGATTATGGGCAAGGCATGCAAATCCGCCCACGTCTTATTGAAGCGTAACTGATATGCCTCTTCCGGCAATTAGACAGGTTCCTTGGAAGAGCGCTGTGCTGGATCAGGCAGCAGGACGGGCTGGCGCAGGCAGGCTGCTCCAGCTGCCTGGGGATTAGCATCCTGCCGCAACCATCCCTTCACGCCCCAGCGGTGGGATCTGCCGGGCTTGAGCTGGGGCTGCGGCCGGGGCCGGTTAGTTTGAGCTGCTTGTCATTGCTGGGATTGTCTCTGCAGCAGGCGCTGGCGGGGGACGGATAGTTTTGTTGCTGTGGAGCCCCTGATGGACAGCCAGCCTCATCTAGTCACACAGAGCACCGCTTATGTAGGGAGCTCTGCCAAAGGAGGATTTTCCATGGGGAAGAAGCCCAAGCATTTTTATTTAATGCCCTGCACTGACCTAATGTGTTTTTTTGTAAGGCTGAGTATCAGCTCCTACCAGCAACCCTCCTTGTGCTTGGCCAGTGACTCACGCAGGAGCAAACGTCCACTTAAGGGAGTTTAAGCCACAGGTAGCTCCAATGACTGCGAACTGCCTGGTGTCCCCAGCACACAGTGGTTCTGCCATTGTACTTCTGGCTCTTTGCCCTGCTAATGCACCAGTGCCAATCTTCAGCACCCCCCCTTGCCCAGTTCTGACGGAAACAGGTGATGCAGGATTCCTATACTCTCCTTCGTCTTTTTTCTCCTTTCCCACCAACTGAATTTTCCAGATGTGGCTGTCACTAGAAATAAGCAGTTGAATGAGCACTTGATTGCGGGTGACTCATTCTCACCCTGTGAGGGGCTTTGCAGAGGGCGTGGCCGCAAAGTCTCACCACCTCCTTGGACAGCCTGCAATGATGTCAAGTTCACCAGAGTGAAAAAGAGCCTCCTGCTCTCCCCAAAGCAGCAGCAGCCGACTTCTACTGCTCATCATCTAAAACAAATGTGGCAAAAAGGACACCCTTGTCATGGTTTCCAGTTGCATCATCCCTCCTTTTCCTGCTGATGCATGGGTGGGGATGGATATCTGCTCAGGTTTTACATTCTGTCTCTAGAGAAACACCAGGATCCCAGTGAAATAATGGAAAAATTGCAACCAAAGGAGTTAAGGGACTACAGTGAAATATGGGTGGTTTATCCCAGGTGACTTGTCCTACTTCTTGTGAAGTACCTCCTACCTGACAATAAGGAAGCAAGTGTAAAAGGGCATCTTTGTCTGTCACACGTCCCTTGGAGGTTGCATTTGTTCCCACTTGGGTTTTAACACTCCTTCAGCTGCTCTTCTTGCTTCACACACTGTTTTCACATGGGCATTTGCTTGGACAGGACAGCCAGGGCAAAAGACTCCTGCCATACTTATTCATGCCTTTGTGTGATGCTTTCTTCCATGAGGACAGGGAGTAGGAACTGCAGAAAGGAGAGTTTGGGGTTGTTTTTTTTTCGGTTTCCTCTCAAAGGCACAGATACTGGCTGCCCTTCGCTGGCAGGGCTGCCTTGAAGCTTGCTGAGCACTGTGCTGTCTGGGTTTATTTGTGTTATTGTGCCATTTCTTGCCCTGGGCTGTGGAAGCTGGACTATCTCTGTACATTTGCATGAATGAAAAGTGAATTTTTTTGAGGCTCAATGATTCTATTTTTGATTAAGGATTTTGTGGTTTTATTTCTTTAGGAAGCTTTGGTGAAACGTGCTTACTTCTTTGGTCTTTAGGAAGAATCTGAACAATATAGACCAGACCACAATGGATCAAAAATCAAATATACATTCAGCGAGCATTGTCAAGGCAGTAAAGGAAAGTTTCTTAAGCGAAACTATCACTAATTTATGACAAGATATATACTAAGTTTATGTATCATTAAGTTGCCATGAGTGCAGTGACCACTGCTCACTTTCTTATGGACTTTTTTACCAGAGAGCATGGTTTGGTGTCATGGTTTCACCTCAACTTTTTTTTCCACCTCGGATTTTTTGCTTTTCTTCTCTTTTTAACTCACCAGCTATTTTTCACCCATAGCTGCCCGTCTAAAGGTTTGAGTGGATGAGTGGATAATGTGGCCGGACTGCAATCAAAGAAATATTTTGAGAGTCCTTTCAGAGCTCTTTAAGGAATCTGGGCCTGCTATGAATGCTGGCTTTATGCAGCGCTGTTTTGAAGTGGGAGTGAGTCACTAAAAAACAATTTGCACTCTCTCCATGTTCAACTTTGACTTTATTAAGAAAAAGAGAAAGAAAACAAACTCAATCCCATTCACTGCCGAAAGACACATTGATCCTTTAATCAGAGAATCGTTGGGAACTGCTTCCTCCTTGAAAGAATCGCTGTATTGACGCAACATCTAATTGTGCAATTACACACGTGCATTTTTCTCCTGGGCTTTGCAGAGCAGGGCTCTGCAGCTGAAATGCTAATCAGAAAGCAATTGATAGCATCTCGGGGCACGCACAGCCCAAATGCAGCCTCCCAGCTGGCATCAACCCCTAGGCACCTTCACTGGTCTATCCCAGCCCTTTCAGGCGGGAAACCAAAGATGGGAATCACAGCCGAGCAAGGACTGGAATTTAAGCTAGAGCCCAAAACTGTATCCCATATTGGTTTGTTGTAGCCTTCCCTGGTGGAAGGGGGAGGGTCTGGCACCCATCCTTCCTTGGCGTTGCCCTGGGGGCTGCAGCTGGCTGGTACCAGCGGGGACTCTGTTCAAACACCCTCATCTGCCAGCTGAAAATAATACCTGCCTGCAAATGCCTGGCAAGTGGCCTCTCTCCTGCTCCTTTGCCACTGCCTGACCTCTGTGTGGTTCACATGCCTTAGTGGGATTGAATTTTTCATGGAAGTTTTGCTGAAAGCATTGCTTCAAAGCTGCGGGAAAATGCTCTGCACATGTGTTTTTACATATATATGTGTGTATATACACCCACACATACTTGTTTGGCCAGGGCCCACTTCCCAAGAGCTGCATTTGCTGTAAACTTCTCTGGATTCTTCTGATGCTTCAAGTGTGCGACTTCTGAGTTGAGGGGTGTGCGACACTTTGGGCCGAGACACAGAAGGTCACTTCCAGGGTTTGGGGAGCCTCTGGGAGCCCTCGCTGTCTCCTGTGTTACTGTGTTATGTCTTGATTCAGAAACTGAACCCTGATTGCACTCGTTTCCCTAATACTAATTGATCCTGATGGGAGGAGGTTGGGAAGTAATGTAGAGCAGGTCCTTGCTTCATCTACCTGGGGAAGGATGGTGCACATTGGGATTTACAATTACCTGCAAGCAAGTGTAGAGGCTGGTTAAACATTAGATGGGAAGAAATGCAGACCTCCTCCAGCTGGCTTTGAATGCTAATATTTTCTTTGGGTTTAATCTGTTTACCATGATATTACTCTTAATGGTTTCATCATCAGTTCTGCTTTCCCACCAGTATTAAGGATGGAGTTTCCAGACAGACAATCCTAGCTGTTAGCCATTTGTCACATCCATGGCTGCAAGCTACCAAGTGAGTTTTGTACCTGGCCACACCACTGGTCCTGTGGTGAGTGTGCCCTGGGCCGGCCATCCTGCTTTTTGAAACCCTTGAAAACTCTTTTAACGGATGCTTTTAACGCATTTGCCATGCTTGCCTAATGGCCTTGGGAAAACAAGAGGCTTTCATTATGTCGTTACATGGTGTTTGGCTGATGTTATGGACTCATAGCCTCCAGGTCCCTCTGTTTATGTTTTCTTCTTATTTCTCTGAAATCTTTAAGTCAGGGCAAACTGCGGCTACTCCTGTTGGCAAAAACTAGCAAAAATTAGTCCTCTTCCAAGATCAGCCATTTGCTCCCTGCTACCAATTGCTGTGAGCCCTCCTGAGCAGTGGGACCTTGGGGCACATCGATCCCATTCAGGACAGGGCAATGCATTTTGTTCCTCCCTTTCATGGCAAAACTGAAAACAAATGATGGAGAGCAGACAGCCTGAGAGGAGCTTTGCTAGTGGAAAAGCCCAGGGGAGAGCAAGGAAGGCTGCTGGCAAAAGTCAGCAAGGGACTCTCTCTCAAAGGAATTATAAGTAACAAGCTGAAGTACACCGACAAAGTTGCCCAAGTTATTTTGATCATAAAGCCCACGATGGTAAAGGCTCTTAACCTCTAATTAATCAGTGAGAAGCTGGAAGAGGCTGCACAACGATCGCAGCTGCTGAAGCTGCTGTGCCCTTTTGCTCCCTTTAATTTAATTGTATTAGACCTACCCACATCCTTTGTTCTTCCGCTCAGGAAATCTGCTGCTGGTTTTGGCAAGGCTCACTCTGGCTTCACATGGCTGGTTTGTGGACAGCCAGGAGGGATGAGAAGGAAGGCAGGAAGGAGAAGAGGATGGGAAAAGGTCCCAAAGGAGCAACCTGCTTAATGTGCCTCATTTGTCTTAATAGTGCCACCACGTCCCTTCCTGATAAAACTTCCTACTGATAAGACAAACAGGCAAAATTGAATGCAGAAGGACTCCCGCTGATTTCAGCAGAGATGGGATTTCATGCTTAAATCTTCAAACTAAAAAAGATGAGTGCCTGCAAGTCAAGTCTTGCACAGTAGAAACTTTTAACCCAGCAGTCGTTCCTACCCCCAGCCTTCAGTTCCACTGAGGGGTTGGGGTATCTCACTTTTAGCTTAGCTGTTCTGGTTTGTACCACTTTTTCCTCATCAGACCCATAAGAAATAAGAGCAATAGCTTATCCCTGGGTTGTCCACTTGCTTAGTGTGCGGAAAAGGGTCCAGCAGGCACAGCAGAGTGATTTTTCAGTGCTAACCCCTGGTTGTTTTCTCTGCTGGTGGCAATGGCATCACTGTACCCCTTGTCAAAGTGCTGTTCCATGGGGCTGTTGGGAGTCAAACCCTCCCCCGCCCTCCTGCTGCTTCCTAGACTTCTCCAAACACCACTGCCTCCATCCGACCCACCTTCACAGGGCTGCAGCTCCCCTCCCAGCAGCATCCCAGTGTGTGGATAGAGTTTTCTTCCTTGGTGGTGACATGGAGCAGCTCCAGCCGAGGATCCAGCAGTGTCATTGCAACTTCATTAATTGTCCCCGCAAATGCATCAGCCTCTGGTCTCCTGTCAGCATCATTGAAAGAGTACTGTCAGCTCAACCCAATCCACTAGCATTTGTCTTCCCTGCTGCCAGAAATAATGATTCAGCACATGCATACTGGTTTTAGCACTTGTGTCCCTTTACATGACAGTGTAAGTATTTGTATGTCTTTGTATAACAGGAAAAGACAATGTGTACAGTCCCTCACCTCCTCAGAGGTGATGATGTGTCAGGAAAGCTGCCCTACACTCATGCTTTGGAAAACAGTTGCTTTTCACTGTATGGGTGGGAGGATGTGTCCCACTGATGCTATACTGGAGGGGTGGCACAGGAGTTGTCCTCGTGTATAATTCATGGGTTGTAATGGAAACATCAGAAAGAAATTAATGATCTCCTGTGTTGATATGGCATTTTTATGACCCTTGTTTTCACTTCACCTTTCTTAAGTGAGCAAACAAATGCAAGAGGTAGACACAGATGCATTATCTCCAGTTCCAGAGTTTGTCCCTGTGAAAGGACAAGACAGGGAGTAGCTAACTCGAGGGTGTACCTTCATTTCCTTTCCATCAAGGAATGATAACTCTTAATATGTGGAAAAAGATGAAGCACTTATAGAAAGTTGTGGTTAAAAAGGGGGATTTTCAGATGATTTTGAACGCTTCTGGCTTGTCTGAGAAACACGATTTTGAGCTCCATGTTTTACTAGATTTCTATGACTTCAGAGTCCAGCTATACAAAATGCCACAAATTCATTATGGCAAGCCCAGATTTTCGCGAACATGTAAAATGTCAAGATTGTCTGCTCCCTTTCACAGCAATGAATTATCAGTCATGTGCTTGCAATGAAGCAGTGCATCGTTTGATTACTAGTTTTATAGGGGGATCCTTCTCTTATTGCTTGCTGTAACTCTTCTTGGATCTGAAAAGTAAAACATATTTACATTGGCGTGTGGGATTCTGGAAAACCTCAGGAGAAAATAAGACTGGAAAGAAAGTTTTTCTGACCAATGAAAATTTTTGTGATGTGTTTTTTCCATTTCAGAATGAAAGCTTGAAACAGGGAAACTCAAAAAACCATTAAGCCAGCTGCAGCTACTTATTTGGTTATTTTATCCTTTCTATTTTGTTAGTAAATTTACTTTATGTTGCAATGTAAAGTAGAGATTCCAGATTTCTTGGATAAAAATTTGGGTCTGGAAAGTTCATTTCAGTCATTTCAGAACTGTTTGGCAGGTAATTTTAAATCAGAAAGTGGTGATCTGCTTCACTTAAAATAAAAAGTAATGATCCAGTAAATAACTAATTTTGTGGTTTGGGGTAATTAGTGGAACAGCTTTGCAGATGGAAGGCAACAGGTCTAAATTACACCACTAAGTCCATTTGCAGGAAGATATTATCTGACTTTGTTGTTATTAATAATAATTAACGAGAATTAAAATACTCAGCCAGGATTTTTGCTGTTGCTATTAGCAGGAATACGTGTGTGTATATATATGTATTTGCGCTTTGATGTTTCTCTTGGTTGTTTGCCTCTCAATCCTTGACTGTCTTGCTCTGGGACTTGAATAATACACCAGAAATTATTCAGACCACACCTTTGTCTAGCATAGAGGAAACTTGAGGCTTTGACAATTAGTGCTGCTGGTTATTCCGTGAAAAACCGTTGATGATTTCATTGTCTCACAAGGAAAGCAGCAGTAAAAAGTCAGGAATATGTGTTTAGTCTTTTATCGACTGGCTCAGAGGGAGTATCGGTTGGTGGCTGGCAGCTCGCTTTTGTATCCTGTTTTGGCAGCACAGGTTGCTGGGGATGCAGGGACAGGGACATTGCTTCCGAGTGTGCACAGACCTGCATGGCTCCAAAGCCTTTTCTGCTGAAAACCAGGCATTAATTTGCTGAAGTCCAAAGTGCTTAAATTTCAATGCCCCCACGACACCATGGTGGTCACTTAGTCTTATGTCCTTTGCCACACCAGCCTTTGGTGTTTCTGCTGGGCATTCCCACCCCAAACCCATGTCCTGCTGTAGGTTTTGAGCACGTGTTTTATGAAACCTTTCAACTAACAGGTTTCCCATGATGGGGGGAGATCTTTAATGAGCTAGTTTAGTGGATAATTGCTCTCACTGTTAAAATGTAAAACATGCTTCTCCCTTTGTTTCTCGCTCAACTCTCCTGAGTTTCAGTCTTCCACCCCTGGAATTTGCTCCACCTGTGTTTGGTAGAGTTAAAGCCCTTCAGAGTCTGAAATCTTCCCACATGCCCTTACAGACTGGGAGGAGTCATTTCCTAATCTTCTCTTTCAAGAGGACAGTGATAATTGAGGACTTATTATTGATGCTATTAACTTTAACTGGTTTGTGTTTGGGTTTTTTAGATAAATTGTAATTGTTCCTTTTTATCATTGTACAACTACTGTTAATAATTGCTGTTCACTGTGTCTAAATCTAAGGATGTGGCCCCACTTCTGTTAAAGATCCAACATTTGGGGCTCTGATGGACAGTTGAAGAGGTGTTGATTTGGTTTTGGGCGCTTTTGGAAAAAGTAGGTACATCAGTCAAAGTGGTGTTTACTCACCTCCTCAGAAGGTTTTGTAAATCGTATTTGTTATTTTTAGCAGCTCCTTTTCAAGTGGCGTTGTATCTCCGGTGATTTCAGTTCTGGTTGTAGGCTGGGCTGTATTCCACCATCCTTAATTGACTTGAGTGCTTTCTTCACTTTCCTTAATTTGATTTAGCTAAGAAATTTCAAAGAGTGAGATGATACTTAGATGAATGAAACTGGGAATTAGATGGGATTAGATGGATTTTAACAAGCAGATGCTGTGCTTTCTATGGGAAGATTTCTAAGCTTCATTAAACCAATAGGGGCTCTTTTCCCCTGACATATACAGATGTAAAAACATTGCATTATACCCTATTATTAATACAAATGAATCTTGATGGCGATAGTAATCTTTTGGTGAAATTTCAAAGCGCAGTCATATTCAAAGCCCCCATGAAGGGATGTGAGCTCTTCTATAGCCTTATGTACCGCGACTTCAAGGGCTTTGCAAGATAGAGATATAAATGTCTTGTTTATGCTATTTATCCACTTACCTGTACTTCCCTCTGTTTGCAGCATTTTTGTTCCTACATATGTTGGGCTGGTGGGAAATCTCATAAATACTATGATAGTAATGGTTTGGATCCCTTTGCAAGCTAAACCAAAGTCAGACCATCGTGACGTGGAGAACAGTAAGTATTTAGCGTTTCTGGTTAATAACACATGAATAGGGATGGGACATTGATATGCTGTAAGGACTCTGCTAAAGCACTTGGGGCTGTATTTAAGGGCAAAAGGTGCCAGCCTTGAAATGCTGATGCTTTAATGCCTAGGCTTTGTTTGTGGAATATTATTATTCCCTATCTACTGACCACTCTGCTGTGCACAGTTTGAGGTTTCCAGCCCAGTGCTTGTTGCACATCTCAGAAAAGGTGAATGTGGACCCCTTGCCGGGGCTTTGTGTGGCCTTGCATGGGAGGCAGACCTGCTGTCTCACAGGGATTCTCTGCATGCAGATCTAGCAGCAGCTCCCAAACTCCTGCTGTCAGCAGAAAGCTGATGCTGCAGAGACTCACCTTTTCAGAAAGGTGGTGGTGAACCTGTGCAGACACTCTCAGAGTCTCTTGCTTCCTGCCTCTAACCTGTATAAGTAGAGCATTAATCAATATGTCATTTTCTTTAGGTACATCACAGTCTGGCAGTGTGTTTAGCATCAGAGAAATCCTGCGCCTGATGAAGTTTCCAGGAGTGATGGAAATTTTCATAGTCAAGGTCCTTGCTGGACTTCCCATTGGTAAATCTTACCCATAACCCATGATTGCCGATGTATTTAAAATAAGATGACGTACGCTGTAGACCAGGCTTGTCTCAAGTTGCTGAAAGTGTGTAGCATTTGATCACAGAGCAGTGAGGATTCAGTTCCTAACTCAATGCTGGTTGCTTTTAAATGCTCTCAGCTACATAGGGTCAAAATCCTGTCACTTAATGTAAAACAGATTACTTGCTACAGGCTCCTTCTGTGACTTTTGGCAAATCACTTAATCTATCTACCCTGTTCACCTGGCTGTAAATGTTTTTATCCTCGTCTGTCATTTCTATTTAGGCTATAACCTCTTCAGAGCAGAGGGAGATCATTTGTACTCTGCCAGAAACACTGAGGTCCTTCCTGATTTAACTTAATGATTTTAAGGGCTATGTGTACACTAACCTTTTTCCCAACATCTGAAAACTGTTGCTGGATGAGAGGCTGCTGGCTGATGTGGCTGCTCTAACTGCCGGCTGCATACAGAGGTACCACAGCGTGTTTCTTCCTTTGCACATTGATGGTGGTTCTTGCTTTCTCTTCTTTATATATTCTGCTCTGGTCTTTGTGTCATGGTAGACAACTGCTGCCACCCCAAACCCATCCCAAGCCTGCCTGTTTCCCGGCTCTGTTACAGTCAGTTGCTGTCCTGGCACAATCCATGTCTCCAATTGGCCTGGTTATACACACCCTTGGTCACAATTTAATCATCTTTAATTTTGCCTACCCTCTGTCTTCTCCACACTTCCCCCACCCAATTTTCTAGAGATTAATCCAGCATGTCAACCTTTTAAGTGGTGGTGTAAGGAAAGGTCCAGAGAAGTGATTCTCCCGCTTTACTCTGCTCTGGTGAGACCTCATCTGGAGTACTGTGTGCAGGTCTGGAG